>CM053792.1:858135579-858735579 GCA_028749045.1 Cupressus sempervirens | reverse complement strand
TCTGGAACAACTCTTTTCCCTCCTGTTGTAGCACACAGTCTGCAGTCTCAGGAAGAAAAAGTGGAATCCCCATCTCTTCTCTGCCTTACATATTTATTCCCACCATTGGCTTCGTTCACTTTTCAGTTATTAAAACTGACCCATTTTCATCATTCTCTCTTGTATATCCAATTATCTTCATTTTAATGACACCGTTGTCATAATGCTGAATCATTTTAAATTTAATGAGCTATCAGGTAGCCTTTGGCAAAACTTGAAATATTTTGTCTTTTAACTTTCCATTGATGGTTCTTTTGGATTCTCAATGTTAAGATTTCCATAATTTTCATCTTTCAAATCGGGCTTTTAATACTTTATAAATTTTAAAGTCATGAGTGACTTTAGATTTATTTATCATTTAAAAGATGCGTAGATGTCTCTTTACACAAACGACATGTCAAAGCTTTAAAATTGGTGATGACTTACCTTTCTTAATTTGAGTTAGATAATTTGTAGGCAAGCTTATACACTCAATTTGCAAGATATATGTGTTTGAGCATCACCGGTGTAACTTCGAGGCATTTAGTCAAATACATGGAACACATCTTCCTTCCCATTGCTTCTGCCCAATTCACTAGCACACAGACTTCCATTTGCCGACTTTCTAATAGAAGACCACAAAATTGTGTAAGATTGATACATTTTAATAATCAAACTTCGATAGAAAAGGTTGTTTCTTTTTCATCTAATCATGACCAGGCATAGAGAAAGTGTCCAAATGGATCGACTGTTTCCAAAAAAATGTTAATCTATGATCAACACACAAAATACCATTTCTTTGCATTAGATTCATCTCAAAGAAATTTTACCTTTTATTGTTTGGATATGGGCACATTGAGCTCAAACTATTCTCATTCCATTGCGTTTTACAACGAGTTATGAATATATGCTCCAATAGAGCCCGCAATTTCGAACTTTGACGAAATAATTCTCTGTGCGATCTTTGTTCTCATTATTCCAACGTGACTCAAATCCCTATCATAGAGGAAAATTTGATAGAGTTGACCTATGATTGTGTTAGGAACCTGTGTGTTCCTTCTGTTTATTTTGTTAGAGTAGAGTTGTTGGACGCATATGCTTTGTAAGTCGTCCCGTGAGTTTATTTTATTATCCCACATGCATAGGTAGTATTACTTTTCTAGATCGTACCCAGTATATAAGAATAGGTTGAGGCCCTTGATGGGTACGGACGAATTTATTGTATTGAGCTTGCTCAAAGGAGGTTACCCCCTCGAAGTGGCCTGCGATCAGTAGATTTATTCTGAGTTCTGCTATCACTTTGTATTCTATTATTTCGAGCATTCTCACGATATTGCTATAAGGAGGTTCTTCTCATCTGGTATCAGAGCACTCTCTTGGGCTCGCTGGGTGGAAATTACATCAAATTCTTTTCTGTCGTGGCCTTCAGGTTCCTCTCACTTCTAATATCTCTTGTTATTGCAATAACTATTTTCAGTTGTTCTGTCTGTGAGTGAATTTTTCTAAGTCGACTGTTCAGAGAAAAAAAAAAAAAAAAGTAAAATTTTTTCTGTTTTTTAGTCGTAGCTTCCTTGTTTGCTTTCTGTTTCTGCTCATACTTCCGCAGAACGTCTGCAATATCATTTCGCATACTTCCTTCCTTGGCGACCCAACCCCAAATTTTACATATCAAAGCCCTAAATCCCTCATTTATCTAATTTTAGGGTTTGCCCTATCTTTTTCACCTCTCATCCAATCGCCACCAAACTGAGCCACAAGATTCAATTCCTCATTTTGCTCCCTTATCCCTCTTGGACTGTTCGCCTCATTTCGCCTCCCTACCCTTGAAACCCTCATTTTTCTGTTTCCCTTGTCCCCAGATAGTCTCCCACCACCCGTCGAACACCCATTTCCTATCTGAGTTTTACCCAAATCCAAGTTTGCCGTAACTAAAAAAGTTTTTGTTTCTCATCTTCTACCCATTTCCAAAAAAAAAAAAAAAAAAAAAAAAAAAAAAAAAAACCCTTATTTTATGGTTGTTACGCGTACAGGAGCAAAAATCATGGAAGAGGAAATCGCATCCCTCAAAACCAGACTTCAAGATTTGGATGACAAAATTCTGGGTCTTAACTTTCAGCAGTCAGCCATGAGCCGAAACCATTCAGGAGATACTGGGTCCTCTTCTGGCAATTTCCGTGGACCAAAGCTTGATTTTCCACGCTTCGATGGTTCTAATCCGACTGGATGGATCTATAGGGCAGAGCAGTATTTCAGCTTGCATAATACTTTGGATAACCACAAAGTCTCCCTTGCATCTTTTCATTTGGAACATGAAGCTCTTCAATGGTTCCGTTGGTACATCAAGGCTAATGTAGGCCCAACGTGGAGCGAATTGTGCACCCTCATTTTGGAGCGCTTTGGCCCTAGTTCCTTTGATGATTTCACAGGAGCACTCACTAAACTGCGTCAAACAGGCACTGTAAGAGAATACCAGACAGAGTTTGAAAAATTAGCTAATCACACAGAGGGCTTGTCTGATGAATTCTTCCGTAGTTGTTTTGTCAGTGGTCTGAAGGATGCACTTCGCTCAGAAGTCAAAATGTTTCGACCTACTACAATGATGGAAGCCCTTGGGTTGGCTAAGTTAGCGGAAGACAAGATTAGTGCTCTACAACGCTCCAGATCTAATTTTGTTCCATTCAGAAATACAGGTTCTCACAACCCTCCAGTCATACCAGCTCCCAGAACTACTCCGATCAAGCACTTGTCTGAAACAGAGATGCGAGTTAGGCGAGACAAAGGGCTTTGTTATAATTGTGATGAGAAATGGTCTCGGGGCCATAGATGTGTTCAGCAAAAGCTCTATCTCTTGGATGTGGATTCTCCACCGGAACTGGAAGAATATGTAGATGCTCAGGAAACAGTGGATGCTGAGGTTGAGCCTCACCAGCCTGAACCTCCTTCCCCAGAAGCTCCACCAGAGATATCTGTCCATGCTTTGGCAGGAGTCACTACTCCACAAACCATGCGGGTCCAGGGTTTCTTCAAGAAGATCCCTCTTACTATACTCATTGATTCCGGTAGCACTCATAACTTCATTGATCCACGAATAGCCAAACAGGCTGATTGCTTTATCCATCCCTGCTCTAGCTTTGAAGTCATGATTGCCAATGGGGGCACTTTACCTTGTAAAGGGAAATGTCGCAATGTGCGTCTCTCTATTGGAGATTATAACATGCGCTCTGACATGTTTGCCTTACCCTTAGGTGGCTGTGATGTGGTTTTGGGTGCCCAATGGTTACGCACTCTTGGCCCCATTCTCTGGGATTTTGCTGAACTTTGGATGCAATTTTCAGCCGAGGGGCACCAACACACTTTGAAAGGCTTACAACCAGGGTCTCTCAGCATCATCAGTTCACACCGTATGGAAAAACTTCTTAAGAAGAATTCACATGGTGTCATCGCTCAGCTCCATTCCATTCAGATGCAGCCATCAGCAGTCTCTAGCACTCCTGCCGATCTCCAACACATTTTGGACAAGTATTTTGGTATATTTGTTGAACCTGTGGGATTACCTCCTTCTCGTCCAGAGGACCACCGTATTCAGCTCCTTCCTGGCAGTGTTCCGCCCAACATCAGGCCCTACCGCTACCCATTTCATCAGAAGACCGAAATCGAGATACTTGTCCGTGACTTACTGAAGCAAGGTATTATTCGCCCTAGTACCAGTTCCTTTTCTTCTCCAGTTCTGCTTGTTCGCAAAAAAGATGGGTCATGGCGACTCTGCATTGATTTCCGAGCACTTAATCATCTCACTATAAAGGACAAGTTTCCCATTCCAGTTGTTGATGAACTTCTTGATGAACTTCATGGGGCTCATTTTTTCTCCAAGTTAGATCTTCGTTCTGGGTATCATCAAATTCGGGTTAATGAGGAGGATATACCTAAAACTGCCTTCCGCACACATGATGGTCACTATGAATTTTTAGTCATGCCCTTTGGCCTCACGAATGCTCCTTCAACATTTCAGGCAGTGATGAATAACATATTTCGACCATACCTCCGAAAATTCATTCTAGTCTTCTTTGATGATATCCTCATATATAGCAAAACTTGGGCTGAGCATCTCCATCATCTGGAGCTTGTCTTGCAACTTCTCTCTGATCATCAACTCTGTGCAAAACTATCTAAATGTGTGTTTGGCCAGGAGGAAGTGGAGTATCTCGGGCATATTGTTGCACACCATGGAGTGCGGGTGGATCCTACAAAAATAGATGCCATGAAAACTTGGCCGCATCCTAAAACTCTCAAGAGCCTTCGGGGTTTTTTGGGATTGACTGGCTACTACCGCAAGTTTGTCAAAGATTACGGGAAAATTGCAGCACCATTGACAGCTCTGTTAAAAAAGGATGCCTTCTCCTGGACCCCTGTTGCTGAGACTGCATTTGAACAACTGAAACAGGCTATGTGCAGTACACCTGTTCTCGCGATGCCAGATTTTTCCAAACCCTTCACTATTGAGAGTGATGCTTGCGGCAATGGATTGGGTGCTGTTCTCCTGCAAGATGACCATCCTATTGCGTTCACTAGCAAAGCCCTCTCTGGTAAGAATCTAGCCCTCTCTACTTATGAAAAAGAAATGATGGCTATTTTGCATGCTGTACAGAAGTGGCGGCCATACCTCTTAGGGAGTCATTTTTGCATCAGAACCGATCACCAAAGTCTGAAATACTTCCTGGAACAACGGGTATCCTCTCCTACACAACAGAAATGGGTCAGCAAACTCATGGGGTATGATTATGAGATCACCTACAAGAAGGGTAAGGAGAATATTGTGGCAGATGCTCTTTCTCGCACATTTGATAATCAAGCTTCCCTTTCCGCTATTTCTAAGCCCATTCCCAATTGGTTAGCATCTGTTCAGCAGGGCTATGACAGTGACTCTTCTTTATCTCAAATCATTCACCAGCTAGCCAATAATCCTTCTGCTATACCACATTACTCTTGGGATGGTGCTTCTCTTCGATACAAGGGTCGGCTAGTGCTTCCTCAGAACCTAGCTCTACATCAGGCTATTTTTTATGAACTCCATGCTTCTCCTTCAGCAGGGCACTCAGGCTTCCTCAAAACTTATGAGCGAGCAAGGAGAAACTTCTTTTGAAAAGGAATGAAACAGACGATTCAACAGATGGTGGCTGAATGTGATACTTGCCAACGCCACAAGGGTGAAACGACCCTCCTTCCTGGCTTGCTCGAACCATTGCCCATCCCTACACGGATTTGGACTGATATTTCTATGGATTTCATTGAAGGGCTTCCTAAATCCGGTGGCAAGACAGTGATCTTGGTTGTGGTTGATCGTCTCTCGAAATATAGTCATTTTTGTGCCCTCAGCCACCCCTATACTGCCTCCTCTGTTGCACAAATCTTCATGGACCAGATATTTCGTCTTCATGGACTCCCTTCTTCCATTGTCTCTGATCGTGATGCAACTTTTACCAGTCATTTTTGGACTGAACTGTTTCAGAAAACTGGCACCAAACTGAAGATGAGTTCGGGCTATCACCCACAAACTGATGGTCAAACGGAAATTGTCAATAAATGCTTGGAAACTTATCTTCGTTGCTTCACTTCCGAACAGCAACATCAGTGGGCCAAGTGGCTCCCTTTAGCTGAATGGTGGTACAATACCTCTTACCACACTGCCTCTAAAATGACTCCATATGAAGCAGTCTATGGTCAGGCACCTCCAGTGCTCCTTCCCTACACTCCCAACAGCTCACCAGTCCAGGCAGTTGATATAGTTCTCCGCAGCAGGGATCAGATTCTTCGTACCTTACAGGATAATCTTCACATGGCCCGTAATCGGATGAAACAGCAAGCAGATCAACACCGTTCTGAGCGCTCATTTCAAGTTGGGGATATGGTTTTTCTTCGTCTACAGCCATACAAACAATCCTCCCTAAAGCTGAAAGGGCGTCATAAGCTGGCCCCAAAATTTTATGGGCCTTATCAGGTTCTGCAGAAGATTGGTTCAGTTGCTTATAAACTGGAACTTCCTCCTTCTTCCCGCATTCATCCAGTTTTTCATGTTTCTTGTCTAAAGAAAGTTCTGGGTACCACTGTCAGAGCACAAACTACTCTCCCTAAAATGGATACGGAAGGATCCATTATCCTGGAGCCGGTGGCAATCATTGACCAGCGCACTCGCCAGCTTCGCTCTCGCTCCATCTCTGAGGTCTTGATTCAGTGGCATGGCATGCAACCAGAGGATGCTACCTGGGAACCCCTTCTTCAGATTCAACAACAATTTCCACACCTTAAGCTTTGAGGACAAAGCTTTTTTCTAAGGGAGAGGGGATGTTAGGAACCTGTGTGTTCCTTCTGTTTATTTTGTTAGAGTAGAGTTGTTGGACGCATATGCTTTGTAAGTCGTCCCGTGAGTTTATTTTATTATCCCACATGCATAGGTAGTATTACTTTTCTAGATCGTACCCAGTATATAAGAATAGGTTGAGGCCCTTGATGGGTACGGACGAATTTATTGTATTGAGCTTGCTCAAAGGAGGTTACCCCCTCGAAGTGGCCTGCGATCAGTAGATTTATTCTGAGTTCTGCTATCACTTTGTATTCTATTATTTCGAGCATTCTCACGATATTGCTATAAGGAGGTTCTTCTCAGATTGCTATGTGGTCTGCATAAATACTTGTTGCTGATAAGTGTGTTGTGATAGCTCGATTTCATCATGCCTCTTAGGATTACAAAGGAAACTAATTTCTTCATATATCCTGCCCTTGGGTTGAGGAACCTGATTGTCTACAAGGGTCGATGTAGGAGAGAAATATAAAATAGATCTCGTGCCTCCTATTTGATGCTTATCATTGCTCAACATCCACCTATTCATTATACCTGGATTGATGTTCTAGGGGAAAAATCACATACATTTTCTTCATATCCAAACCATGTGACCTCATCAAGTCATCTCCTTTTGACTTTGAAGAATTATTGGAGATGAGGCTCGTGACTGGTTGGTTCTTGAATGCACATTGATCTATTAGCACACCACTTCAAACTGGTCTTAGCGGGCATCTCTTCTCCTTTAACAAGATGCTCATTTTTATACTGTAGTCTTGATGAAATTTCGTGGTTATGTCTTTCTTTGCAGGATGTGCTTTATGTCAAGTAGTTTGCATACATCCTCGACATGAGCCTAAACACATATTACCAAAAGCATGGGCTCATGTAACTTTTCTTATTTCTTCTGCACATATGTATAAAACACATCATTGGGCATTAGATCAAGCAGTTTGAATGCATGGTCTTTTGCAATGTGAAAATTCTTGTTAAGGGAGAGCTTGCGACATTTCAATTTATAAGGGATGCTAGAAAATCATCTATGTCTTCATGAAGACAAAGGGCAAGTCATGTGTAAAGCTCAATTGGGATCATCAATTTTTGCCACTAATATATCAAATACTATTGTTCCCTTATACAAACGATGAGTGATACTTGCATTCAAACCCGAATAGAATGATCTCTATACATCTACACTGGATTATTGAAATTGAAGATTTGAGCTTGAACCTTGATTCTAAATTTGCATTTTGAATCATTGAATGTGAACCACAATATTATATTTTATTTTGAAGAGACACTTGAATTCACATGTTGGGAATTCAAACCTCAAATTGCAATCTAACACTTTGAATTTGCAATGCAAGTCTTGAACTTTGAACCTTTGAGATCTTTGAATCACTGGACTTTCATGCTGAAACTGTAAAATGAACCACTTCGAACCACTAAACCACTTTGAGCTACTTTGAACCTTAGTTCAAATAAGTTTGAAATCATAAATTAAAAGTTTTAAAATCATGTCCATATTGGATACCAATAGCCCACAATCTTCAAATCAATGGCCGACATATTCTCATTATATAAAGTTGTAAGGTTTTTAGCCAATGTAGGAAAATGACATGCTGACATGTGGACAAGGTGGGACTAGATTTAGTATGTGGGCCACACTATGAAGGATATTTTAGAAGGGTGATAGAGGGGCAATGCCTGATTGGTTGTGGGTGCTGATTATGTTGGAGTTCTTTAGTCATATCATTGTCATCAGATCTTGGTATATCAACAGTGGTCGCTTTCTCACTTTCTGAAGTTACATGCTATTTAATGAAAGTGAGAAAATAATATTTTGACATGTGTCATGGTGGGTTAGATGTGTTTGATGACTCCTTTAGTTGCAACATTGCAAGGGTTAGTTTTGAAGGAATATTTCATCAAATGAGGACAAATCATTTCATTCGATGCACTCCATCAATGGGCTTCAAAAGTTTAAGTTGCAGTCATGTAAAAGTCAACAACTCAGTCAAAATCAATTCATTGCACAGTTGCAGGTGATTAAGGTTAACCCTATGCCATGACAATGAAATGGAGATCTTCTTTGTTTACAACATCACACAGAGTTAAATTCAAACCTGAGTTAATGTTGTGGCTAGGCTATCAGTAGTTAAGGTGTGGTCTTCACAGTTTCATTGTGGTTTATGATGTAGTTAAGGATTATGCTGTGACCTGACGACTCAACTAATTTTATGACTTTGTAAGGTTGTAGTGGTTAGACTAGGTGATCATGGTCAAAACCTTGTCTTCGTAGGATCACAAGTATCTTTCATGCAGTTAGGCTTTAGGCCATGATGACATGAATGACTTTTCTGGTAGTTAGGGTTCTCAATCTTCATAAGGTCGCGAACATTTTATACCAGCCAAGTTCTAAGTTGTGATAGGGCGACAAGATGAAGGATAATGGCTTTACAACATCACAGGGATGAGAAATGTTAGATCCATAATTGTGGCAATGGTGCGAATGGGTTAATTTCATGATATCATAGGGTTGCGATAGTTAAGGAGCCAACATGATTTCAGGCTACGACACAATGATCAAGCATAAACAAGGGCAGTCACAGTTTTGCATGGCTAGGTATTCAAATAGAAAAAATAGTTGTAAAGCCATGAACATTGGAAAAGGTAGGTCAACATAAAGATAATAGTTGGATGAGATGACATGATACTTCAAGGGTATTGGGCATGGCGAGTTCAAATGGTTGACTCCTTCTGACTTGGTGACATGGCTAACTTGGCACGTCAAGAAGCAAAGAAGCAACTCTTTAATGGAAAATCAGACCTTTTGATCACTTGTGGTCATTTTTGAGTATTCTCCATGCTTATGCAATGCAGTTCCATTACTCCTATTGCCTAGTTCATTCATCTACCCAATCAACATAGTAATGGTAATCGCTTCTGTCTATTCAGAACCAAATCTGCACATAAAGTTCAAATCTTCTAACATAGGGACATGCATTTGATCGTGATTTCTTTTGATCAACAATTATTGCTTCTTTGCAATCTCAACTCTAATTGGTTAGAGTTTGAACTCAATGTAATATCAGAGTTATGCCTGAACTCTATAAAAGGTAGTTGTAAATATGTTTTAGAGGTTCTTCTTTGCCTGTATGTTGCAACATCATTACACTCTACTTTGCCTTTAATTAATGAAATTTATGTTCATAACTCTTCTTGCCATTCATTAATTTGTGCATTGTATTTCCTTGTTTTGAATGCTTCTTTTCATTTTCTCATATCTATGTCTTCTGTCAAGTTTGCTAGTAGTTGTTTTATAGTGAAACTTCTTTCCTTTCGGCACTTCAACCAATTCTAAACCTACATATGGTTTCCTAGAAAGTAGAATAGAATCAAGACTAGTGTATTTCAAGTTTTCATTGATGTTTGTGTAGTTGTAGGCAGAGTTATGACCATTTAATTAGGTGTATCAACCCCCCTTAGATTAGGTTAGGTAGTTTGCTTTCCTGCATCTCCTTCTCCCTCGTCCTTCAAAGCATAGTTAGGTGCATCCTTATTGTAAGCAAGTCAACCTTCTCTGAAGATTTGACCTCAGAGCACAAGTCCCACACTTGGAGGTCATTTCCATGTTACATGAGGTCACTTGAGGGTCATACCTCAAGCAAGGGTGTAGACTTTTGTGTCGATAAGACCTTTGAAGAGTTTAGGCCTATTTCATTATGTAACACTCTGTATAAAATCATCTCTAAAGTGATTGTGGATATATTAAAGAAAGTGTTAAGTGAGGTGATATCTAAGGAACAAAGTGGATTTGCACCTAGGAGATATATTTTTGAAGGTGTTATTATAGCCCATGAAATGATTCATTCTATTAGAATAAGGAAGCTCTATAAAATGATGGTGAAATTAGATATTAGGAGAGCCTATGATGAAGTGAATAGGGGTTTTCTATTTAAAGTTTTGAATAAGTTTGGTTTCAATGATAATTGGATAAGTTGGGTTAAAGGTTGTTTGAGCTATGTCAAGTTCTCTATGTTGGTAAATGGTAGACCTCAAGGTTTTATTTTGAATTAGAAAGGCATAAGACAAGGGAATACTCTATCCACCTTTCTCTTTATCATTTTAGTTGAAGTATTGGGGAGATTGATTAGTATTACGAGAAATAGAGGCCTTTGGAAAGTTGTGAAAGTGGCTAGGGGTGTTGAAGCTATACCCCATGTTAGGATAAACCACGGACAGAAATAAAAACTACATGCAAATATAACCAATAACAGAAAATAATAGAACACACAAAAATGAATACAAGGCACCAAGATTTAACGTGGTTCACCCAATCCCTGGGCTACGTCCATCAAACAGAAAGTCCAATCTTATTACAATCCAGTGATTACAACCTGATTACAATCTGTAATCCCTTACAACTCAATACCGCCGCAAGAACAAATTTCGTATCACAACATTATGAAAAATACCCAACCCTAAGCCCTTTTATACAAGTATTAAACCGCTTTAGGGTTATAACATGTCAGCCATATGTCGGCCATAATATGTCGGCTACTGCCCAAAAAAAAAATTTCGGGGCCCCGAACCCCACTATTTATGAAGTATGTACAGTACTTTCCTGATTAGTCACCACAATCTAACAATCTCCCACTTGGGGACTGATCAGGCTCCACACTAAACAACAATCTCCCACTTGGAGACTAATCCTGTAGCAATACCACTACCACATAGGGCTCCCACTGGATCAAACCATCCTGGACTCAACTGTTCTTTTATTCATGTTCAGTCTAAAAGACCAATCGAAGCTGAAGAGGAGTTCAACTTCTCCCTTGTTACAACCTTTGCCAACATATCTATTGGATTGTCATTGGTATGTATCTTCTCCAGCTTTAACTGTCCATCCTCCAAAACTGACCGAATGAAATGGTACCGCAACTGTATGTGTTTGGTCTTAGAATGCAGAGCTGAATTCTTAGCAAGATGAATGGCACTTTGACTATCTGTGAACAAATAATTATCCTTCTGAGGATGTCCCAATTCTTCCAAGAAGAACTGAAGCCATATCATCTCTTTGGCTGCCTCTGTAGCAGCAACATACTCTGCCTCTGTAGTGGAGAGAGCAATAATCTTCTGTAACCTAGAAACCCAGCTCATGGCTGCCCCACCAACAGTAAAGACATAACCTGTAGTACTCCTCCTAGTATCAATATCCCCAGCCAAATCTGAGTCAACATAGCCCTGTAAATCAGTAGTAGAGCCCCCAAAGTGTAAACACTTATTGGATGTTCCTCTCAAATGTCTGAGAATCCACTTGACAGCATTCCAATGCTCAAATCTTGGATGACTCATATACCTGTTAACGACTCCCACTGCATGTGCAATATCTGGCCTAGTGCATACCATAGCATACATCAAACTTCCTATAGCTGAAGCATAGGGTACCTTGGACATCTTATCCTTCTCTTCCTATGTCTTGGGACACATCTCCTTAGTCAATTTCAAATGACCAGGTAAAGGTGTGCTGACAGCTTTAGCATTCTCCATAGAGAAATGTTGCAACACCTTCTCAACATAATCAGCTTGAGATAGCGTCAATGTTCTGTTCTTCCTATCTCTGCAAATCTTCATACCAAGGATTTGTTTTGCTGCCCCAAAATCCTTCATAGCAAATGCATGTGCTAATTGGCGTTTCAACCCCTTAATATGATCCATGTTAGACCCAACTACAAGCATATCATCAACATATAAACATAAAATAATGTAGCTATCATCATCCAACCTCTTAAAATAAACACAGTAATCTGAATGACACCTATTATATCTATGCTCATGCATAAAACTGTCAAATTTCAGATACCATTGCTGAGGTGCTTGCTTCAAGCCATATAAACTTTTCTTCAATTTGCACACTAAGTTCTCCTTACCTTTGACCTCAAAACCCTGTGGTTGAGCCATATATATTTCTTCATTCAAATCACCATGAAGAAAGGCTGTTTTAACATCCATCTACTCTAAATGCAAATCTTCAGTAGCCACAAGACTTAAAACAGTACAAATAGAAGTCATTTTAACAACAGGAGAAAATATCTCATCAAAATCAATTCCCTTTTTCTGTGCAAATCCTTTTACAACTAACCTGGCCTTAAATCTTTTCTTACCTCCTTCCTCTTCTTTCAACCTGTAGATCCATTTATTCTGTAAAGCCTTTTTACCTGCAGGCAACTTGCACAAATCCCATGTCTTATTTTTCAGCAAAGAGTCCATTTCATCTTTCATTGCAGACTCCCACTGAATCTTAGTATCCACCTGCATAGCTTCATCATAACTTTCAGGTTCACCAGCATCAGTAAGTAAAATAGAATACAGAGAGGGAGAAAACCTTTGTAGAGGTCTAATTTGCCTTGTTGACCGTCTAACATTCACTGGTGTGTGTGGTATTTATTGTTGCAGTTGTTGCACATCATGAGGAATGGCTCGAACATCCGCTTTTGGAGTATCATCTAGCACTACATAATCATCTTCTTTCTTCTCATGTTGCTGCAACAGATCTTTGTACAACACTTTCTCATTGAATATGACATCCCGACTTCTAATAATTTTAAGATTTTCAAAATCCCAAAGCCTATAACCAAATTCATTAATGCCATATCCAACAAAGACACATTTCTTTGATTTAGCTTCTAGCTTGGTTCTATTTTCAGAGTCTATATGAGCAAAAGCTTCACAACCGAAGGTCTTGAGAAAAGAATAACTCACCTTCTTACCAGTCCATGCTTCCTTTGGAATACCACAGCCCAAAGGAGTAGAGGGACCTCTATTAATCAAATATACTGTAGTATTGACAGCCTCTGCCCACATGTGTAAGGGCAACCCAGCATGCAACCTCATGCTCCTTGCGCGCTCCATTATAGTCCTGTTCATGCGTTCAACCACTCCATTTTCCTGTGGAGTCCTTGGAACAGTTTTTTGTCTACGAATACCATTAGTGGAGCAATAATCTTCAAATTCATGACTGCAATACTCACCACCATTATCAAATCTGAGACATTTTAATTTCTTACTAGTCTCATTTTCAACCAAGCATTTCCATTTCTTAAAAGTTTGAAATACATCAAATTTTTGTCTAAGGAAATAAACCCATACTTTTCTAGTTGCGTCATCAATAAATGTAACATAATAATGAGAGCCACCAAGGGAAGATACCTGGGCTGGTCCCCATACATCTGTATGCACAAGCTCTAATTTCTCCTTTTTGTTTTCCTTCCCTGTCTTTACAAAACTCACTCTCTTTTGTTTTCCATACACACAACTTTCACAGAAATCCATATTCACACATTTTAGACCTGGTAAAACTTTCCTTGAATGAAGTACTTTCATACCTTTCTCACTCATGTGCCCAAGTCTATTGTGCCACAGCGCTGTATCAGAATCTACAGCAGCTATTTGTTCTCCCTGCTCAACTGCAGTAATTGTTCCTAAATATTCATTTTTCTCTGAAACAATCAAAGTAGAAGGAACAATATGACCTGTACAAAGATATAAGGTGCCTACTTTCACACCTTTTGCTACTACAAGGGAACCTTTTGAAACCTTCCAATTTTTATCATTAAAAGTAACTACACAACCCTCATCACCGAGTTGCCCTATTGAAATTAAATTTCTACTTAGTTTTGGAACATGTCTTACCTCATGTAGTAGCCAATGATTCCCATTTTGCAACTTAATCTTAATTTTTCCCTTTCCAACAATCTGACAGGGTTCATTATCCCCCAAATAAACAAGCCCAAAATCCCCTTGGACATAATCAATGAAATAACCTCTATGAGGTGTAGCATGAAATGAAGCACCAAAATCTAAAACCCATGAATCATCAACACTCTCTAAAGATAGAAGCAAAGCATCCTCTTCGGATTTGTTACTTACCACATTTGCCTCCTTGTCTCCATCTGATTTATCTCCTTCATTTTTCTTTTGATTCCAGCAATCTTTCTTTTTGTGCCCTAGTTTCCCACAGTACCAGCAATCATTTGGTCCTCTCGATTGAGACCTCCTCTCCTTTGACTTTCCTCTTGATTTCCCACAATTTCTAGAGTTACTTCCTCTTTCAGTCATTTTGCCCCTACTTTGTGCATTTAAAGCACTCCCTGATGTAGATCCACCTGAGGATTTTCTATGAGTTTCATCACTTAAAATAACACCGATCACATCATCATATTTTAGGGTACTAGATCCAGGAACAAAATTACTCACCGCCATTACCAAGCCATTCCAGCTTTCAGGCAAAGAACACAAAATCAAGAGAGCCCTAATTTCTTCATCAAAATTGATACCCACAGAAGATAATTGACTAGTAATAGTATTAAACTCATTTAAATGATCTGCAACAGATCCACCTTCTGCCATTTTCATATTAAATAAACACTTCATGAGAAATACCTTATTTGAAGCGGAGGGCTTTTCATATAGTGTCGCTAGGGTTTTCATCAAATCTTCTGTCGTCTTTGCTTTTGTAATATTAAATGCCACCGATGGTGCCAAGCATAACCGAATGCTTCCGAGTGCCTTTCTATCCAAAAGATCCCATTCAGCCTCTGACATAGTTCCCTGATTCTTGGCTTTTCCTTCCAACGGCTTCCATAAATCCTTCAGATATAAATAGTCTTCCATTTGCATCTTCCATAACTGGAAGTTCTGCTCATTAAACCTATCAACCCTCAAATTACCCTCATCTGCCATCGCTCCCACTCAACTATGAGACTCCCACTTAACCATGAGACTTTCCTGTAGAGGATAACTGAAAGACAACCTTGCTCTGATACCACTTGTTAGGATAAACCACGGACAGAAATAAAAACTACATGCAAATATAACCAATAACAGAAAATAATAGAACACACAGAAATGAACACAAAGCACCAAGATTTAACGTGGTTCACCCAATCCCTGGGCTACGTCCACCAAACAGCAAGTCCGATCTTATTACAATCCAATGATTACAACCTGATTACAATCTATAATCCCTTATAGCTCAATACCGCCGCAAGAACCAATTTCGTATCACAACATTATGAAAAATACCCAACCCTAAGCCCTTTTATACAAGTATTAAACCACTTTAGGGTTATAAAATGTCGGCCATAATATGTCGGCTACTGCCCAAAAAAAAAATTTCAGGGCGATGCCCCAAACCCCACTATTTATGAAGTATGTACAGTACTTTCCTGATCAGTCACCACAATCTAACACCCCACCTTCACTTTGTAGATGACACCTTCTTAACAAGGGAAGCATCAAAGTAGGAAGTCAAAATGATGAAGAGGACATTGAAGCTATATGGGAGATTCTTAGGCAGAAGATTAATTGGGCAAAATGAAAGATTTTCTTCATTAATACCCCTTGTAATTAAAAAGATGGCTATCTGAAGAATCCTTAATATAAAGCAAGGGTTACTACCAAGGCAGAAGTAAAGGTGAAGTGTGGAAAAGTTGAGCAAAAAAGTGTTTCAAAAAGATGGAATGGTAAGTGGTTGTTATCATAAGAAAAAATTTAATGTTAAAATCAGTAGTGTTTGCAATTGCAAAATTTTCAATGATGTGCCTTTAAATTCCAAAGAAGGTAATTAGTAGTGTGGATATACAAATGCACAGGTTCTTTTGGAGTGGGGCAGGGGAAAGTAAGAAAATCCATTTGTTAAGATGGGGAAAAATATGTAGATTGAAAAAGAAGCAGGAATGAGAGACTAGAATCTTATGAATGTGGCTTTAGGTGCTAAATTAGTGTGGTAGATGGTCACAGATACTAATCAGATGTGGACTAAGATTTTATGGGAAAATAATCTGCACTCTAATGATGAAACAAGAATCTTAACAGTCCAAAATCCCTTAAGAGGTTCAACTATTTGGAACAAGTAGGGGTAATTCAAAGAAAAAATAGAGAAAAAATGAAATGTGGAAAACTCTGGAAGAAGGATGATTAAAAGTAAATTTTGATGGTGTTGCGAGGAGTGACCCTAGAAAATCAAGGACGGGTTGCATAACAAGGGATCATAAAGGAGAGACTTTGGCTATTTGAGCAAATAGATTACCAGATGGTACAAATAATGAAGCTAAATTCCAAGCAATGCTATTGGTAATACAATGTGCTAAGAAGGTTTTTTTTTTTTTTTTTTGGGGGCGGGGTTAAAGTAATTGTGGAAGGGGATTCCATGGTGGTGATGCAAGATCAAAAGAAATCAGATTTTGGCGTGGCACTTAGATTTTTTTTAATAGTTATTAATGAGAAATTTAAAATGTTGGAAAATTTTTAATTGTGTCATGTGTTTCAGGAGGCTAATGGGGAATCTGATCAATTATCAAAATGGTCAGCAAATTGTTTGGAAGTGGGAGCAGGGTGTTTTGAATGGTGTAACCATTGGGAGGGGGTTTGAGGGATGTTTGAAAATAAAAAACCAAAGTTAAAATAATTGTTTAAAATGATTGACTGGAGGATGACGATCAAAAGGACTATTAGAATGGAGTAATGAAGAAGGATTTGGGGATTTGAAATCAATCCCTACATAATGAAAAGACAAGCTAAAAAGTAAAGGGAAGAATGATTAGACTTGGTGAATGGGATAGAGTGCAAAAAGTGAGCTTAGCAAAATTCTATAAAATAAAGTAGTCATAAAGGTAACTTTTAACAAACATAAATAGTAAAGTGCAGATCTGGTGAAAGTGATAGGCTAGGAAAATTATAGAGGGTGGATATGGAAGCTACCTTCACCTTTCAGATGGTCAGACAACATAAGACACTTTTCGGCTTGATCCAAAATCAAAGATTGTAGTTGTTGCTTCAATGCCCATCACAAAGTGTTTTAAAGGTAGTGAAGGGATCAGTTGGAGAACTATTCCAAAATTCAACTCACCACTAGAAAATTAACTTGGATATTGCAGTAATGGTGATGGTGTGGGGGCTAGAACTGGCCTTCTTAGAAGAAGAAATGGAATGGGTGATGAAGTCGCTATTCACAAAAGACTTGATTGTAGGGATTGACTCCTTGTTGGGATTGACTTCAATTATAGTGAATGCTTTTCAGATGAAGTCAAGGGGGAAGTGCATGGGAAATTTGGTTTTATTTGGTGGCCAACTAGGGTGGACAAGGAAGCTTACAAGGAAAAAATAAGAGCAGAATGACTCAGGTTGATGGAGGATATTGACATTTTCAAAGAAAGGGATGGACAAAAGGTAAAGGGGTTCTTGGTCTCCCATCCATGATGTTGGAGAATTGCAAGAAGCAAGAAAAGAAGAATGGTGGTGAGGGTTGTGTTCTCGGTAAAGGAGTAAGTTTTGAAATTGAAGGGTGATTAAATTTTGCTTTTTGTTTTTTTCTTTTTGTTCATCAATGAAAACTAGAGGAATGTAGTCCAATTTTTTTGGGGTCTCAAAGTGTCTCAAAGTGGTTTTTTGGGTGGCAAGCTTCTAGTAAAGAAAGAAGAAAGAAATCAAAAGAAAATAGTGGAGGGCTAAAAGCCTACAAAAGAAAAAGCAAAAAAAGCCATGGAAATAGGATCATGTTGGCATAATTCAGAATTCATGGTAGTAAGGATAATCAAAGGATAGATCTGCAAACAAGAAAGTGAGAAAAGGTGCAACAAAAGTGAGGAATGTCTGCAGAATTTGGACAGAGCCAAAGAAGGGCTTGATGAAGGGGCTTTCTAGGATTTTTTCATATAAAATCCTATAAATTTTGATATAGTAATATGTAGTCTTTGTAAGCTTTGATGAAATGGGCAATAGATGAATATGTATGTAGGATACATGTAAGATGAAGGTGTTATAAGTTGTAAAAATGTTTGGGGGAAGCCTTTTGTTTCTAGCCTATACATGTATCTTTGAAAGTTTATTATAAATTAAATTAAAATATTACTACTAACAAAAAAAAAACTAATACTAAAATATAAAACTAGGAAATAACAATTATTTAATCTATATTATTAATGAAAAAGTATTCAGTATGATATTTTAAATAATTAAAAAATAATAAAATTTCAATGAGTAAATAAAGAAATTAAATAAAATACAAGAGACAACATTGTAGAAAGTATGTTAACTTTCTAAATAGAATTTAATAATAAATAATAATAAACACAAATAAGTAAATAAATAAATAATATAAATTAATGAAATCTAATGAAAAGTCAAGAGATATTTAACAAATAGACATGATTCCTTTAAATCAAGATATAAAAGGGAGGAGAGGAGAGTTTGTTTTAGAGAGAAGAAAAAAGAAGAGGAGAAGAGAGGAGTTTTTATGAAGTAAGAAGAATAGGATGAAGATGGAGGCCACATTCTCAGTAGATTCAGACAGATGGCTAAAGGCTTTCAAGGGACCTACAAGATGGAAGGGAGTGAAAGGTTTATTAAAAATAAAAATAGAGGAGATGATCTCAACAGTGACGGAGGTTATTGGAGACTAGTTCCAAGAACAAGCAATAAAAAGGCACACAAACTTGGATGTGATTTCGGTCTTCATTGCGTGGGGGTTGGAGCTGAATAAGAGCACATATGAAGAGGAATATGTAGTATGATCTTTTTTGTAGAGGACATGTTGGAGGGATTGGGATCAATTATGAAGTGGTTGATTCCAGGTATTGGGCAAGATATAAGTGAGTGTTTTGCTAATGAGGATGATGTTCGACACTTTGGTTATGTGCCTGTTTTACGCTGAAAGGTGTGATTTGACAAACCCTTGATGCATAGGAAAGTAGAGGAAGCTCGAAAAAGAGCGGTGAGGGAATTGGCATGTGTGGAATGGTCTAATCAAGAAGCTATCATAGGGCCATAGAGGAATGGACCCCTTGTCACAAAAGAAGTAGTGGAGGCTTCCGATCAGGATCCAGTGGAGATTGAGTGACAAGGCATAGGGAATGAAGAACACATACTTTTGAGGATGATGGCTAAGAAGTGGCATGGAATGAGCATAGCATTTTGGTTGTTGGGAACTAACAAGAAGGATAGAGCAGAAAGGGCATAGAGAAATCTAGCTAGCCAAGCAAATTCGAATGGATACTAGGTTTACATTTTGCTAAGTCAAAATTGTAGATAGACAATAATGCAGCTTAACATAGGACGAGACAAAGCTTGAATTTTGATATTATGTATGAGCTCATATTTTAGTTTCTTTAAAATGTTTTTCTGGTGAATTCAAACTATGTAAGACTTTAGATTGCAAATTTCTAGACCAGGTTTATGGATGAAAATAAGATAAGAAGGGAAGGAAGAAATGTAAGCCTAAAGGATATAAGAGGTGTAAGGAAACTTGCAATAGAAATTATAACTGTTTCCACATAACCCATAATAGATCTGAAATAAATATGCAATTGAAATCTACATGCAAGAGAATAGACAACATACCCACAAAAATTGTGACACAAGATATATCCTAGGAAACCCTCATTGAGGGAAAAACCCAACCTCCAAAAGCATCCATCACCATGTATTATTTAGCAAAACACCATTGCAATACAACCATGGAAACCTTTAAAGCCATAACCACAACCAAACAATCCATGTGAAGAAGCATGAATCCACACATCCCATGTCATGCTTCCAACCTTCACAAATGCTCCCCTAGCTAATTTGTCAAGCCTTGTCTCGCTTGACTCTTTCCCCTCTTGCCTTTTGTCTTCACATACCAACAACTACCCTTGTGGCTACTTATATAGTAGCAAGTCCCACAAAACCACCAAGTGGTATAACATAAACCATGTGCTACCTAACCAATTGACCCCACATTTAATATTGGAAATTTAATTCATTTCCCCAATATTAAATAATTACATGAAATAGTATCACAATGTTACAATACAACATATCAAGTATATTCCATGAGAATCTTTCCATGTTGCACATCCATCTAGGTGCAATATTATGTAATAAAATAAAATAATACAATATAAAAATATTATGCAATGTGTGCAACACCCATTATCTCAACAACCTCCCACTTGTTGTATACATTGCATAGGGTCAATTTGTAGCCACATAAATGAACAAGGGAACAATCCCTCCTAGCACATCCACCATCATGGATCAAAGTACATGAAGTGCTCCATCTTGGTACCCACAACAAAATCAAAGTATCTAGTATCTCAAACATGAATGATCTCACCTCCTATTATGCCACTACCATCGAATATACATAGAAGCCATCTAAAGAGAAAGATGTTAGGATTAAGTCATAGACAAAAATAATAATTACATGCAAATATAACCAATATCAGAAAATAATAGATCACACAAAAAATAACACAAGACACCAAGATTTAATGTGGTTCACCCAATTCCTGGGCTATGTCCAAAACAAATAGCAGGTTTGATATTATTACAATCCAGTGATAACAACCTGATTACAATCTATAATCCCTTACAGCTCAATACCATCGCAAGAACCAATTTCGCATCACAACTATGAAATAATCCCTAACCCTAAGCTCTTTTATACAAATATTTTTACCACTTTAGGGTTATAATTAATAATTACATGTCGGCCCAAAATACTAATAAATAGGGCCCAATTTTTTTTTTGAGGTGATGCCTCAAGCCCCAAAGAATTTATGATGTACAGTACTTTCCTTATCAACCAGCACAATCTAAAAAAAGCCACCCAACCTGTCGCATTAGAAGATCATAAAATCTTGTACCAACTAAAACACCAAGCATAAAAACTTGATCCAAAGGTAATCACATGTGTCCATAGTTGTCAAAATATCCATAGCTAAAATAATACCCACAACAAGTGCTAAACCATCCAACTATCCATACCTCCAAAGTTATATCAAGAACCAACCACAAGCCTCAAGAGCAATACCTGCCACATATATATCAAGAAGCTCCTAGTACAAAAGATAATGTCAAATTTATAACCAATCCACTCACAACATCTCAAAGAAGTGAATCCATGTAGTCTCAAGGACATCCGCAACGCATAAACCAATAACTTGCATGAACAACTTGTTGGAATTATAGATGGAGTAACTGAGAGGAGGGGGTGAATTAGTTACCACAAAAACAAATCTATAGATCCCTTAGATGTCTTAAATTACTAGTTACTGTTGTCACTCGATAGCCACACAAAGAAATGTTGTAACTTGATAGATTAACTTGTTATTGATCTTTAAGCATTCACAATTATTAATATGCATGCAAAAGTAAATAAAAAGAACACAAGAGACACTAGATTTAACGTGGAAAACCCAATATGGGAAAAACCACCAAGTAACTAGCTACCAATTTTCACTTCTGAAGTGAGCCCTATTAGGAGCCAACCCTGTTAAAGGTTACAAAACACACTGTTAGGTGTAACCCTATTAGAGGATTTAATCACCCTGCTAGGAGTGGCCTTGCTAGAGGACTTTTAGAACAATTCAATAGAATTGTCCACCTTGTCAGAGGATTTACAAAATGGCTATTAGACCAACTTTGTTAAGAGATTTAGGAATTACTGTTACAATGGTGAGAAAGTAACAATAAGTGACCTAAAATGAGATGCAACTAAACTTTGCTGATACAGATCTCTAATTTGCTTCAATAGATCCTCACTGATCGAATACAACTTTGCTTCTCCTCAAGGATATCTGATCCTTCTTCAAAATTAGCTTACACTTCCTCTTCATACAGTCAACTCATTGCATGCTCGTTCCTTACTTTTAGAATCCACAACTTGACCTTTTATTTATACATTACAAATTGTCAAGTCCACTAATTTACAAGTTACATTTACCAATAAACCATACATCAGTCGGCTACAAATATTACATTAAACAAATAAAATTTATTTCCCAAAACAATGAAATTCTTCATTGGCCGACCCTGCTCAGTAAACATTGCTCCAAAAATGATTTCCAGTTTTAACCAAGTGAAGCTTGGTAAACACTGCGAGCTCTACAAAATCCTTTGGAGACCGAGTGTACTCGGTAAGAGCTAACTTTCCTTACTTGACCTTGCTAGCTCGGTAGAAACTAATGTTTGCCATAGAAGCCTTCAGTGCCCGAGTGAGCTCGGTAGACTTTGTAATATGCTTTGCTAACCTTCTGAGCTTAGTAGACTCTATCTGATAACTGATATGACATTTGTGTAACATAAAAAATAACACACAATTGAATAATTGTATCCAACAATCTCCCTCTTTGGCATTGATGGCAACACAACATGTCATAGTAGAATGAAATTTGAAAACAAGTCTTTTTTTGATAAAATGCTTCTCTTGTTTACATTTTATTCCACAAACTCCTCAAATATAGTAATCTCCCTCTGTGAAGGAATTACATAGCTTCTGAACAAACATCAAACATTTCATAAATAGATTCAAATTTCAGAAAGATATGACAGTATGCTCTCCCTCTTTGACAACACATGCCAAAGACAACACAAACCAAATGAATAGCAATGTAACTTATGTACTGGAGTATTTTCATAATTATTCTACATCAACTAAAAAGATCATCAATTTGATACCTATTGATGCATCACTAAAACTTCATTTTAGTGAGCTTCAGATAGGGGAATGACCCCTAGCTTACCTCTTAGATACAAAAATGATTCCTTAGGTAAAGGCTTTGTGAATATGTCAGCAAATTGTTCCTTTGTATGGACATATTCCAATCTGATCTCCTTATCCGGTACCAATTCTCTGACAAAGTGATACTTTATTGCAATGTGCTTGGTTTTTGAATACATCACTAGATTTTTGGATATGCTAATTGCACTTGTATTGTCACAAAACATAACAATAGGTTCTTTGATTTCTTCCTTCATACCTTCCAATAATTGTTTGAACCAAACAATATTACAATAGTTTATTAGCTGCTGCAACATACTCCGCTTCTACTATGGATTGGGATGTACAATTGTGCTTTCTACTTGTCCAAGAAACCAACCTCTTTCTAAGAAAGAAAGCTCCTCCACTTGTACTTTTGTTGTCATCAATATTTCCTGCCCAATCTACATCAATAAACACTTTCAAATCTAGATTACCTCCAAATTTGTACCATAATCCATAATCTTCAGTTCCTTTCAAATATCTCATGAATCTTTTGATTGCCATCATGTGATTTTCTTTTCATTTTGCTGAAAATCTTGCTACAATACCAACTGCAAGGGCAATATCTGGTCCTGTATGTACTACATACTATAACTTTCCAATCATAGATCTATACAATGTCTGATCTACCACCTTTGATTCATCATCCTTGGTAAGTTTCAATCTAGTACACATGGGAGTTCCAACTGGTTTGCAATCTTCCATACCAAAGTTTTTCAGTATCTCATTGATGTATTTAGATTGAGTGATGTAGATCCCATTCTTATTCTACTGAATTTGAAGACCAACAAATAATTTGATCTCACCAATCATTGACATTTCAAATTCCTTAATTTATTTTGAAAATTCTTTGCAAAGATCATCATTTCTTGTGAACAAAGTATCATCTACAAATATTTACGCCAAAAAAATCTTATTATTTGATCCTTCCTTGATATACAAGCTACTGTTATCATTAGTTCTTTGAAAACCAATCTGAATAAGATAGTTATGCAGTCTTTCATACCATGCTCTAGGGGCTTATTTTAGACGATACAATGCTTAATGTAATTTGCAGACCATGTCATTCTTGTCTGGATCAACAAAACCTTTAGGCAGCTCAATGTACACCTCCTCATCCAGTATACCATTGAGAAATGTTGACTTGACATCCATCTGATAAACCTTAAATCCTTTGTATGTAGCGTATGCAAGTAGGGTCTTGACACCTTCCAATCTTGCAATAGGAGCAAAAGTCTCTCCATAGTCTATACCTTCTTCTTGAGAATATCCTTTGCATACCAGTTTAGCTTTGTTCCTTGACACCTTTCCATCTTCATTAAGCTTATTTCTGAATACCCACTTAGTTCCAATCACAATTTTGTCTTTAGGCCTGTGTACAAGTGTCTATGTTTTGTTTTTCTCTATTTGCTCTATTTCTTCATTCATAGCCTCAATCCAACTTTCATTTTCTAATGCATCTTTGACACTTCTAGGTTCAAAATCAACAAGTAAATAAGTACTTTTCAACTTACTTCTTCTCATAGTTCTTTCATATTTATCTCCAATGATCTGATGTGGTGCATGAAGTCTCCTGACATACTTAGCTAATACAAGTTTCTTGCCTTTTGAACACTTTGCATTCTCATGCTTTTACACTTCAACTTCAGGTTTTGGTTGTTTTGTTTGCTACTCGGGTCCTTCAGACTCCGTAGGCATTGTCTTGGTAGGATTAGAATGTGACTCAGGTTCCTTTAGCTCAGTTTGAACTTCTTGCAGCTTGGTTACTGAAGACTCAGGAGTAGAAGATTCCTGATTGACAGGTGTATCTGACACTGTATCAAGTTCAACAAAAACAAATCTCCTGTAGTTTTATGGTTCCCTTTTTCTTTTTACTTCAGTTCTTTCTGCAAATTCATCAAATTTCACATGTGTACTTTCTATGACTTTGTGAGTAGACAAATTCATACATCTATATGCTTTACTTTTGCAAGAATATCCAAAAAATATTCCTTCATCACCCTTCACATCAAATTTACCTTTTCTAGATTCTTTCAAAATGTAACAGTTGCTTCTAAATATTTTTAGGTAACTTACATTAGGTTTATAGCCATACCATAACTCATAGGGGGTTTTGAATGAGTCCTTCTTTAGTTGTACTCAGTTCAAGGTATGAACTGTAGTGCTAATAGCTTCTTTCTAGTATTTGATAGCAATGTTCTTTTCAATCATTAGGGTTCTTGCACAGTCCATGATAGATCTGTTCCTTCTTTCAGCTATTCCATTTTTCTCGGGAGTTCCAGGAGCTGATACTTGTCTTTTGATTCCCCTTTCAATGCAAAAGTTATTGAATTCATGGGAGATAAATTCACCATCTCTGTCTAACCTCAAACATTTCAGTCTTTTGCCTATTTCCTTCTTAACTCTTGCCAAATACCATTTAAACTTCTCAAATGCTTCTGATTTCTCTCTCAAGTACATGACAGTCATCATTCTTGAAGAATCATCAACAAAAAGAATGAAAAACATTTGACTAGTATAGATTTCAATTCCAATAGGTCCACACAAATTAGTATGCATAATTTTTAAAACTTCTTCAGATTGATAGTTCTTACTCTTAAAGCTAGTTTTTTCCATCTTGCCAATTTGACAATTCTTGCATAGACCAACCTCAGGTTTCTTTATGTTAGGAATGCCTCTTACTTTTCCGAATTTACTTATTTTCACCAAGTTATCAAAGTTCACATGACACAACCATCTATGCCATAAGAAAATTTCTTCAACTTGAGCAATAAAGCATGAACATTCACCAAGTTCAAGATAAAACAAGTTACCTTTCATTTGAGTGCCTGATCCAATTAGCTTTCCTTTGTCATCTAGCAGTCTTGCTTTTCCATGGATGAATTCCACTTTGAATCCATTATTAAGTAGCTATGCGACACTCAACAGATTGTGTTTTAGTCCTTCTACCAATATGCATTATTACATACAAGCTCTTTGGTTAGTGAGATTCTTCCTCTTCCTTTTATACAACAAGGTTCATTCTTACCAAACCTCACACTACCACCATCATAGTCTTCAAACTTAGTTTTATCACTAGTGATATGATGAGAACAACCACTATTTATGATCCATGTATCATTTTTTCTCACATGAGAAATAAGTGCCATTTCCTCATCATTATCAAACTCATCTTTCACAGTAATGTAAACAATTTCATCTTCTTCTTCATCATCAGAATCATTACAATTCTTAGCCATAAAACATGTTTTCTTACCTTTTTCCTTGAATGGTTTGAAATCTTTCTTGTCATTGCACTTGTGACTTGTCTTCTCATCTTTGTTCTACTTATTTGGGCACCTAGCAGCAATATGTCCAATTTTTTCACAAGAAAAATAGATTAGAGGAACCTTACCTTTGTATTTCCCTTTGCCTCTTGAATATTTCCTTGCTAGTAGAGCTTCAACCACCTCAAGATCACTATCTGAACTCTGTTACGATTCTTCTTCACTTTCTAACTCAGAATCCTTTATTTTTTTTTTCTTTTTCCTTGAGTGAAAGCTTGGCTTCAAATGCTGATTTAATGTTCTTGGTAGGTGGAACATAGTTATCATAGTTATCTAGCTCAAATGTAGTCAATATTCCAACTATGGCCTCTAGATTTATCTTATGATTTGCTTCACATCTTCTTTCTTGAATTGCATAAACTCTGATTGCATAAATGGGAAGTAATGTTCTAAGAACTTTACTTATAACTATTTTCTCCTTGATATCTCCTCCAGAAGCTTTGATTGCACTAACATTTTCTTTGACTCTTTCAACATATTTTGCTATGTTTTCATCCTCTCTCATCCTCATCTGATCAAATTGACCTCTCAAACTTTCTACTTTGGCTCTTCTCACATTATCATCACCTCCATGGATATCTTTCAGCTTGTTCCACATTTCAAAAGTAGTTTTGCAATCTTTGATATCATCAAATTCTTCATAGGTTAGGGCAGATGCAATATCTATCATCATGATGTTGTGAGTCTTCTTCTTAGCAATGTCATTTGCAGATATTATACCAGAAGGAGTTACATATGCTTCATCTAGATATTTCAGTCCTATATCTCCAATGGAAGCCAGATGGAGTCTCATGAGACCTTGCCATGCTGAAAAGTTATCCCCGTTGAGCCTTAGAATTTCCCTCTTGTAAGACTTCCTGATCTTTAGCTTAG
This sequence comes from Cupressus sempervirens, assembly GCA_028749045.1. Taxonomy (NCBI): domain Eukaryota; kingdom Viridiplantae; phylum Streptophyta; class Pinopsida; order Cupressales; family Cupressaceae; genus Cupressus; species Cupressus sempervirens. Next base: position 858,708,440 of record CM053792.1, on the reverse strand, counting down.
ATCCTTGAAATCCTTCCTGCAAGCACCAAAAGATCTGATACTAATTGTTGGAATTATAGATGAAGTAACTGAGAGGGGGGTGGGGTGAATTAGTTATCACAAAAAAAAATCCACAAATCCCTTAGATGTCTTAAATAACTAATTACTGTTGTCACTTGGTAGCCACAAAGAGAAATGTTGTAACTTGGTAGATTAACTTGTTACTAATTTTTAATCATTCACAATTATTAATATGCATGTAAAAGTAAATAACAAGAACACAAGAGACACTAGATTTAATGTGGAAACTCAATATGGAAAAAACCACCAAGTAACTAGCTACCAATTTTCACTCTTTTGAAGTGAGCCCTGTTAAGAGCCAACCCTATTAAAGGTTACAAAACACACTGTTAGGTGTGACCCTATTAGAGGATTTAAACACTCTGCTAGGAGTGGCCTTGCTAGAGGACTTTCAAAACAATTCAATATAATTGTCCACCTTGTTAGAGGATTTACAAAATGGCTATTAGACCAACTCTGTTAAGAGATTTAGGAATTATTGTTACAATGGTGAGAAAGTAACAATAAGTGACTTGAAATGAGATGCAACTGGACTTTGCTGATATAGATTTCTGCTTTTCTTCAATAGATCCTTACTGATGGAATACAACTCTACTTGTCCTCAAGGATATTTGGTCCTTCAAAATTCGCTTACACTTCCTCTTCACACAGTCAACTCATTGCATGCTCATTCCTTACTTTTAGAATCCACAACTTGACCTTTTATTTATACATTACAAATTGTCAAGTCGGCTCATTTACAAGTTACATTTATCAATAAACCATACATCAGTTAGCTACAAATATTACATTAAACAAATAAACTTTATTTTCCAAAATAATGAAATCCTTCATTGGCTAACCCTGCTCAATAAACATTGATCTAGAAATGATTTCTAGTGTTAAACAAGTGAAGCTCGATAAACATTACGAACTCTACAAAATCCTTTAGAGACTAAGTGAACTTGGTAAGAGCTAACTTTCCTTCGCTGACCTTGCTAGCTCAGTAGTAGTTGATTTCTGCCACAAAAGCCTTCAGCGCCCAAGTGAGCTCGGTAGACTTTATAGTATGCTTTGCTAACCTTCTGAGCTCGGTAGACTCTGTCTGATAATTGATATGACATTTGTGTAACATCAAAGACAACACATAATTGAATAATTGTATCCTACACAACTCTCATAAAAAATCTCCAATAGTCTCCCAAGATCTCTACAACCAATAGAGGAAAGAGATAAAGGAATAACCATGTCATCTCTCACATGACTTACATGAGCACAAACTAGCGATCACAATCTCCAACTAATCTCAAATCCAATGTAAGAAAAACTAAACATCTAGGAAGATATCCAAGACCAAAGAGAAACCATGTAAATCATAACTTGTATCATGTCCTTCTACATGCACCTCTAGATGTAAATTGTGCAAGTATGATCTCCTCCATAAAAACCCAACCGAGAATCCACAACAACACCCAAACCATGCCATATAACCAATCATGAATGTAAGCCTCTCACAAAAAGATCAAACCCATAAACCATTCCTAAACCAATAAATAACCATTCCTAATCCAAGGAATATGCCCAATATAAAACCATCTCCAAAACTTGACCAACATAACAACATATGAAAATAAAGATAACCAATCCTAATCCACCTTTCAAATGAACCCTCCAGAACTAACTCATGTACTGTAGCTCAAAATCCATATCCATGAAAGACAAGCATAAACATAATGCACCTAAGAGAAATAATGGGCTATACCTCTCAAGTAGAAAATCACCGAGTATACCAAGAGTGGGGAATGCGAATGCTCATCAAGATATCCAAGACTCATCTAAGAACAATCTCCTCTTAGGTCCATATAAAGTGAATGCTCCTCAGACTTCCTGTTGAAACCAAGCAACTGTCCCAACAAATACTTCTCTAATCTAAGAGGAATCAACATCACCACTGTCTCTAAGTATCCATGAGCACCTATAAGCAATCAATCCATGCCAACTCCAAGTGCAACATAGCAATATCATGAAGTATCCAGCTTATGATCAATGTACTCAATATGAAGAAACTAAACCAAGATCAATGCCAAAGTTCTAACCATGGCCTCAAGAACATAAACATGACAACATGATCTAACCATCTCAACCAAAGAGATAACATACTCCATATGAACATACTATAACATGTCAAAACTCTAAATAAGTATCAAGAGTATACCATGACATAAAAATGAAACCATCCTAACACCGAGGATAACATGTCAAATGAAAGCATAAACCACACCTTTACCAAGAACCCCATAAGTCCTACACCATGAAGAAAACCATCTCCACATACCATGAAGAACCATCTCCTCACACCATGAAGATAATCAATAACACCATGAGTCCTGAAAACCTAACCATCTTCACACACCATGAAGATAACCAAGTGCACTATGCAAATGTTAAAGATGCTTCCACAGTAATAGGACCTAAGACAAACCTCCAACATCTGCAAAAACTTAATAAATATATCAATGCCAAAAAAAATCCCACTCAATTGTAGTACCAAGTCACCTATGGCATCATAACATCCATCTCCTACATGAAGATCCTCTAAGTCTACACTCACACAACCAAAGTGTCAGTACCAAGTGAAACCAAGATCTCCAAACTAAGAAGATACAAACCAAACCAGGAACTAATCCTATACTTTCAACTCATCACTATCACAAGCTCCCACTATATCGTGTATCTAAGCTATCCATGACATCATAATGAAAAAAAGCCATCCTCTAACCATGAAAATCAACTAAGACATCAAACCATCAAAGAACTCAAAGTGCACATCATGAGCTCCTCAAAACAAACCAAATAAACTATGATCCTCAACCAAGAAGATACACCACCATAACCAAATTAGAATCCAAACCAATGAATATTAAGGATGTACCTCTATATCCAATCATGTCATGCCAAAATCTATGGCACCATGATCACATCCATGAACTGGACATCTGACTCTCAATGTGTATAACCTATTAGTATAAAATAGTCAACCACAATTCTCCACCATGACTATACCTAGGAACAACATCTCATCCCTTCTACATGAAGAAAAATCATAAAATTATGTGACTTAGGGGATAGAGAACCCAAATCCAAGCCACCAATCTGAATATTCATCAATAATGAAATTTCAATGAGAAAAGACAACCCATAACCAAGCTATAAATGTAACCAATAAGTATAGACTGCTTACAACACTGCACAACTTGTAGACCCAACAAGTCATCATACATAGCCAAACCAAACACTGATAGCCATGCCATCATGAGACTAATCTGAAATATAAACTAAGTATACAATGACATCAGATCTTAATTCTCCAAACATACAATGTCATAAACTCATAATGCTACCATAGTCAATATATATCATAAACTATTTAGATCAATATATCACCAAATTAACCATGCCAAGCCTACACCGAATCTAAACCAATGTGTAGAGCTTTCCAGGAGCTTTCTGTTGACTACTCGAAGTCCAAAATCTGACTCCATATGCCCAAGTTATGTCCTAATCTGTGCTCAAAATAACTAACATCTAACTTTTGGGCTCTTTTGACAAAATATCAAAATCATAGAACCAAACCACACCAAGTTTTAGTGCTCTAAATTATCTTTCCAATGCCTATAAGAAGTCTAAAATCCAATCTCCTAAGAGAAAGTTATGGTCGTTTTACCAAGACAAACCTTTTACCATTTTTAATTAAATTTGATAGCCATCATGGGCTGAAACTGAAAAACTCTTTCATTTCCTTTGAACATGGCCAAACTAGGGCATATGATATATCAAAATTTATGGAAATGTTGACCCAAATCCAATGGTGAGGTTTTCTTTTACGCAGGAGGTCATTTCTACAAGCTCCCCCTGAAACCTTCATTTAAATGAAGCATTTGAAAAAGCCTTTTGTTCAACAATTTCACATGCCCAAAATCTACCAATATCCCATCATAAAAGAAAACCTAAAACCCTCAAATCTTCAATAAACAACTCATATATCTTGCCCTCTCTTTTATCCTCTCATGCATTCCCATGGATTTAATCTAGGGTTATTGTAAGAAAACCATAACTTTGATACCACTTGTAAGACAACTTGCAATATAAAATATAACCATTTCCACATAACCCATAATAGATCTGAAATAATTATGCAATTCAAATCCACATGCAAGAGAATAAATAACATACCCACAAAAATTGTGACACAAGATATACCTTGGGAAAAGCATCCATCATCATGTATTATTCAACAAAACACCATTATAATACAACCATGGAAGCCTTCAAAACCATAGCCACAACCAAGCAATCCATGTGAATAAGTATGAATCCACACATCCCATGCCATGCTTCCAACCTTCACAAATGCTCCCTTGGCTAACCTGTCAAGCCTTATCCCGCTCGATTTTTTCCCTTTTTGTGTTTTGTCTTCACATACAAACAACTACCCTTGTGGTTGCTTATATAGTAGCAAGTCCCACAAAACCACTAAGTGGTATGACATAAACCATGTGCTACCTAACCCATTGATCCCACATTTAATATTAAAAAATTAATTCTTTTCCCCAGTATTAAAAAATTACGTGAAATATTATCACAATGTTACAATACAACTCATCAAGTATATCCCATGGGAATCTTTCCGTGTTGCACGTCCATCTAGGTGCAACATTAAATAATAAAATAAAATAATACAATATAACAATATCATGCAATGTGTGCAACATCCATTATCTCAAAAAGAGGTAGCTAATAGTTGGAATTAATCCTTTTGATGATGTTATGTACTTATGTTTTTAATTAATAAAAAAACTTATTACTGATACAAAAAAAACACAAATAAGTAAGCAAATAAATAATATAACATAGAATAATATAAACTAGTAGTTACACATTTATGTACGTGCAACAATTGGCCGATAGGAGTTGTTTGTCGAATTTGGTGAAATATGTTAGCAACTATTTTTTGATTGTGTTCACTTGATCATTTAGTTGTTAAATAAATCTTGTTGAGTTTGGATGTTGAGATATAGTATATAAAATGTTGGTCAATGTGGGAGGAAATGCTTTATTATTGAGCATACTGCTTTAAGTTTAAGAGCATTGTCTATGATTTTCTACTCTGAAACCTGTTTCAACTTGTAGGTGTACATTTTTATTTTTTGATCTTTTTTCTATTGATAATAGGGAGGTTTTTTTCTTGATGTAACACATTTTTTTCTTGATAATAGGTGTTTTGTTTCCTTTTCATAAACATGTTTGATCTATACATTTTGTATGTCTTTGTACAATATTTAGTATCTATTCATAACCGTAGAGAGGATCTAATGATAATATTTGTGGAGTGTTCAATGTGCAAGGGTCATCGTTTGGCATGTGATGTGATCTATTTTGTCTTTCTACCTGATCACATGGATTCCATGCTAAGACATAGTTTTCGAAGATTTTATTGGTTTGGTCTATATCAAGTTTATTATTCCAATATAATGTGTCCATATTAGGTGTATTTGGAAGCCATATAAATCCATGTACATGACTAGATCCTCAGTGTTGCCACCCATACCTATACCAATGATCTATTGCTTGTAAAAGTTTTTCTATCACTTCTTCACGAAAGATTGTGAATCTTTGGTGAATATATAGTGATGCAATATGTGGATTTTGAACAATGTTATCTATCAAGTGTTTTCTTGACTTTTGTATTGTAGGGTTTGTATTTTTTGGGAACCATGTCTACAAATCTGCCCACTTTGTGTCAACTGAACTTAAGGTGAAAAAAATGTAGGTATGCCTAGCTAGTCTATCATCGTTGTCAAGTCCAATCGAATTTTGTTCCAAAGAGCTCTTGTTCCTCTTAATGAAGTTACAAATTACATGAGTCGATTGGCCAACTGATTTTCAGGGACAATTTGTAGATTTTGGCAGAGAGTTTCAATTGTTTTTGGGACTTGTGTGAATGTTGGATTTAAGGAATACAACAGTTGTTTGTTGGCTGTGATGTGTCATAATGAAATTGTAAATATAATAGAAAAATTGTTCATGCTTTCCAAACCTATTGTCATAGTACCCCAATAAGAAAAAATTAAAAATGATTGAATGACATTACAATTATCATGCATATGGAGGTTAAAATTTGAAAGATTGAATGATAACTTACAATCTTTGTGTTTCCTTCATCTCTCAAGTTATGGTTGGCACAGGGTAGGAATTTGTCAAGGTCATTTTTGTGGACATAGTAACCTGAATGAATAGGAAAGCATCATAAAAAAATGTCAATAAATAGAATGAAGATAGTTTTTAAAAATATGAGTTTTATTTAGACTATATTTTGGTTGAGCATCGATACATAGAAAAATGAAAAATCATCGAGAAAAAGATTTTTTAAAAAGATTTAAATGTTTTTCTATGTTTAGGGATGAGGAAGTTTGACATAAACTCCATTCAAACATCATATGTAGTTTAATGAATTCTTTGTATGCGACCAGAAAGATTGTTCAAAATTTGGAAGGTGGATTACAACACTAATATTATTATAACCATTCACTAATCCATGTGCAAGTTCTAATATTTTAATCATTGGAAAAATAATATTGCTGCCCGAGGATTTCAAAAATTCTTTTTGTCATTGTATTAAATCCAAAATCCTAACTATGTGCACCATTGGTTTCTATATATGGCTATTATTTACATATGCCTCTACTCTCTACCATATCATCATTATACATGTGAACTAGAATATGAATTTTGGCACTCTCATTAATGACACTATACTTTCAATGCCTCAACCTACTCAATTAAATTGATTAGAAATAATCATCTCTATATGTAATTTAGATTTCCGTAATTAAATATTAAATGATCTCAGCAATCAATATGTTCATAACCCATCATTTATGTAGAATGTAAATTCATTCAACAAACAATGATTTATCTTTATTGTAGTCTTGTTGAGAGGAGTTGGCAATACCAAACAAATTAAAAATCACATTGGTTGACCTAATCCATGTAATAGGCTATTAAATTTGAGGTGGAGATCTATTCCAAATCATCTTGATTGTAATAAATTATATGTATATAGATATATCATATAAAGATATAGTCACCAAATACACACACATGAAAAGATGCATGTACAACAATTGCATCCTTCTATCCATTGTGGAGCTTCCAAGCAATTGAAAATTTTATTCATATTAATTATCACTTTTTAGTCACTAGACATGACAATACTTACAAAATTGACTAAATCTCTCCAACACAAATGTCATCTTCATAAGCATTGTACACTTGTTGAGGACAACCAAATCCCTTGAAGGGGATCACTTCATTGAATAACATCCAACACAATTGCTCCTATCCAATTAAAATATTAAAATACTCTAATTACAATAGAAGTTATTAAAACCTGACAAGCATAGAGAAAATTCCCCTTGCATAGGTCCTCGAAAGTTGTGCAAGTGCTTTGGATATACCAATATCTGTGCTTGAAAGAATGCATTAAGTGTAAAAAAGCATAAATTTTTAACATATAACTTTTTTTTGATAGGTAACATTTTGATTTTGTATTATATTAAAAAGAGGAATTACAAATATTGCCATTTGAAAAGTTGGCCAAAGTCCTTACAAACTAATATCTACCCAACCCCAAAGTCATACATATACCAAAACTGGGCACTGACATGTGTTGGAGATTGTGATCTCATGAATGTCATGATCTCATGAAAGTCATAATTTCATGAATACCATTTGGGGGGATGGAATCATGATGGAAGTTGTACTCCCTAAGTGATCAAGAAGAATACTTTTTTTTGGCCTCTTCATTGTAACTTCCTCTCTTTAATCTAAATCAAGAAGTCTAAGGCCTTCATAAATTTCATTTTGATTCCCAAAGCTACATTCGCACCCATATTGGCCAGCTTGTCCACCACCCTATTTTCTTCTTGGTAAACATGGGAAACCTTAAAATCTTCAAACTTCATTAACATGCATCTGATATATTGAATGTATTTGTTGAGTTTCCACACTTCTAGCTTCGCTTTCTTTATTCCATTAATGATTATCTTTGAGTCCCCTTCAAGATGGACTCTTCAGATACCTAATTTAGCCCCTAGTACTCTAAGAGCCTCTTTTGCTGCAACACATTCTACTATATTATTCGTGTCATTGCTTAGTCGTTTGGCCACAAAAGCAAGAGTGTTGTCCATATGATCTCTTACTATACAACCACACCCAAAGACTCCCAAATTTCCCTTGGCAGCCCTGTCAAAGTTTATTTTAACCCATCCTTCCTTTGGTGGTGTCCAAAATATCTTATCCCTTTTTAGATTAGGATTGCCCTACCAAGCCCATTAATAGGCTAATATAACTTTTTTACTTATTATGAAAACTTGGATTATTAGAAATAAGTTAATAAGTTAAATAGCCACAGGTGTAGAAATTGTTAAAATTGAATGACAATTTTATCTTTCAATGTGCTACTTATTGTTAGAAGTAAGAAGAATTTAAACAAAGATAATCACTAAAGATATATGCTACAACAATACCAAAAACTCTATGCTGTTATAGCAAAGAAATAAAAAAAATTAGAATTTCTATTCATTGTGTAAACTTGATTACATTGTCCCTATTTAAAAATAATCCTCATACATATGTTGGTGAACTTTTCTAGATTGTTACATGTGAATGACAGATACAAACTAAGTTGTATGTTAGCCATTTGAATGGCTGCTGCTCTCGTTCAAAATCTTGGATCTCTCGCTCATGGTCCTGTTCGAAATCCTAGATCTCCTACTCTTGGTCCTGTTCAAATTCCTAGAGTTCGCGCTCCTGGTCCGGTTCGAATTCTTGGATCTTCTGCTCATGGTCCCGTTCGTTCTCTTGGATCTCCTGCTCCTGGTCTTATTCAAAAACTTGGACCTTCCGTCCATGGTGTCCCTCCTCCTTCTTCTGGTTCTTTTGGTCGCATGGGTGGAGGTGTTGTTGTTGGTGGGTAGTCAGTCGATGGGGTGCGGGTTTCCTCTGCACCTCATTTAGATTCTATATCTGGAAAGGGAGTTGGCTGCGATAGTAGCAAGGTCGCTGCTAGGGTTTCTAGAAATGATGGTGTGTTGGCTTCTGCTTCTACAAAGGTCACTAGAAACAAATGTGGGAAAAATGGTGCTAGGGTTTCTGAGGTTTCTAAATCTGGCAAGGCCGCTAGTTGCAAAAATGAGAAATCTGGCAGCAGTGATGTGCTGGCTTTCGATTCTGGCAAAGTCGCTGGCCGTAGAAGCAGATCTGTTGTATCCCCTTTGATCCATTATAAGTCTATTTCTCTTACTCTAGGGGGTAATTCACTTTTAGAAATTGAAGAACGCTTGAGGGATCTTTCCAAGGATTCTATTATTTGTCGCTTTAAAGGTTTTTGGCCCTCTCTTTCAGAGCTCCATGCTTGGATTTCTAAGAATTGGGATCCATTTGTTACAGATACTATCGAGATTTACCCTTTGGTTAAAGGTTTTTTCATTGCTACTTTTATTAATCCTGAGGATAGGAATGCTATTCTTTGTGATTAGGTCTTTTTTTGGGAGCACCACTTTCTTTTAATCGTTAAACCATGGCATCCAGATTTCAATCCTCAAAAGGAGTCTTTCAAAATCCTGACTTGGGTAAGGTTGCCTAATCTTCCTCTTCATTTTTGGGTGAACTCTGTTTTCAAGGAAATTGGTGAGGCTTTAGGGGATTTTCGTATGGTAGATCCCCAATCCTTTGAGCACTTCCATTCTACTTATGCTAGGATTCTAGTGGATATTGATGTTTCTAAGGGTCTCCCAGCTGAGCTTCTTTTAAATCATTCAAGGGGATCTTGGACTTAGCTGATTGATTATGAGGGCCTCCCTTTTAGGTGTAATAATTGTTTCAATACTGGTCATTTGGCTGCTAAGTGTGTGTAGAGGAATTCTTCAAACAAACGACCCTCCTCCTAGTGGAAGGGTGTTCTGGAACAACATTATACAATTTACACATCTTCTCCTACAGATGGGGATTCTGATTCTATGTTGGGGATTGCTTCTACTTCCAAGGTGGATGCCCAAGGTGTTAGTTCTGGTTCTCTTGGTGTAGATTTTGGCCAAGTTAACGGTGTTGTGGGTCTTGTAGCAAAATCGGGTCGAGATACTTGCTCTGAGGTTGCTATGGGCATGTTGCATGTTGTTTCTACAATCTCTAATCATGATGCTAAATCTGGTACTCTTGTTTCAGAATCTGGTTGAGATATTGTGACTGTTGAATCTGGACAAAAAGGGATAGTATCTAATCTTAGTGATAAAGTTGGATCTCAATCTACTGGTTCCAATTTGGTGGATGTTTTGAAGGCAAATTGCCCTAGTCAAAAGGATGGATGTCCTTTTGATGATGTTGCTAGAACTGGTAAACAAGGTTGCAGTTCCAAATTGCAGGATGTGGTGATGGCAGATGGTCCTTGCCATAGCTTGGATGATTTTCCAACTATTTTGGATTCTCAAAAGTGGTAGTCAAAGGCTGCGTTGGTTGAGGAGGGATGGATACTTGTGACAACAAAAAGATGTAAAAATACCCTTCCTCAATTTGATATGTATTTGTGCTCTCATAAAAAGGGAGTGAAATTAAAATCTTAATCCTTTCTTTTCTGGTCTGGGAGGATTCTCTGGCTGTTATGCTTTCCAGTCTGTCTTTCCAGGTTCCAGGTTTCTCTCTAGTTTCTCTTTCTAAACTTATCTGTTGGTTTCAGGTCCCTGTTTGACCTGGTTCTATTGTACTATTGGTTTTAGGTCCATTTAAAACCTGGTAGAGCTTCATGGTATATCTTTCTTTTTGATGTAAAGGGTTTCGGGGCCCCTTCAAAACTTGCTTTTACCTTAATCTAAAACTAAGTTGTATGTCACCTTAACCATAACTTGATTGAAGGAAACATTACGCTGACCATCCTAAGTGTAGTTTTAACTGCAAGCATGAGAAATTCCTATTCAATGGGATTGATGTCTAATTAAGAAAAACATTGTTATATCATGCAATGCATTCAAACTTCCTATTCTAACTATTGCATAGTCATTTTGCATGTGATGTCTTCTTTATGTAGTGGATGAGAACTGTCATTTAAAATTGGTGAATGGAGGAAAATAAAACATGTAATGCCCTACCAGGGAACCCAAAAGAAATTAACCTAAAGTTTTACTAAGTTTGTCAAACATTTTTTTTGAAAAATAATAAACAATAATAGATAATACAACATAAGCAATAACAACAAGAGATAAGATAGTAGAAGCAATAACTCACATACATAGAACCATAATAAATAGATTACATCTCCTAAGGGTTCCATGACATTGAATCACATTTAAGTTTAACTAATACTAAATCTAATATATAAAAAATCCAACAGAAGGAATAACTACAAGTATGAATCCATTTAAATAAATATACAATTACATAAGCTACCACTTAGCATAACCAAAATGCATAATCATCCACTATACAAGTCATAGGATATGAAAAGCTCAAAGAATATATGTCATCAACAAAATACACAATCTCATAAGATCTATGATAATCAAATTCAATACAATAGAGAATAACCATAGAACATAAATACAAGATCAAAAAGAAAGAAAGGTACAACTGAAAAGGTAAATCCAACAACAACATCCAATGGTCGGATCTCAATGGTATAAGAAAAAATCACTACTGTGCAACCTCATGGAACCTAAATGGCTCACTCTCACCACGTTGAGGAGATAAATTCAAGTCCCATATATATATCAAAACACAAGTCATAACCAACATCTAGGTCAAGGGAACACTTGAAAGCAAACTATCTCAAAGGGTACCAAGACACAAGTATCAACTAATCCCCAAGGAAACAAAGACACATAGGATATCTACTATTCAAGTGGGCAAGTGTCATTGCATGAGCTAACTCTAAGGTTACCTTGGTAGCCTCTCTAGACTCTAGGCCTCTAGTGTCTATATGCGACATCAATATCCTTTCGTACAAACAAGGCATACTAACAAAGCAAGGTCACAACCAAACATCTTCTCTACTCCCATCCTAACTTGTACTAGAACTTGAGGAATGAGTGAGGAAAAAATACTAACTCTTTTTAATTCATTTTAAAACCCATTTAATGAAATGTTATCATTTATTAAAACAACCTATAATGGGTTACCTAGGCAACCTCTTTAGGGCTCCGGCCTCCATTGCAAGCCACTTCCCAACATGACATGACAATAACCTACCCTAAGCTCAAAAGAAGCAGAAGATCTGATAAGATCATAAAATACACATCAATTCTTAAACAAGCAACTAGAAAGCATTGAAATATCAATGATAGAAAATCACAGATTTCACCAATACAATCATCCTAATAGGGGATGATCGAAGACTTAAAGGTTACACTAGAAAAGTCACACCATTTACCTCAGTTCTATATAAGCAACTAGAAAGCATTAACAAACAATGATCAAAACTCATCATAGACAACACGTGACACATTACCATGGTTAGGTATAAAAGATTGTATGCATGATCATAATCATAGAACAAAACCCCTAAGCCTCTGGTAAACATCCTATTTTGGTCAATGAACTAAGTCAAACCCGCACCCCAAATCATACAATACAATAAACATCACAAAAGTGCATAACAATGTAACTTCCATTATTCATTCAGTTTTGAAAACAAATAAGTTCAATTTTCACTAATGGTTTCAAGTTTTCATTTTTGTTTTCAAGTATTACAGATTCATTAAAGTTCTCGAGTCTACACGAGTTTTAACACTCAACAATTCATAAAAAGTTGTTTAAACATTGTTTCATAGTTCAATTCATTATCAAAACACAAGACTCAATAAACATACACATTACAATTTTCGTATTTTCAAATTATTATATTTGTTAAATTTTTTTGCATTTACAAAATCTCAAAAGTACTTAACAATTCATATAGAAATCATTTCATTTTGTATAAAAAGAACTATTGATTTAACAACACCAATATCCATTAAAATTCTTTAATTGAAATATCATTATATTTTCCAAATTTTATGGATGACCTTATAACCACATTTTTAATAATAAAAGATACCAATTAAATATTATTAAAATTAAACTAATAATCATTAAATTATTAAAGATAATAATCATTTATTTATTAATAAAATAACTTATATTAAACTATTAATAAAATAATTATTAATCTAATAATAAAATAATAATAATATCATTAAATTACATTTATTATTTAATAATTAATAAAATTTAATATATTTAAAACATTTAATAATTTTAAAAACATATATTAAAATTATTATTAAAAAAATACTATCAACGTTTATAGCCCATTGACTTTAATGGTGTGCTGCCAAAGTCAGCACTAGTTGCGATGGGAGCCTTGGCCGCCATAGTAGCTATGCTGTTGATGACAGCTCTGGTTGCCTTCACAACCAGGAACCAGAGCAAGGAGGAAGGGGCACAAGGGAAGTAATGGCCCTCGAACTCCCCTTTTTTTTAATTATATATATAATTTAAATTATAAAACCTCAAATTACCCTCGTACAAAAAAAATTGCAGATCCCAATTTATTTTAAATTGGTAATTCAAAACTCATCATTTATATATATATATATATATATAATTATCAAAATAATTAAATTTACCGTGGTAATTTTATATTATATATTTTATTTTTATCCAAATTATACTATAGATCCAATAGGAAAAATACAAGCAATCAATTGAATTTAGACCCTATCAAATTTTGATTTCTTTTATTAAATCTTATTAGAACCAAAATAAATATCTCTACTTGTAAAACAAGGTTTTGAAATCATCAAACTACTTACAAAGGTTTCTGAAAATGAAGAACAATCAAATTCATACACAAGGGTTTCAATCTTCATTTGTTTATAGATGATTTAGAAACAAAAAACAATAGAATCACAACAAAGGTTTTAGATTCTCAATTCATAAACAAGGGTTTCTCAAATGAAGAACGATAACACCACATACAAGGGTTTCAACCCAATTGAATTCTGAAAATAGATTCACAAACATAAAGAAGAAAGAGAAATCAAAGAATGAGCAACTACTGCACAAATCCACAAGATCCTACTTGGATTTGATGCTAAACAATTAACTACACTGAACTCACAAACAATTCCCTTTTCCTTCGAAACCCTCTTCTCGGAAATTGGCTCCTCCAAACATGTGTTTAGAGAAATGAACTCTAATTTTCTAATAAAGAGTTTTCCCCCAATTCAAGGCTTTGATTGTGCAATCACATGAAACCCCTTTCCTTTATTATTTTATTACTTTAATTTCATGCACAAACTTTATACAATTTAATTAAAATAAACTTTATTATTTTAATGCTCTCTCTCTTATTAATTCATGAGACATTTTTAATAATATATTTATTAATTTAATCAATAATATTATTTAGAGTTTATTATTAAAATAAAACTTCTAAATAATTATTGTTAAATTAAATAAATATAAATACACCAAAATTAGAACTTTGGTAAAATATTTTAAATTTAATTCTTTATTTGAATTAAAAATTGAATTTTCTTTATAAAATTTCCATTAAATAAAATAATTAAAAACTCTTTTAATTTGATTTAATTATAACTGAAAATCACCATAGACCCACAAGACTAAATACGACAACTCAACTGGACAAAGAACAAGATCAAACTCCAGGGTCAAAATCATGAATTCATGTCATTTGACAAATTTAGATGGGTAAACAACTCAAGTACTTGTCCCACTTTCTAAGACAATTGGCTAAAGTTAGGGTTTGGACTCAAGAATTATCTCCCCACTTATACCATTGAGATATTGTGATAGGGTACACTCATCCTGGCAATTCTGGAAAGTCGATATCCGGTATCTACAATCTACATAAAATCCACACATGTACATACTCATATATTCTAAACTAAATATGCAATGGCGAGAAGTGGTACATCATGTAGATCCTGAGTAGCAGGTGACTACGACTCCCTCCCTCAACCACATCAGAAACATCAAACATAAAGTAAAACAAACAAGTACACAATACACATACAAGTATGGAGTAAGTAGCCATAGAAACTACATATAAATCATTCATCTAACTAACATCATGAAATAACTGAAAGTCACTAAATGAACATATATATCATCATTGAAACAATCCTGAAATAACTAAATAACTCATCACATAAACCAACTCAGTATCAAATGACATATAATCAAATTTGGTAACCAAGTACCATCAATCTAAAACACAATCAGAAAACTGGCCTAAAAGAATTCGTTAAATACAACAAAAAAGTCAACTAGGGGTAGGCATTACAAAATGCCCTTATTCGATGTATAAAAAAATTGTTTGATAAACTATGCATGTGAAATCTTCAAATTTAATAATGATGAAGTCTTTTTTATCAAGCGGATTGAACAATACGAATTGTTTCTTATATGAAGAAATGATTATTTCTACCACTTATGAAGTTATTTATGGGTAGCATGAGAAGAATCTAAGGAGGACTCTATGTCACTCTATGTCTAAATAAACTTTTTCTAGATGCAAGGCTTTATAGAAGTCTTAATTTTTTGATAAAGATCTATAACTGAAGGGCTAACATAAGAAACATAAAGATGATTAAAATTTGATTGTCAGTCCTAGAGATTGATTTTATAAGCTCCATTAAAATATATTCATTCTTTATTCATTGTTATATACAAAAGTAATAATTACCATAAAAACTCATAAAATAGTTGTAGGAATTAAAGATAACAATGAAGATGCAAATGCCAAAGTAGATAATGAATATGACACCCTGTAATTAGTAGAATGAATTCAAAACCTTTTGAAGAAATCTAAAAACACATAACAACTTGTTACAATTGAAATTAACAATCACTCTATAGTTCTTATACTTTTGTATGAAATGAATTTATAATTTTTTATGAAGAATGGTATGATTTAAAATAATATAATATATTTTAATTTTAATGGAGAGTGATTTTTTTTAATCCTATAACACACGTTTTTTCAGCTTAAATGATTATGATAGAACATGAATAATTGAGGTCACAAATATAGTTCCTTATTTCCAAACCAAACACTTAATGAATAATATCCTATTGAGATTTGAAATATGAAATACCCATAGGCATAGAAAAAGGTAAAATCTAAACATCAACACATATTAGCATAATACTATGATCTAAAGTAGCACACTTCATTCCAGCCTTAATATTGAATAAGTTTCATACTTGTAAACATCTACAAAAATAGAAAGGAATAAATACAAAAAAAAAATTACGAGTAAAAAATGGAGGTTGCGAACAGAATATTGTTGCAGACTAGAGCATAATACTATTTAAGAGATTCTTTCCCTTATTTGAAAACCCCAAAACTCTTCCAAAAAAATGATTGTAGTTGAGACATTCATCAATAATGTTTAAGGCTATCAATAAACATTTATAGAAATCCACAAAAGACATATAAATCAGAGAATTGGCAAGTTAACAGAAAATTAGAAAGCAGAGAATTAACAACTTAACAAAAAATTAGGAAGTTTATATAAAAAGGATACTTATTTGAAAGAAAATAATAAAAACTATTATTTTTAAGAAATGTCTAAAAAATGTTGTTTATCAAAAAATCTACTGTAAAATAAAAAAATGACTAAGCTGACAACTTTTCCATCAAAAAATAATTTTTTTGGGAGCAAAGCTCCCACATAAAGCCTATCAGCTTAATTAACTAAATCTAATGAAAAATCAAGAGATGTTTAAAAAATAGACACAACTTCTTCAAATTAAGATATAAAAGAGAGGAGAGTTTACGTTAGAGAGAAGAAAAAAGAAGAGGAGAAGGGAGGAGTTCAAAAAGAAAAAATGGAAGAGGAAGGTAATGTGAAGAAAATAAGGAAGCGACTTTCTGAAAAGGTATCAATGATATTGAAAGGATGTGAACCTTTGAAAGGGTGATAATTATGAATAATTGTGACTCTTCAAAAAAAAATTTATTATAAAGTATTGAGATTTTTCTAAAGGATTTTAGTTATGAAGTGTTGTGACTTTTCAAAGGATTTGGATTATGAAAGGTTGTGACTCTTGAAAAAGAAGAAACAAAAAAAGATATTTTTTCATTTCCTTATAATTAAAAAAGGAAGAAATTTGGACAGTAAATATGGAGTTGAGATAATCTAGAAGGAATAATTCATTGAAGGGCCGACTAAGGATAGAGCGACATGGACCGAAAAAAGAAGAAGGTAAGAAAGGTGTGTTTATGGATTATATTTGTTTAATTAGGTTTATTAATTAATTAATATTAATGAATCATACTTGTGAATAATATTGTGTTAGCTCATGGGGTTAACACCATGGAGATTAATGAGACTAGAAGCATGGAGTATGTGAGATATTAAGATCTCCATTGTGTACCATGACCGATAATCAATGTGCCATAATATTCTAATGATGTCAACATATGCATATGTGATTGGCCTTGGATAGAGGATGGCTGTCCAAGAAGAATCTTAAGGGGTGCACTCCTAGGAAGATGGCGAGGTAATTATGAGCTAGGAAGCTCGATTTGGAGACTTCCTTAAGATTAGGGTTAAATTAGAGGGTAAAATAATATAGTTTGTTTGTTATTTTTGTGATTCTAACCATTATTTTTTAGGTATTACTTGTCCCAAACTAACCCTAATAGCAAGGACACTACAGTGGTATCAGAGCATGATCTTTCGATCTTGTAGGGTTAAATAGGATGTAGAAAAATAATTTATATGAAAGACTAATGTAGAGAGTTAACACCAATTAGAAAGGATTCAAACATATCCATGATAGCAACCGAAGAATTTGGACTAATAAATAAATAAATAAATATATTTCAACCCAAGAAAAGAAATCATCTAATTGCTTGATGACAAATAATTTGAGGAAGGGTGAACTGTTTTATCCTTATTTTAAGATAGAATTTTAATAATAATTAGATAATATAATATTATTAAATAAATAATGATAATAAAGTTATATTAAAACTAATTCTAATATATAAAACTAGGAAATAATAATTATTTAATCTATATTATTAATGAAATAATATTTAGTATGATATTTTAAATAATTAAAATATATTAAAATTTCAATGAGTAAATAAAGAAATGAAATTAAATACAGGAGACAACATTATAGAAAGTATCTTAACTTTTTAAATAGAATTTAATAAATAATAATAAACACAAATTAGTAAACAAATAAATAACATAACATAGAATAACATAAATTAGTTAAATCTAATGAAAAGTCAAGAGATGTTTAACAAAAAGACATGACTCCTTTAAACTAAGATATAAAAGGGAGGAGAGTTTATTTTAGAGAGAAGAAAAAAGAAGAGGAGAAGAAAGGAGTTCAAAAAGGAAAAATGGAAGAGGAAAGTAATATGAAGAAAATAAGAAAGTGACTTTTTGAAAAAATGTATCAATGATATAGAAAAGATGCAAACCTTGGGAAAGGTCATAATTATGAATAGTTGTGACTCTTCAAAAACATTTTGATTATAAAGTATTGAGAATTTTTCAAAGGATTTTAGTTATGAAGTGTTGTGACTTTTCAAATGGATTATAACTATGAAGTGTTGTGACTTTTCGTAAGGATTTGTATTATGAAAAGTTGTGACTCTTGGAAAAGAAGAAAAATAAATAAATATTTTGTCATTTTCATGATGGAGAGAGCCACCTCCCTCAGTAGGCACTACTTTAGCTGCCTAAGGGTTGCTTTATATATATATATATATATATATATATATATATATATATATATATATATATATATATTTTGATGAATAATTAATGTTTCTAGCTTTGGCCACGTGAATTGTCACGAGTTGATCTTGTATCTCTCGACCATTTTTTGTAAATTGTAATCTTATTATATTATTTATTAATAGAAAATGACTATTCATAAAAAAAAAATTAGAGAAGGAAGAATTTTGGAAAGTAAATATAGAGTTGAGATAATCTAAAAGGAATAATTCATTGAAGGGTCGACCAAGGGTAGAGCCACACGAACCAAAAAAAGAAGAAGGCAAGAAATGTATGTTTATGAATTATATTTGTTTAATTATATTTATAAATTTATTTATATTAGTGAATCATATTTGTGGATAATATTGTGTTAGCTCATGGGGTTAACACCATGGAGATTAATGAGACTTGTAGCATGGAGCATGTGAGATATTAAGATCTCCATTGTTCACCATGGTCAAGAATCAATGTGTCAGAATATTCAAATGATGTCAACATATGCATATGTGATTGGCCTTGGATAGAGGATACTTGTCCAAGAAGAATCTTAAGGGGTGCACTCCTAGGAAGATGACGAGGTAGCTATGAGCTAGGAAGCCCGATCTAGAGACATCCTTAAGATTGGGGTTAAATTAGAGGATATAATAATATAGTTAGTTATTTATTATTGTGATTCTAACCATTATTTTGTAGGTATTACTTGTCCTAAACTAACCTTAATAATGGGGACATTACAATGGTATCAGAGGATGATCTTGCTATCCTATAGTGTTAAAGAGGATCTACAAAAATAATTTATATGAAAGACTAATGTAGAAAGTTAATGACTGTTAGAAAGGATTCAAACATATCCATTATAGCAACCGAATAATTTGGACTAAAAGAAATATATATTTCAACCCAACAAATTTTTTTATCTAATTGCTTGATGACAAACAATTTGAGGAAGGGTGGACTGTCATATCCCCATTTTAAGATAGAATTTTAATAATAATTAGATAATACAATGTTATTAAACAGATAATGATAATAAAGTTATATTAAAACTAATACTAAAATATAAAACTAGGAAATTATTATTATTTAATCTATATTATTAATGAAATTATATTTAGTATGATATTTTAAATAATTGAATTTTTTTTTTCTATGAGTAAATAAAGAAATAAAATTAAATATAAGAGACAATACTGTAGAAAGTATGTAAACTTTCTAAATAGAATTTAATAATAAATAATAATAATTACAAATAAGTAAGCAAATAAATAATATAACATAGAATAATATAAATTAACTAAATCTAATGAAAAGTCAAGAGATATTTGACAAATAGATATGACTCCTTCAAATTAAGATATAAAATGGAGGATAGTTGATTTTAGAGAGAAGAAAAAAGAAGAGGAGCAAAGAGGCGTTCAAAAAGGAAAAGTAGAAGAGGAAAGTAATATGAAGAAAATAAGTAAGTGACTTTATGAAAAGGTATCAATGATATTGAAATGATGCAGACCTTTGAAAGGGTTGTAATTATGAATAGCTACGACTCTTCAAAAATATTTTGATTATAAATTATTGTGACTTTTCCAAAGGATTTTAGTTATAAAGTGTCATGACTCTTCAAAAGGATTATAACTATGAAGTGTTGTGACTTTGCATAAGGATTTGTATTATGAAAGGTTGTGACTCTTGGAAAAGAAGAAACAAAGTATATTTGCCCCTTTCCTTATAATTGGAAAAGGAAGAATTTTGGAAAGTAAATATAGAGTTGAGATAATCTAGAAGGAATAATTCATTGAAGGGTCAACTAATGATAGAGCCACTTGGACGAAGAAGGTAATAAAGGTATGTTTATCAATTATATTTGTTTAATCATATTTATGAATTTATTACTATTAATGAATCATACATGTGGATAATATTTTGTTAGCTCATGGGGTTAACACCATGGAGATTAATAAGACTCGAAGCATGGAGCATACAAGTTATGAAGATCTCCATTGTCCTCCATGACCAAGAATTAATGTACTAGAATATTCTTATTATGTCAACATATGCATATGTGATTGGCCTTGGATAGAGGATGCCTGTCCAAGAAGAATCCTAAGGGGTGAGCTCCCGAGAAGATGACAAGGTGGCTATGATCTAGGAAGCTCGATCTAGAGACATCTTTAAGATTGGGGTTAAATTAGAGGGTAGAGTAATATAGTTAGTTTGTTATTGTCATGATTCTAACCATTATTTTTTAGATATTAATTCTCCCAAACTAATCCTTATAGTCGAGATATTACAGACATATGCAAGAATTACATGTCTCAATTGTCATGAATTTGGACATCTTGTCAAAGACTGCAAAGAAAGAAATAGTTAAAATACTTAGTTCCCTAACAGTAAAGGGAAGAATAAGGTAATGAACATAGATAAAGTCAGGAAGGAATACGAGAAAGTATGGAGCAAGAAGAGTGATGATTTAGAGGCAAACAATCCTGTAAAGGTTGTCAATTCACTAGTCAATAGTGAGACCTCTGAGTTAATTTAAGATAATTCTAGCAAGGGGTTGCATGCAGAAGGAAAATTTTACACTAGTCCTTATAGAAAAACTAGTAACCCACTTGTTATGACACAAAAGTTGGTAAGTGTTGGTTGCACTAGAAAACAAGTTACACCTATTGCATAACTGAAAAGTTGATATAAAATGATCATTGATAAATATGTCATGAGCATTGATTACTCAAGTTAAGAGGTAGGTATGCACTTCATTTACTGTTGTAACCATAATGTTACGATTTTCCACTATGGATAAACTCGCGATGATCTATTTATCACTTTGAAAATTCAAAAACTATTTGAGCTTTCTAATGTGGAAACCCTATTTTTATATTGCGACTATTGTGCAATCACTATGCTAAATTTGTGTGAGAGAGGAAAGTTTTTTGAGTGGTGTGTGATGGTCCGCCTCACTATAGGTGTGTGATAATCATGCCCAAGGCCTTACTTAGGAATATTATATTCAATCTAAGGATTATTCTCCCTACCATGAGGTGCATTTAATTTTTCAACCCAGGGATATATACTTGAAATGGTCAGCATAGTATGTGCACTAGGTTTCTTAAAGAGTCATTACACTTATGCTGCAGGAAAATAAAATGCAAGGAAAGAACCTACACTATTGCTATAGGAAACTAACACATTTAACTCTTTACTGAAATGAATTCTAGAAATACAATTAAATGCTAACCTATATTCCAACTTAGACCATTCACTATAATTTTTCTCATAGATGTTGTAGGAACACTCACAAAGTATGATGCTGTAGGAGGAAACTTACAACTTCTACTTGAAATACTAGAAATGTTGGAAGTAAATCTACACTACTCTAGTCTAATCCACCTCCCAAGTGGGCCCCCTTGGTTAGCTTCTACTAATCTACTAACACAAAATGTAAACCAAGAATTATCTC
The DNA here is from genome assembly GCA_028749045.1 of Cupressus sempervirens. NCBI lineage: Eukaryota > Viridiplantae > Streptophyta > Pinopsida > Cupressales > Cupressaceae > Cupressus > Cupressus sempervirens. The sequence continues at coordinate 858,686,084 of CM053792.1, read as the reverse complement.
ATTATATTATGAAATTCCTTACATGAGAACAATACATAAAACTATAAAACAACTCACTACAAGAGTTAACAATTTCTTTTCATAAACTTTCTTCCAAATTCTAAAACTATCGATCCAATCCCTCTAAATAGAGGATCGACACTTATTCTAAAATAGGAAAGAAAAAAAATTGACTACAAATTCACTAGAGAAAAAGAAGGAAACATAATAGTTTGCGGTACAAACAATAAAGTCTAGATAATCAAGTCAACACAATAGTAAACATAGAGGAAATATAGCATCTTTTCATCCCTGCATTCATGGAATAATGGCTCCTCCTTTGTAGCACTGTGTCTCCTGATACCATTATGACTCTTCCATCATGACTAGACTTTAATGTTTCTCCTTGAATGTTGTCAACCATCTCTGGTTTCTTCCCTATTAGGTTAGTTATGATGAAGAAATATTTGTAAACAAGCATAATCAAATCAAATCCAAATATTAGAATACAAATTCTAATGGTTATATGAAATATTGCATTATATGTATAATATTGGCAAAATATGACATACTATCTATCCATAGGTTAACGGCTCTATTTGGACTTAATCATAGGTTCAACTAAACATAAGTTCACAAATGTATTGGCAATGTTAAAACTGAGTATTTAAAATTATATAAAATAGAAGCAATAAATAGCCTCATCATTTGCCCGTGGTAATTTTGATGCTTGTCCTCAAGCATTGCATCTTCTAGTCATTGATTTGAAAATCTCAAACTTTAGTCCTCCCTCTCCTGCTACTTTTGAAGGTGTAGTAGAATCCTCATGTTCTCTCCTAGACTTCCCTTCTATGGTCCTCCTGCAACCTGTCAAGTCATTCAGAATTGATATCATACAAGAGCCACATGAGCTTTTGTGGCTACATTGTTAGTGGACATCATAGTTCTAGTCTAGCCTGCCATCCCAACTATATGAAACCTCTAAGTTAATAGGACTCTATGGCTCTAACCTTTTGAGTCCTTCAAGTAGTCTTCTCCATCTACTTTTAACACCAACCATGGCTCTCTGAAAGGTAAAGTAAGGCAGGTTATCATATTCTGCATATACCTTTGTTTTGGCCTCAAAGACTCATTTTCTTATCTCCTTGTGCTTATCCTCATAGGTTAATTTGAATCAATCCCTACGGATTTCTTCTAGTTTATCACTCTCAAATCTTAATGGTAGGAGTTATGTTCTTTCGTCATCTTTGTAATTGTTCAATTGTCTGTCATAATTAGCTTCATTGTGCATCCAAGACATTAGGGCCCTTAGATGTATATCTCCTATCTAAGGTAAAGGATTCCATTGAGTTTTTGCAGGGATAATGAAATTGTGCACATATAATTTACAAAGTAAATTTTGCTACCAGGATGGAAGAGTTTGGTATAAACCATATAATTCTTGGGCTATCTTGAATTTTGCATTTATGTTTGTGAGGGTTAACATAAGCTGGAATAAAAGAAATTGTTCTTTCAAACAAATAGCATAGATCCTAGGTGGTGGTCTATAAGAAATTATTTGATCAATCAATTTGAGGGCATGATTCATCTTTTGTTTCTATTTTTCCAATTGCTCTCTTAATTCTCCAATATCTTCAACTTGATATGATATAACCTTCTTTATCTCCTTTTTCTCCTCTTTCCATAGGGTTGTTGTCATCACATGTTTATTATACAACTAGAAAGGAAACATTTGTAGGGTAATTGGGTCACTTTCTTCCTCATAATTATTTTTCCTCTGTTCCTTCCATGATCGTTCTAAAAAAATTGTAAACCATGTTCACTTGTAGGGAACTAGGCCATTTTTCAAACAAGTTAACATATTCATTATTGGGGTTTTTTCATCTTTACAGCCTGAAGTATCTTATTGGCCTACTAGGGAATTATTTTGGCTTTCATTCATCTCAACCCTACATTCCTCTTTAGGGTTTTGAGGAATTTCTAGAATTTGAGGTTGATTGGGGGAATCATCTGAGACAACTTCTATTGGGGATTCTTCATTAGATGGTTTGGGTGGAGTAGATTGAGTTTCTACTAATTCTTTAGAATTTTTTCCTTTCATTCTAGGGCTTCTTCGCATAGGGGTCTCCTCAAGTGCCATGACCTTCTTCCTAATACCACTTTTTGGTGTCTTTGCTATAGGAGTGACTGTTGCAGCACTCAACCTTGTTTTATTTTGCTTTTAGATTGTGGGGTTTTGTTTTTCTACTACCAAAGTCAAGGTTTCTTCTTGCACTTTCCACTTCCTTGGGTGGAGGTAGGTACATTGCTCTTTTGAGTGGTCAAGGGCACATTTTCTTGCACATTTTTGGTTTCAACATTTTAGGTGCTTTGCTCAATAGTTGCATCAATGGGGACTGCATTTTCTTCACTGGACTGTTCATTAGGGGTAGCCTAAACTTGCAGGGTTTTACACTCAAAAAATTTGACCCATGACAAGGGAGAGGCATTCCTAAGAGATCTCTCTATAAGAAATTTGATTAGGGCAAGGTGAGTAACAGAGCTTTCCTTCCCTTTTTGGGTTTCCTCAGCACTAATACATAACATATTGTACAAGAAATCGGGAACATTCATTGGAGAAAAATGCCTTATATAACTGAGCAACTTAAAATCATGTGCATGCAAATATGAAAATATTCCCTCATAAGTAAAATACCTAATAATGTGTATGATCAACTCATTGTATGGCAGCGGACGAGACATTCTTTTGCAACCTTGCTTGGTTATATCCAACGGAGGGTCAGTTGGTATGAAAAATTAGGCCCTAGCTGACCTTGCATCATGTGCATTAGGATAGTGTTCTCCCACTACCGGTAACCCTATTACTTCTTCTATCCACTCTTCTATGGCATAAACTATTAATCCCCATACTGTTGCCTCTCCTTCCTCAAATGTACGTATAAATTCAATGGCTACTTCATCATTAAACTCTGTTAATTTTTTAAAATGCCCTAACTAGCCACATGCATTAAATCTTCACATTGCCTCCACATCTGAAACTAAAACACTATGCTCCATTGGTTCTCGTCTCTACAATTGTCCTCTCATTTGTGCTTATCAATTTTAGACTCTATTCTACTTGCACTATTACCTTCTTCCCTTCTATAAATTCAGGCTTTCTTTTGTTTTTGAAAATCATAGACCTTTTCACATTTCACATTCTTTTCTACTAATTTTCTTCATGAATAATATGTCATGAGTAATAATAATGTGGGTTTAATGAAAATAAATCATAGATATGTGAAATTCTTCCCAACATTGAATTTAGGTCACATCAAAATTGAATTTGGGTCATTTCACAGCCACAATGAGGAATTATTCGAGAATAAGAGTATGGCACATGACACTTGTGTACTATGGCAACTGGGTTTTAAAGAGAATGTATAGATTTGAAGATCTTTAATAAATAAATAAATATGTCATTGGGAATTAGTAACCTTCCCTACCCCCTACAAAACATGGACAAGTGTCCTCACTTGTCATAATTGGCATGGGGTATGGAACTAGCATAACACCGCAATAATATATATAAGGCAGTAATAGATACAACTAATGAAATCTATGTTCTATAAATGAATAAAATTTTGAAAAGCTTATACCTACTAATTTATCATTGCACATGCCAAAAGGTGGTGAGAGTTGAAGGTCAACAGTGACAACATACATTAGCAAAGTCATTGTGTTATTGAAAGCATTGCAAAATGATGATGTGGAAGATGGGTGGATGGAAGAAAGAAATGAGATGGGTTGAAAAGAAGAAATTAGAATGTGAATGGAGAATTTGAACTTTATGTGGACACAGAGTGTTTATTATGGGCATGCTTGAAGGAGTTGTTATTGAAGAGTTGTAGGTAGGAGGTCAACACCTTTTGCTGCAGGAAGTGTGTCAGATGAGAAATTGTGTAGCCGGAACTACTAGAGAATCTCCTCTTTGGTTTGTGGTTGGTGATAGAGGCACAACCTATGGCCATTTACAAGAAATTTGAAGTGGACAAGGTCAATAGTTGTTAGCTGGACTACTCCATTGTCAAAGACATACTGAATTTCATAAGGCCCTAGCCATCATGTCTATAACTTCCTTGGATTCTCTTTGAAACAAGAATAGTATAGAAGGGCCCAATCTCCCACTTGGAATTGTTTATTATTTATATGTGCATCATGCCACTTCTTTCACTACTGCTGAATGATCTCCATTTTTTCTAGTGCTATCTTTCACATTTCATCTAGTGAGTTCAAGTGAAAAAGTCTCTCTTATTGTGCTATAGGAAGACTGATGTTCAATTCCAAAGCAGTGCGCATGGTTTTATGTTCAAATTCAATAGGCAACATTGCTGCTTTTCCATACACAAGTTCAAATGGAGTAAAGCCAATAGTTTTCTTCCATGTAGTTTGGTATGCCCATATAGCTTCAGTTAATCTATTGTTCCAATCCTTCTTGTGTATGTGCACTATCATAGTCAAAATGGCTTCAATTTCTCTATTGGTGACCTCTACTTGCCCATTTTCTTGAGGGTGATAGGGACTAGATTTGTAGTGCCTTATGCTATATTCTTTCATAACCTTAGTGATAAAGTTTGATGTAAATTGGGCTCCTTGATCTGTGACAAGTTCTCTAGGAACTCCATAGCAGGTGAATATTTCTTCATATAAGAATTTAGCTACTTTCTCATCTCTTGCATTTTTCATTGCCCTAACTTCCACCTATTTGGTTCAATAATCTATGCATACGAAGATGTAGGATTTTCCACTTGATGTTGGGTTAATTGGACCTATGAAGTTCATACCCCACTTGTCAAAAGGTCTTACTACAATTTATGGATGGAGTGAAATCTCATCAGTTTTGGTTGGGTGGCCCATCCTCTGGCATTTGTCATAGTTAGTTGTATAAGTTACTGCATTCTTATATAATGTTGGCCAATAATACCCAGTAGTAAGTATATTTTGTGCTATTCTTTTTCTTGCAAAATGGCCTCCACATGGTTCATCGTGACAAGCATGTAGTATGTTATATATTTCATCCTCTCTGACACATCTCCTCATGATATGATTTGGTCTAGTATAGAAAATATTGTTATTTATCCATGAATAATGAAAGATCTTCTCTGCTAACTTCCTTTTATCTTTGTGAGAAAAGTGTGGGGGCATTCTATTTATAGCTAGATAGTTTGCTATGTCTGCATACCATGGGGTATGAGTTGCTATGTGGAACAAGTGGTCATCTAGAAAGGTATCTTCAATGGGAGTTGGATCTTCATCAGCAATGTGTAGTCTAGACAAATAATCAACAACTATGTTGGACTTGCTCAGCTTATCAATAATGGTAATATCAAACTCCTGTAACAATAAGAGCCATCTTGCCAATCTACCATTCACAACAAGTTTGTTCATTAAGTACCTTATAGCTGAGTAGTTAGTATGAACAAAAATAGGATATCCAGTTACATCATGTCTAAATTTGTTCAATGCATAGACTACAACTAAAAGTTCTTTTTTAGTTATTATGTAATTCAATTCAGGTCCATGAAGGATTTTACTAATATAGTAGATGGAATTTTCAAGATTAGCAAGATTTTGTCCTAATACAACACTTACAACATAGTTTGATGCATCAATATGAATATGAAATGGAATTGACTAATCAAGCCCCTTTAAAACCGGTGCTATAGTGAGGAGTTTCTTAAGCTGTAGGAAGACTTCATTACATTCGGGTGTCCAAACGAATTCGGCTTCCTTAGTCAAAAGTATATATAAAGGACTAACTATTTTACTGAGATCCTTTATGAAACGCCTATAATAGCCAACATAACCTAAAAAAGATCTTACATCCTTTGATTTTGTAGGTATGGGCAACGTTAGAATTACCTCTATCTTAGCTGGATCTACTTGTACTCTTGCAACTGATATACAATGACCAACCATCGCTCCTTCCTATATGAGCATGAAATATTTCTCACTATTGAGTGATAGATTATATTCTTTGCATCAGATAAAAACCTTTCCAAGATTCATCAAGGCTTCTTCAAAGGTGACTCCAAACACTGTGAAATCATCCATGTATATTTCCATGCAATCATGCAATATATCAACAAAAATATTGATGACATCTATTTGAAATGTCATGGAGGCATTACACAGGCCAAATGGCAAGAAAAAATATGCAAAAGTACCCCATGGGCATGTAAATGTGGTTTTATCTTGATCTTCAGGAGCTATACTTATCTGATTATAACCACTATACCCATTTAGGAAAGAAAAATATTTCTTACCAGCTAGAGTGTCTAGAACTTGATCAATGAAGGGTAAAGGAAAGCGTTCCTTCTTAGTTGCCTTATTCAATTCTTTGTAAGTTACACAAATCTGCCATTTCCCTCCCTTTTTAGGCTATGACTAGAGGTGAGACCCATCTACTATTAGATATAGGGTATATAAAACCAACATCAAGTAACTTTTGTAGTTCAGTTTTAACTATTTCTCTAAGGGTTGGATTAATCCTTCTATGGGGTTGATAGAGCAGTAGGCACCCTTCATTGATATATATTCTGTGGGTGCATAATGTAGGACTTAACCCTTTCATATCCCCATAGTCCCATGCAAAAGCCTTTTCATGTTTTTGAAGAAGCTCTGTTAACTGTTTCATCTGTGTGGAAGGCAACTTGGGATTGGCATGGAGATTATGACCTTTGACAACTCAACAGTAGTTGTGATATCAACTATAGCAGCTTTAGAGATTGGACTTGTATCTAGTTCACATGGTAAAAGCTGATGGATAATGTCTGGCTCCTTGGGTAGAAAACAACTCTCATTACATTCCTCATATGTAGTTAACTCTAACACAAAACTATTAGATACATCTTTTTCTACCACACAAGTATTATTAAGAATACTCTGAATTATTGAATCCTCTTCTTGTAGCTTCAAAAAATACTGTCTATATAACATCATAAGCTACACTATAGAGTTTAACTCTTTTTCTCCATCCCCTAAATTTGGCCATACAGATGTACTTAAATTTGGTTGTAGTTGTGCTGAAGGATACAGATCAAATTTCTTTGTTTCCTATCCATCTGATATGGTCATGCTCCCTGACCTAGAACTTATATTTGCATTAGTTGTAGCTGACCATGGTCATCCTAAAATGACAGGGTAACCAGATAATTGGACTTTTGGGGACAAAATCATGAAATCTATAGGGTACTCTAGAGATCCTAGGGTTACTACTATGTCTTCTATCATCCCATTGGGAGTGACAATAGAACTATCTGTAATCTGTAGAATTGTTGGGGTAGCTCTTGATCCTTCTATATTCAGCTTTTTTATAGTATCTTTACTCATAGTATTTATAGCAACACCAAAATCAATCAAAGCATTTTTAATAGACTGACCATTTATAATCACATTCACAACTAGACTTCCTAGATCAAAATATTTAGGAATAACCAATTTTCCTAACATAATATTAACCAATTGTCCTACAAAATGGACTATGTTTGGGTCATTTTTCTTTCTCCTAGGCTTTTTTAAATAGGCTTCTTAATGGCTTTTCCATAAATAGGAACATCTTTAATAGCTTGGAATAAAGGAATTTGGACATGCATGTTCTTTAGCTGATCAAGGATATCAAAGGATTATTCTTTTGTTTGTTTAGGTTTGTGTGGTATGAGATTTTCTGGAAAAGGAGGTTCAACTACTATTTGGGTTTGAGCTGAGCTCAATATATTGGTTGGGTCAACTATTTTTGGCTGAGAAGTTGTAGGTTTTGATGCTCCAAGAGTATCTGGTATTTTAGTTATGAGAGGTAGTTTAGGTTCTAGTAGGGTTGTACCAGATCTCAAATGTATATTTGCAACATTTAGAGCATAAGTAGGGAATTGCTGAGGATCAATAGAATACATGGGTTGTTGTGGTTGCTAGTTATTTGGATTTGGCTAAGGTTGTGCAGGCAACTAAGTTTTCTTTTGAGGTCTAGAACTTGTAGGTGGTTCCATGAGTATAGGTTGTTGGACTAGAGGTGGAAATTATGGATTACTACTATTTTGGTTAGGCAATTGTTGAGGTCCTCTCCATTGGTTTGTAGACTACCAATTCCCTTGGAGTGATTGCCATTGGTTTTGCTGATTTTGCCATTAATTATTTTGCTGGTTAGACCACTGATTGTTTTGCTGGTTTGGCCAGGAAGCTTAGGAATTCTGAGGCCATTGAGGTTGCTATGGATTATTTTACCAAGCATTATTCCAGTTGGGTTGACTATATTGTGGAGGACCTTGGGTACTACAATTTTTCCATTGATTACCATATAGATTTGAATTTTGTAAAGGGTCTTGAGGCATACCATGACATTGGGCCCATGGTCGGTGTTGAGCAATGAAGAATACTTGCTCATCCTCTGCATCTATCTTAATGTACTTAGTTGGAAGATGTTGGGTTTCCATGCTAGCGACCAATTTACATTGACAATCTTTCTTCTGCTTCTGGTAGTGTGGACGTTACTCAACTTGTTGCACCTCATCTTTTGCATGCTTCTTCTTTGCAATCATTGTGTCAAGATGTGTAGTGACATCATTTATGATGTCCTGCTTAAAATCTAAGAGTAGATTAGATATCTTGAGCTTTGAAATGCCCTGACTGATTCCTTTAGTGGCTATAGTTTGGTGTCCTCTTCCTTTCTTCATAATTGACCTTGAGTAGTTAAGATAGATTTTCTTGAGGTCATCCCAAGAAGATTGATATACATCACCACCAACCATCAGGTCTAGTGCTTCTAGACAATTATCATTCACCCCTTTCAAGAAGACTAGCTTTTGCAAATCCTCTACCAATATATGCTAAGGGTTCTTCTATAGTGTATACAAGAAATGTGAAACATATTCTTCCAATGTTTCATCCTCCTGTTGTGATATTATAAGGATATCATCTCCTCTTGAATCATTTGCCTTGTAATACTCTTTGTATTTATCCAGAAATAGAATTTGCATTTCATCCTAGGTACCTGATGTATTGGCTTCTAAACCCATGAACCATTGTAAAGCTAATTTTTTAGTGTTGTTGGAAACAACTTGAGCTTATGGGCATCAGTGTTATAGTCAAAGCTATGAAAAAGTATGTCAAACCCTAACAAGAAAGTATCAGGATCTTTAGTTGCAAGGCCATGGAACTCTAGAAGAGTAGCTATAGGTATATTTTTGAGATTAGCATTGGTTATGAGGCTTGGGAGAGGAAATGGAAAAGTAGGTTGTGTCATTACTGGAGGTATTTGATTATGGGGTTGTTGCTAAAAAGGAATATTTGGTACTAGATTATTAACAATAGGTGGATTTTGTGTAGAACTACCAAGAAATATAGCCAAAATTTCAGCAAAAGGTTCAAGACCACTAGTGTCCAAGGATGGTGCTCTAGAGGAATATTTTGTAGGAAAAATAGGGCTTGTGTCCTCAAAAGAAAACTCAACTTCTTCTTCAATTTCTTCATTCAAATTAATAGACTCTCGTGGAAGAAATCTACCATATTCATCTCGTTGTCTTCCTCTTTGATGCATGTAATTGAATTCTTCACACTTGTGAAGAAACTTTTAGAACCGCAAATCTCTAAAAAATATTAACTAAAAGAAAACTATGACCCAAAAATGTTCCTAGCTTGACACCATCCCCGACAACGGTGCCAAAAATGATGGTCTACCTCATAATAGGTGTGTGATAATCATGCCCAAGGCCTTACTTAGGAATAGTATATTCAATCTAAGGATTGTTCTCCCTACCATGAGGTGCACTTAATTTGTCAACCCAGGGGCGTATACTTGAAATGGTCAATACAATATGTGCACTAGGTTTTGTAAAGAGTCATTACACTTATGTTGCAAGAAAATAAAATGCAAGGAAAGAACCTACACTATTGCTACAAGAAACTAACACATTTAACTCTTTACTTAAACGAATGTTGGAAATACAATTAAATGCTAACCTATATTCCAACTCAAACCATTCACTATAATTGTTCTCACAGATGCTGTAGGAACACTCACAAAGTATGATGTTGTAGGAGGAAACTTACAACTTCTACTTGAAATACTAGAAATGCTGGAAGTAAATCTACACTACAATAGTCTAATCCACCTCCCAAGTGGGCCCCCTTGGTCAGCTTCTACTAATCTACTAACACAAAATGTAAACCAAGAATTATCTCATTATATTATGAAATTCCTTACATGAGAACAATACATAAAACTTTAAAACAACTCACTAAAAGATTCAATAGTTTCTTTTCATAAACTTTCTTCCAACTTCTAAAACTATCGATCCAATCCCTCTAAATAGAGGATCGACACTTATTCTAAAATAGGAAAGAAAATAAAATGACTACAAATTTGCCAGAGAAAAAGAAGGAAACATAACAGTTCGTGGTACAAACAATAAAGTTAGGATAACAAAGTCAATACAATAGTAAACACAGAGGAAATATAGCAACTTTTCATCCCTGCATTCATGGAATAATGGCTCCTCCTTTGTAGTGCCATGTCTCATGATACTGTTATGATTCTTCCATCATGACTAGACTTTAATGTTTCTCCTTGAATACTGTCGAACATCTCTAGCTTCTTCTCTATCAGGTTAGTCATGATGCAAAAGTATTTGCAAAAAAGCATAATAAAATTAAATCCAAATATTAGAACACACATTCTAATGGTTATATGAAATATTGCATTATATGTATAAGATTGACAAAATTTGACATACTATCTACCCATAGGTTAATGGTTCTATCTGGACTTAATCATAGGTTCGGCTAAACATAAGTTCACAAATGTCTTGGCAATGTTAAAATAGAGTATTTAAAATTATCATAAAACATAGACAATAACCTCATCAGTGTGTTGCCAATAATTTTGATCAATTGGAGAAGTTTTATTTACTAGTCAAGATTGAAATGGTAGAAGAAAACCAAGAAATAGTGGTAGTTGATGGGAAACTAAGGAAGCATCATGCCTATAAAGTACTTCCATTGAAGGAAAATGTAAAGGATATGTCTAGTGCCTTATCATTTTAGGTAATGTTCTTCTCACTGAGAATGTAACTGCATAAAATCCAGTGCAAGATAACAAAACTGAGCAACAACGTGATTCAAGAACAATTCTTAAAATTATTCTCAAATAGAATCCTTAAGAGTGAGTACAAGCATTTGGAGAAGACAGCCCCAACCCATGCTATGGAAATCCATAATCTCATCCAAAAAGGCTAGGTGAGATTCATGCTTACCATAGTGCATGATCAATACATGTGATTGGATAAAGCCACACAAAATCACAAATGAGGTGATTTGAAGGGTTACAAGCTTTAGTTCCACTTGAAAGGAAATCATAACCAAAACCATTCCGATGAAGAAAGAAGCAAATGTGATCAGATTTCACAATGATTGATGCACATGTATTATTAATCATATCATTGATGATGAAGTAAGGTATTTTGCAATGGTGATTTCATACAAAATCTACTATCTAAACTATAACAATAGTGTGTGAGTGGTCTATGAAGCTCATTTGATGATCAATGAACAATTTCCACATGACTGGTATAGATGGCTACACAACCAAATTATGGAGAATGTAGGTAAGATTAAGAAGGATTACAAGAAGCATATTTTCAAGTATTAAGCTATTTTGGTTAGCATTTTCTTATATTTCAAAAAGGAGTACCCTGGTTACAAATCCTTGACTTGGTTAAGAGAATGACCTAGTGAGTTATACATAAGGTTAGGAGGTAAAGGAAATGCAACCCTTTGGAATTATTTTAAGCATTTCTCAAGAAGAAATGCACAAAAGGAAAAGGATTCCTCTAAATCTAGTCGAGGAATACAAGGAAGATTTGTGTTTCCTTGCAAAAAAAAATTGGTCTATGATACAAGTAGTTTAACTTGAAACTCACTAGTGAAAATAATTTAAGTAAAATATGCATTAAAGGTAGCTACACATTCAAAGGTTTCTATCCATGCTAGCACATCCTAAACTTGCATGCTCTTATCCCGATGATGGAACATAAAGTGTGATCCAAAATATTGATGCTTAAAAAATTACACAATCAAACCTATAAGAAAAATTTGTATTTTTCAAATGGATCGTGGAAAGTTGATAATATTAAAATCCCAATTTGTTGAGATTTGGAAACTACATGAAGGTCATAGCTAAACTCAAGATACAACTCCAAGAAAAGGTGGTGGCAATAGAAAAGAATAAACCAAGTAGAGGAATGACCAAATAGACTCTTATATCTATTTAACTCAAGGAAGTTAAAGGAACATAAGTGGAAGAACTAGAGAAAGATCTTACCGATGAAGCTTAATCAAGTCCTGAACTAGAGGTAGAACTAAAATTAGAGCAAGAGTCCACCCTCGAGTCAGAATAAAAGGTAGAAGCAACTAGTTTGAAAGATACAAGCACAAAAAAGCTTGCAAATTTTGAAACCTATAAAAGGAAGGGTAGTGATAAAGAAAAGAAAATATAAATGAAAGCTTCACAGGAACCGAAAGCGAAAAGATCTTTCAAAATAGAGACTAACATAGAAATGGAGAAGTCAACAAAGAGAGGTAAGAGGCCATCATCATCACTTTTAATAGATGATATTGTTACTAATATTATACATAATGGTAATTATAATACCTTCAAAAAATGATTTCAATATTAAATGATGTAAATAAGAATAAAGTAGCTAGTGTTGTATTAGATTTTGGATTACAGTAAAAATAGATTTGGAGGGGACTTGAAACCCCATACAGTCAACAAAAAGCTAAATAAATGAGATAAAAAGTCCCACAAAGTTTTACAAGGACCTAAAACCTACAAGAACAACAAGAAGCCAAAAACATAGGTTTTACAAGGACCTGGAACCTAAATAGAGTCAAACATATAGTATAAAAGCTGGAAAAGAAAAACTGCAAAACATCCAGTAGAAACAACTGGGACCAAAATACCTGAACAACAACCAGAACCTACAATAAAATAGAGAAAACTTAGACAAAATCCTTCATTTCGTTAGTTAGTTCTTTACTAGTATTGACAATCTCCTAAAGGAGGTCTTTGACAGTCAAACCAAGAGCAACTTCAATGGTCCTTTTTGTTCTCTTCCTTGTCCTCTTTCTTGGGCCACCAATCGATTGGGCAACCATAGGGGAGATGATTTCCTCATTGTTTCTACTACCAATACTCATTGACACCTCACATAGTCTAGAGGTAACCATGTCCATTTGTTGTCTATTGTCCTTAACTAGTTGCCTCATCCTTGCTTCATAGGTCATACTTTTCTTTGGGATGTTCCCAAATTTACTTTTTAGCTCAATTATTTTTGTTTTCTCATTTTCTAGGTTGTCTTGTGATTCTCTAACATTTTTTTTCAAGGAGATGTTTTCATTATAAATCCAAGAATCACTCTAAAGGGAGGAATTTGCCTTCAATTTGGCTTTGTGGAGGAACATAATTCTCCTCCTAAACTTCACCTCCCCATTGTCCTCATCAGTAGTATTATCCTCAGGATAATCAATGTCATCATGGACATCTTTAGGCATTAACTCCCTCTCCACAACTGAAGCCCCTTTCTTATTCTCAACCTTCTAATGAACATCATCAATTTTTGGCTCATTAGTAATAGCAGAAGTATTCATATCATTTTTGTCCGTATTATTTTCCACAAAGTGCCCCTTATCTTGACCAGCTTCAAGGGTCAACAATTTCTCTTTAACAATCATGTTTTTGTCCTTAGAGGAGTTCAAAGACTCAATCTATTCCTTCATTCCTAAATTCAGAGTACCCACATTGCTTCTCGTACCACCAGATTTAATTGAAGCTTCACCTTGACTAGAAAAAGACCCTTCATTGTTTGAACTAAAATTTCCACTCTCTGTGTCCCTCTCCTCTTCCTCATCATTCTCCATCTTTGAAGTACCCTTGTCATCCTCTAAGATTTCTTTAGGTCTGAAATCCTTCTAACTCATCTTGACTTTGCCTTTCTTAGTCCTCTTCTTATTTTTCTTTTTCTTGACCCATTCCTCATCCCCTTTTGAGTTTCCATTCGACTCTATTTCCATTCCCTCTCTACTTATCTCCTTAATCTTCACACTTATATGACTTTATTTTTTTTGCACTAGATTTATCCAGAGTGTCCTTCCCATAAATCTTCTTTCTTTTCCTTACTGAAGGAGATGGCTTCACAAAATTCTCTTTGTAGTATTCTTCAATTAACAAAATTAGCCCTTCATGAAGAATGTGCCTACTAATTTTTTTCCTATGAGAACTAAGGTTGTTTAACAGGGAATACTTGAGGTAAAAGGGGAAGGAAACCATATTCTTGTATCTAAAATGGTTCAAAAGAACAAAGTGAAAATTATGCATACATTTGGACTACCCATACAAAATGAAGTACTCATGAATGCAAGATAACACATCTTGCCAGATTTCCTTAATCTAGTTAAGATCAAATAAATACCCCTCCTTTACCAATTTCTTTTCTTCTTCAGGAATTTTTGGGAATTTCTTAAAGTGTAACATTTTCAAAATTTTAATCTATTTTTAAAATTTTATTCCCCCCATTAGAAGTTGAGTAATCTTAGCTATAAACTCTTCAGACAAAGACATAGTAACCCCATGCAATGACACTTCTCCCTCACCCAATTTTTTTAAAAATTCCTTAGTGATATGAGGTTTAAATTCATGTGATTTCTCAAGGTAAATGATAACCTTACCCTTTTGAACAATATCCCACACTGCAACCTTCCCCTTCCAGTGCTTGTAGTTCACTAACTCCTGCTTCCTTGGCTCACCACCCATCTTGCTCACCGGATGAAGAGAAAGATTTCTGTAATAGAAAAATATTGCACAAAAATAGGACTTGCAACCTTTTAACTCTCTTTCAAAAATCACCTAGAAAATGTGCCAAGTAAATAGGACAATAATGAAGAGGTACTCCCTCAGAAGACAATTACTCCCATCATTAGTGCCACAAAAACCTTCATTAAAAAAAAAAACAATTAATTAATCCTTTCTTCCACTAATTTTGTCCAATCATAATGAATAATCACCTTTAAATCAGCTACTTTACATAGGTCATCCACCCATGTCAACAACCTATCTGTACCAACAACTTTGTTGGCAATCCAGTTGGCAACCCTATTACCTTCATGATAATTATGGGAGATAATAACCTTTTTTTTGTATTTACATAGTGAAAGCAACTGGGTTACATCATTAAGTGTGTAAACCACTGGGCATCTTACATTTACATCTTCAAAATAAGCTCAGGGAAAAGTCACACATATATAGATTCTTAGCAGCTACCTAAGAGGATAACATATTTTGCAATTCGGAGTAATTGTCTACTGATTAAAAAATATATGATATAACCTATAATCAAATTAGTTAATACAAAAAAGATATACAACTAGCTTAAATAATCCTTCCCCACATTTGGAAGCAACCAATATAAAAGGCTTTTCCATTTGTCCTGTTGTAGCATGATCATGAGGAACATAGTTAACAATATTCACTCTATCTTCAATACTAAGATCTTTAATAAATTGGTTAAGATTGTCCATTTCCCTCTATTTAAGAATATCCTTGTGAATAAAAAAATATTGACATGAGACAATATCATTCTTGTGAATCAAGATCTATCCCTGCCACATCAACATCATGAATTTGTCCCTAGACATTTCCAAAGAAACAACAACCTATGACATGATTTAAGAGTGTATGAGTTTACATCCAAACTCAATAAGTTGTCTCCTCTTTTGAAAAAATCTCTTTATTCCTCTCCTTCCAAAGAAATCATATAATTTCACAAGTTAAAATAGACTAAAAAGTATTAATTTTAAGATCAAACAAGTCAACAAAACCTATAAGGATTTCACTCCATGAGAACCCTGGTCTACTATTCCAAACTATGGGTTACCCAAAAAATAGACCAAACACCATGAGAAAAGGTACACTCAAAGAAAATGTGCTCATAAGACTTTGGAATAGAGTAGACACCACACATAATAGGATTACCAAGACCATTAAGCAAAGTATTACCAACAACAAGTTTCTTCAGAAGTAATAACCATCTAAAACAAGACTTCTTAGGGTCATAGTGAGAATGCCCCAAAAAAGTAAAGATAAAATGCCATCTATCAACTGAGTACCCCAGCCCCCAACCATGGTTAACCCTGTCAAGAATAGAGCAATCATCCTTAAGCATTTTATAAATATGTTTAGTAGAAACACTATTGAAGTAATTACCATCTTTCCATTTGATCCTTTGAACAAATGGTTTAGTGTCTATAATATGTCCAGGGAAGAAATCACCTACAACTTTAACAATGATGGAGTATGTCTTTTTTTTAAAATTAGGAATGTGAAATTTTCCACTAATCTCATTCAACAACCCTAACCTATTATCAACAAAAATATAATTAACAACAGAGATGCCATACTTATTCCTATTTTTTGCAAAACAACTTTCAGCTAATGCAAGAGGATTACCATTAGCTTCAAATCCGCACCAAATAGATCTATCTATAACAGAATAGGTAGGGGGACCACCAACTGCACCCCTGAATGGGATAAGATTTCTAACCTAAGACTAGGCCTTCCAAATTATTAAGGAGTTTTTAAATCTCCCCAATTATCACTTCAATATTCCACATCACTCAATAATTATTACTCAACATGTTAATAATGTTTAAAGAATCCCCTTCGAGCCATAACTTTTGATAACAAATTTCCACTACCTTTATGACAATGAACAAAGCCACTAACACTTCAACCCTATGACTAGTAGAGGAACCTATAGGAACAACCACCACATCCACCACCCTGCTATTATGATCCCTTAGAACTCCACCACACCCAACTCTCCTTGGGTTCCGTTTAGTGGACCCATCAAAATTAGCTTTGAGCCACCCCATTGGAGGAGATTACTAGATAACTCCCTCTCTACTTGTTTTCTCCTTGAGCACTTTGTTTCTAGTAGGATTAGAGATGATAAAGTCCCTTTTGTTTTCATTCCAAGATAATAAATTCTCTTTTATATCCCTTAGAACTTTGTGGCCTACCACCCAAGCAGGACACTCTTTATCTCTAGAGATCCTATTATTTATTTGTTTCCAAAGACTGCAATAGAGATGGGGAAGAGATAAATTCATAGAATACGAGCTTCAAGGAAGCTAATGGGACATTTCCAACTTTGAAATCACTCCGTAAGATTTTTAGGTTGAACCTAGTGAATGTTCCAGTACCCAAGGAGGATATTCAAAACTTCATGACTAAAGTTATAATGAATGAAAAGGTAGTTGGTGTCTTTACCATCCATCTTACATAGAGTACATCTATTTATAATACAAAATCCCCTTTTATGAAGATTGTCAATAGTTAGGATTTAATTTTGAAGAGTAATCCATAAAAAAATTCAATCTTAGGCACAAGCCCCTTCATCCATGCTTTGGCCCAGGAGGGAGGATTCTCATTCAAGTAAGATCTAAAAACTGAGGCTACCTTATAGTTCCCACTCGGGTCAATCCCCCACACCATAGAGGCCATCATTTCTCCAATAGTTGAAAATAAAATATCCAAAGATCTACTTGCATCTTTCAATGGAAAAAACATCATTATATATATATATATATATATATATATATATATATATATATTGTTGAGATAATGGGTGTTGCACACATTGCATAATATTGTTATATTTTATTATGTAATGTTGTGCCTAGATGGACATGCAACATGTAAAGATTCACATGAAATATTCTTGATGAGTTGTATTGTAACATTGTGATAATATTTCATGTAATTATTTAATATTGGAGAAAAGAATTAAATGCCTAATATTAAATGTGGGGTCGGTGGGTTAGGTAGCACATGGTTTATGTAATACCACTTAGTGGTTTTGTGGGACTTGCTACTATATAAGCAGCCACAAGGGTAGTTGTTGGTGTGACAAGGACAAGAAGAAAAGAGTGAGAAAGGCAAGAGTCAAGCGGGACAAGGCTTGACAGGTTAGCCAAGGGAGCATTTGTGAAGGTTGGAAGCATGGCATGGGATGTGTGGATTCATGCTTGTTCACATAGTTTGCTCGGTTGTGGCTATGGCCATGAAGGCTTCCATGGTTGTATGGCAATGGTATTTTTTGCTGAATAATATATGGTGATGGATGCTTTTGGAGGTTGGGTTTTTCCCTCAATGAGGGTTTCCTAGGGTATATCTTGTGTCACAATTTTTGTGGGTATGTTGTCTATTCTCTTGCATGTGGATTTTAATTTCGTGTTTATTTTAGATTTATTATGGGTTACGTGGAAACGATTATATTCTTTCTTACCAAGTTTCCTTACAAGTGGTATCAGAGCTATGGTTTTATTGTTTGTAACCCTAGCTTGAATCCATGGGCATGCATGAGAGGATAAAAGAAAACGACAAGATATTTGAATGATTTATTGCAGATCTAAAGGTTTTGGATTTTCTATTATGATAGGATGTTAAAATATTTGGGCATGTGAAATTTTTTGGATAAAAAGAATTTTTTTCGGATATTTTATTTAAATGAGGGTTTTGGGGGTAGCATGTAGAAATGACCTCCTAGGTAAAAATAGACCTCACCATTGGATCTGGGTTGACATTTCCATAAATTTTGATATATAATATGCCCTAGTTTGGCCATGTTCAGAGGAAATGAAAGAGTTTTTTAGTTTCAGCCCATGATGACCATCAAATTTAATTCTGTCAGAATTTTCGTCACAAAAAAAATAAAAAATGAAAAATTGCACTGAAAATGGTAAAAAGACTATCTTAGTAAAACGGCCATAACTTTCTCTCAGAATATCAGATTTTAGAGTTCTTAGAGGCGTTGGAAAGCTAATTCAGAGCACTACAACATGGTATAGGTTTGGCTCTGTGATTTTGAGATTTTTTAGGTTTCAAGAGCCCTAAAGTCAGATGTTATTTATTTTGAGCATGGATTAGGGCATAACTTGAGCATACGGAGTCGAATTTTAGACTTCGAGTAGTCAACAAAAAGCTCTTGGAGAGCTCTACACATTGGTTCAGATTTGGTGCAGGTTTGGCATGATTTATTTGGTGATATATTTATCTAAACAGTTTATAGATATATTTTGACTATGGTAACATTGTGAGTTTATGGCATTGGAGATTTAAGATTTGATACTCAGTTCATATTTCAGATTGGTCTCATGATGATATGGTTATCAGTGTTTGGTTTGGATATGCATGATAACTTGTTGGATCTACAAGTTGTGCAGTGTTGTAAGTGGTCTATACATATAGGTTGCATTTATGGCTTGGTTATGGGTTGTCTTTGGCCATTGATCTTTCATTTTTGATGCATATTCGGATTGGTGGCTTGGATTTGGCTTGTCTATGCTCTAAGTCACATGATTTGCTGATTTTATTCTTCTTATAGAAGGGATGAGATGTTTTTACCAAGTACAGTCATGGTGGAGGATTGTGGTTGACTATTTTATGCTGACAGGTTGGACATATTGAGAGCCAAATGCTTGGTTCATGGATGTGATCATGGTGCCGTGGAGATTGGCATGACATGATTGGCTATACAAGTACATGCTTGATGTTCATTAGCTTGGATTTTTTGATTCAGTTATGGTGTTATATCTTCTTGGTTGAAGATCATGGTTATTTGGTTTCTTTTGAGGAGCTCATAATGTGCACTTTGAGTTCTTTGATGGTTTGATGCCTTAGTTGATTCTCATGGTTAGATGATGGTTTTTCATCATTATGTTATGGATAGCTTGGATACATGGTTTAGTGGGAGCTTGTGACAGTGATGGGGTGACAGTGTAGGATTAGTTCTTGGTTTGGTTTGGATCTTCAAGTAGGAGATGGATTTTATGATGCCATAGGTGATTTGGTACCACAGTTGAGTGGGAGTTGTTGGCATTGATATATTTATTGAGTGTTTGCAGATGTTGGAGGTTTGTCTTAGATCCTGTTGCTGGAGAAGCATCTTTAACATTTGCATAGTACACTTGTTATCTTCATGGTGTGTGAAGATGGTTAGATCTTGAGGACTCATGGAGTTCTTGGTTATCTTCATGGTATGTGGAGATGGTTCTTCCTGGTATATGGAGATGGTTTTCTTCATGGTGTATGGAGATGGTTGCATCTTGAGGACTCACAGGGTTCTTGGAAAAGGTGTGGTTTATGCTTTTATTTGGCATGTTATCCTTGGTATGAGGATGGTTTCATTATTATGTCATGGTATACTCTTGATACGCGTTTAGAGTTGTGACATGTTATGGTATGTTCAGATAGAGCATGTTATCTCTTTGGTTGAGATGGTTAGATCATGTTGTCATGTTTATGTTCCTGAGGCCATGGTTGGAACTTTGAAATTGATCTTGGTTTAGTTTCTTGGTATTGAGTGCATTGATCATAAGCTGGATACTTCATGATATTGCTATGTTGCATTTGGAGTTGGCATAGATTGATTGGTTATAGGTGCTCATGGATACTTAGAGACGGTGGTGATGCTGATTTCTCTTGGATTAGAGAAGTATTTGTTGGGACGGTTGATGGTTTCAGTAGGAAGTCCGAGGGGCAGTCACCTGATATGGACTTGAGAGGAGATTGTTCTTATATAAGTCTTGGTTGGAGACTTGGGTATCTTGATGAGCATTCTCATTCCCTACTCTTGGTCTACTTGGCAGTTTGCTACTTGAGAGGTATAACCCATTGTTTTTTTCAGTTGCATTATATTTATGCTTGTCTTTCATGGATATGGATCTTGAGCTATGGTACATGAGTTAGTTCTGGAGGGTTCATTTGAGAGATGGTTTAGCATTGGTTATCTCCATGTGCATATGTTGTTATGTTGGTTAAGTTTGGGAGATGGTTTTATAGTGGGCATTTTCCTTGGTTTAGGAATGGTTTATTGAGTTTGATCTTCTTGTGAGAGGTTTACATCCATGATTAGCTATAGGGTTTGGTTTGGGTGTTGTTGAGGCTTCTTGTTGGGGTTTTATGGAGGAGATCATACTTGCACAGTTTACATCTAGAGGTGTGTTTAGAAGGACATGATACAGGTTATGATTTGCATGGTTTCTCTTGGTCTTGGTTATCTTCCTGGATGTTCAGTTTTGCCTACATTGAATTTGAGATTGGTTGGAGATTGTGATCACTAGTTTGTGCTCATTTATGTCATGTGAGAGATGACATGGTTATTCTTTTATCTCTTTCCTCTGTTGGTTGTGGAGAATTTGGGAGACTATTGGAGACTTGTTATGAGAGTTGTTCTTGCAGGATATCAGTTTATGTATTGTGGATGTCCTTGAGATTACATGGATTCACTTTTTTGAGATGTGTTGAGTGGATTGGTTATAGATTTGACATTATCTTTTGTAGTGGGAGCTTCTTGGTATATATGTGGTAGGTATTGCTCTTGAGGCTTGTGATTGCAGGTTATAGATTGGATATGTCGGTGATATGAGATTCACTTGTTATACCTTTGAGGTATGGATAGTTGGATGGGTTTGGCACTTGCTGTGGGTGCTATTTCAGCTATGGATATATTTTGACAACTATGGATACATGTGATTACCTTTGGATCAGTTTTTTTGTGCTTGGAATTTCAGTTGGTACAGGATTTTATGATCTTCTAATGCAACAGGTTGGGTGGCTTTCTCCTTGATGGCTTCTATGTATGTCCAATGGTAGTGGCATAATAGGAGGTGAGATCATTCATGTTTGAGATGTTGGATACTTTGATTTTTTTTGTTGCGAGTACCAGGATGGAGCACTTGGTGTATTTTGATCCATGATAGTGGATGTGCTAGGAAGGATTGTTCCCTTGTTCATTTATGTGGCTACGGATTGACCCTATGCAATGTATACAACAAGTGGGAGATTGTTGAGATAATGGGTGTTGAACAGATTGCATAATATTGTTATATTTTATTATTTTATTTTATTATGTAATGTTGTGCCTAGATGGACGTGCAACATGTAAAGATTCACATGGAATATTCTTGATGAGTTGTATTGTAACATTGTGATAATATTTCATGTAATTATTTAATATTGGGGAAAAGAATTAAATGCCTAATATTAAATGTGGGGTTGGTGGGTTAGGTAGCACATGGTTTATGTAATACCACTTAGTGGTTTTGTGGAACTTGCTACTATATAAGAAGCCAGAAGGGTAGTTGTTGGTGTGACAAGGACAAGAAGAAAAGAGTGAGAAAGGCAAGAGTCAAGCGGGACAAGGCTTGATAGGTTAGCCAAGGGAGAATTTGTGAAGGTTGGAAGCATGGCATGAGATGTGTGGATTCATGCTTGTTCACATAGTTTGCTCGGTTGTGGCTATGACCATGAAGGCTTCCATGGTTGTATGGCAATGGTATTTTTTGCTAAATAATATATGGTGATGGATGCTTTTGGAGGCTGGGTTTTTCCCTCAATGAGGGTTTCCCAGGGTATATCTTGTGTCACAATTTTGTGGGTATGTTGTCTATTCTCTTGCATGTGGATTTTAATTTCGTGTTTATTTTAGATTTATTATGGGTTATGTGGAAATAGTTATATTCTTTCTTACCAAGTTTCCTTACATATATAGCAAAGGATAATCCATAATTGAGGCATCCTCCCAGAATCTCACCTTTCTATCATCACCCACTTTCTATATACAACCTCTTTGAAGAGTGTCTTTAACCCCTTGAACCAAACTCCAAATGGTCAAGAAATTGGCAATCGTCTGAGAGTTTAGGAAATTAGATAGAAAAGGAATACTATGGTATTTGTGATTCCAAATGCTCCATTCCTTATCATCTTGGTACAATCTCCACCACTACTTGGAAAGAAGTGTTGATCTCAGATTGGTTTTGAAAAGTGAGTGTCAACACAATTAAGCCATTTACTTAGTTCATACTAAACTACTAGTTCATGTCAAGCACAACATTTAAATAATAGACCATTTCGAGTCATAGTGAGTGCTAAGCCACTCATATGCCAAGTCACTCAAGTGCCGAGCAGATAATATAAGCTGAGTGACATAGAAGCCGACTAAACAGTGGATGTTGAGCAATACAAGTGTCAAGTTACAATAGAAAGATTAGTGTATGCCGAGCATCAGAGACTTCAAATGCCGGGTAAAAAAATTTTGACATATTTTTTTTGTAAAGGCACAAACAACTATGTAAATCATTTTTGCGATGACTTAAGATTGAATTTCGGTATTTCGAGATAAGGATGGATCTCTAATTAGATTCCTTATGCAATTACATGCAACCAATTAGAAAATGGGAAGGATTAAGTGGAAAAATGGATGAATCTTAGTCATAGATTCATACCTAACCCTAAGTCACTAAGTCTTCTTAAGGAGGACAAAACCCTAAACTCTTCATAATAATTAGTGTGTAAGGAATTGAAGGAGCAAAGGGAGAAGCTTGCATGCGCAAACAAAGCATTCATGGTGACTTAGAAGTTATGAAGTGAAACCAAATTGCAAAATTAGTTAGAGTAGAACAGAGGATAGAGAAAAGGATACAACATAGTGACATCTGATTGAGAAGGATCAAGAAGACATTGTTTAGAGGTGATTTGTTATTAGGCAATCAAATGCTAACCACATGATCAATGTTGAGACATTCTAACAGGTGATTTCAATCAAAATTTCTTAATGGAGTAGTCCTAATAGGCTATATGAAGTCTTTTAACATGGTGCTTGCTTAGTTGTAAGTTAAATTCCTTTAACCAGGCACACTTCTAATAGGGTGTTGAAATCCTCTAACAAGGTGAGACCTAGCAGTCTTTGTAAGCCTTTAACAGGGTAGACCTCTCATAGGGTAGATCATGACTCATGATCAAAACATTGTAACCTTCATTGGATACACTTTATTGCTACAGTAGTGAAGATTTGTGGGTGTCATCCCCACCCTAGTTTCACCTTCTCACTTGGAGGGTTTCTGCATAATCATATCTCATGTTATGTGTGTGAATGCTTACATGTCTACATGATTTAGATGTATATGCTTTGCATGTTATTTCAGTTTATTCATTGAATGCATGAGATGGATGTATGGTGAAAGTTTTATGGGTCTAAGTTTAAACTACTGATTCACCCCCCACTCTTAGAAGTTTACCTTCCCTATTGTAATTCCAACATTATCCAGTGATTACAATCCATAATCCCTTATAGATCAATATCGCCGCAAGAAGCTACAATATCACCATTAAATTATAAGATTTGTGTGGCTACAAATTGACCCTATGCAATGTATACAATAAGTGGGAGATTGTTGAGATAATGGGTGTTGCACACGTCACATGATATTGTTATATTGTATTATTTTATTTTAGTATGTAATGTAGCACCTAGGATTACCTAGATGGATGTGCAATATGTAAATATTCCCATGGGTACACTTTATGAGTTTTATTGTAATATTGTGATAATATTTGATGCAATTATTTAATATTGGGGAAAGAGAATTAAATATCCAATATTAAATGTGGGGTCAACGGGTTAGGTAGAACATGGTTTTAGCATATGGTTTATGTAATACCACTTGGTGGTTTTGTTAGACTTGCTACTATATAAGCAGCCACAAGGGTAGCTGTAAAGAAAGAAGTGCAAAAGGCAAAAAAGAAAATAGACCAAAACAAGGCTTAATAGGTTAGCCAAGGGAACATTTGTGAATGTTGGAAGCATGGCATGGGATGTGTGGATTCATGCTTGTTAACATGGATTTCTTGGTTGTGACTATGACTTTGAAGGCTTCCATGGTTGTATTACAATGGTTTTTGCTAAATAATATATGGTGATGGATGCTTTTGGAGGTTGGGTTTTTCCCTCAAATGAGGGTTTCCCAGGTTATATCTTATGTCACATTTTTTTTTAATATGTTGTCTATTCCTTTACATGTGGATTTAAATTGCATATTTATTTCATATTTATTATGGGTTATGTAAAAATTATTATTTTTATTTTCTTGCAAGTTTCCTTTCACCCTTCACTAGTTCAAAATCAACCTAAAAAAGAAAGGTCTAAGAAACCATTGTCATAGTTAATTGGATAAAAGATGAATGGGATATAAGAGCTCTCATGATATTGGAGCTATAAATTTTCCTATTACCACTGGGGGGTATTATTCAAGAGCATTTGAATGAAGAAGAGAAGTTGATTGCATAGCCACAGGTCAACACATTAGATGGGATTGAGGAGAACATTCGATCTTCATAGTGATATTATACCTCTCACTAAGTTGAAAGAGTCCTGGAAGGAGCACCTTGAAAATTATTAGGCTCTTTAAAAATATGTATTCAATAGGTTGTAAGATGATATTTACCCTTTGTCATCATTGACAAAAAGAGGGAGAAGATAAAAGATGAAAAAGGAGAAGGAAAAAGGAGGAGAAGAAGAAATAAGAAGAGAATAGGAAATATAGAAGGAGAAAGGGGGAGAAGAAAAGAAGAAGTGAAGGAGAATAGAATAAAAAGAAGAATGAAAAAGGGGGAGCAAAGAACATAATGCAAAGGATATTACTATCAGTTTAGAGAGGAGAAGACAAAGCAGAAAAGGAAAATGAGACTACGGGGAGTCTCATCGATTATTCGACTAAGTCCACAATGACATGAAGACATCCATTAGACAGTCAAAGTGATTAGAGGAAAAGGAGATGATGTAATGCCTCGCTTGGGAATGGAAAAGAAATAAACCTAACATGTTACAATGTTTACTAAACTATTAAAAAAGAAGAAGTTTAAACAACATCAAAGTAACAATGCAACAACAATATACACATACACATCAATTACACATAAGAAACTAAAAATATAATTCTCATTCCTCAATGGTTCCATCATGTTGAGTCACATTTAAGAAGTTTGTATTAATTAGTTTAAGTCCCAACTCCAAATTCTTTTGATCATAAAGAAATAAAAAATGCATTATCATATAATAAAATGCATAAGTACAACTAAATATGATAACACATCTAATGAATAACATCCACTACACATGTTACAAGTATGTGAAAATAGATATGAGTACATCAATATACAATACAATATCCCATAGGATCTCAAAACACATGATACATAGATACATTAAACAAACATAAGTCTCCAAGGTAAGAATAAGAATGATAATGATATAACTCTATCAACGAGCATCCAACATCTATTAATGCGATCATATTTCCACAATCCATAATAGTTATGATAGTTAGTTTCTGGATTAGCTTGTGTAACAATTTTTGTCATCAACGTTTCGAATCACACTACGTGATCCATCATCAAGATGAAATAGCAAGAGATGTAAAACATGTTTTACATCTCTTGCTCTTTCATCTTGATGATGGATCACGTAGTGTGATTCGAAACGTTGATGACGAAAATCGTTACACAATCTAATCTAGAAACTAACTATCATAACATCCAACATCTGTCAATCTGAGGGAGACCCAAATGGTAAGAAGATACTACCTCCCAATCGTGTGGTCACCTAATCAGGCTCCCACTCCCACCATGTGTTGGTAAACAGATTGTTCTTTCCTTTTACTCTTTTGGATGCCCAATGTTTGTGAACAAACAATTGATTATAATAGTTCGAAAGTTGTTACTAAGTGACTAACTTCCCTCTAAATTCTTAGCTACAACTCCCTTTTGTGTTTGTAATTTGCAATGAATTATGTTTTATCTCCAACTCTAAAATGGGGTATGTTCTTAACCTAAGAATAGGAAAGGTGAACCAAGCTAGGCCTAAATAGGAACTAACTTAGGCAAGGGTTTGGATTTTAGGATTAGTCAAGTTTATGGATTCACACATCTTATGAACCAGCAAAGCTTAACAATTCAGTGATGAATTCTATCTACAACTAAACTGATATGAGCAAGATCCTAGTTCTAAGAATGGAAATGATTAACTTGAAAGAAAAGCATGAAAATGGATTTCTCTTGAACTTCCAATGACAACACTATTATATTCAATTCCCTATTTTGAAACAGGGGAATTGAACTCTGTTCATTCCTTTGATTCAATTCAGACCAAAAGAGAAAACATAAAACTAATATAGAAACAAATGGAAAAGAAAATGATTGACACAAAATACCCTTCAATTGTCTCTGCAACATCAAGTATTTCACACCAAAATTTAGCCAACCTTTTATTAATCTTTCAAATCAATACATATAGGATTCCTAGATGACCATTACAAAATGGGACTCAAATCAGTTCGTCTCCTCAAATTTGACAAATGGCAAGGAGCCAATTTGTCAGTTACAATCATTACATCAAAATGTGAAAGGGTAGGATATGAATCACTTCACCTTCTTTCCTTTTTCTGATTTTCCTTATAGGCCTTGGCAATGACAATGATTCAAATCAATTCCTTGTGTCTATGAACATGGACATTAGTGTATCTCAAAAGCCACTTGGAATGCTCTCTAGCTAACTCTTTGATGACATTCAACCACTCCTGCATTTCCTCCATATCCATGTGCACACACCCGCCAAGTTTATGGAGCTCCGATACTCTGTTCTGGTGATCGAAAGATATCTCTGTCAAGCCTTCTTGATAATTGGAGAAGTTATTTTGTATGAAAGCCACTCCAATGATCCCTTTTCCTTTTCCACTAGCCTAGGAATTTGTATGCAGATGTCTTAATTGTCAATAGTCTCTGTCTTGATACCTTTTTCACTTCAGCTTCCATTTTCTCCAGTCCTTCCTCTGCCACTAGGATCATTCTAGATATGAATTGTATGCTCTATAGACATTCAAATAGAGGCTCATCTCCCCTCGACAGAATATTTTCCTCCACAACTTCCTTAGCCTTCATGTGAATAATCATCTTCAGTAAAGAACTGCAACCTTCACTCTTGACTTTCTTAGCTACTAGGGTAGCTCAGTTAGATGGGATATTATCCTTCTCTATTTTGAGCCTCAGTACTACATTGTCAATTTTCTCTATGATTACAAGTCTCTCAGACTTGAGTTTTCTGCTCCATTCCCTACCAATCTACCCAAAGTGCTTGTCTAGGAGATGAGAGCTTGTACATCAGTAGTAATATGATCAATGGTGATTGACATTCTTGAGATGCTCACCAATGAGGTGACTAACTTCTTGATGAAGCCATTAAGCTCATGAATCTCCACCTTCATTATGACTTTCACTAGCTTAAGGCTTTTGAGTTGTCACTTTATCACATCATTTGTTGACTTCTAGAGGCCCACCTTAATATCATGTCATATTTGTCCGAGATCCATAGAATGCAAGGTGAAATCATTTGCAAACATGTCTTCGATTCTCCCTTCTTTAGTGGGCTTAGCAATCCCCATAGTTAGGTGCCCTATGTTAGGATCTTGTCCAAGAATTGACAAGGTCTTCTACTTCTTGACTTTACTCAATGTTGATCTAGAGTAGATAGCCCGAGATAAAGTCTCTTTATTGGGAATTCCATCTTCTTTCCTCTTCCTTTTTTTGTCCAAAGTGTCCTATAGCCATGATTCTATGCCATTCACCTTGGATGTAGTTCCAAGTATGTCTATATTGAACATCTTTCTTTTGACCAGGGTCAATGTCTTTTTAGCTGAAAGAAATGATTTTTTGGGGCTTGTGAGATGAGCTTTGAAGATTTAGGGCCTTTCTCTACTTCTGTAGTCTTCTTTATCACTTCATTAGACTCAATAGACTCACTTTTTCTGCTTCCACCATCTCCAAGATCCACCAAAGATACTTGGGGACTACTTGGTAGGAGTAGTACAACACTCACATATGGGATTAGACTACTATGGGGTGAGAGAGCAACTATGACTACACCATCTTTCAGTTCCTCTGTCTTCTTCTTCTCAACTTCTATGGCAATTTTGATTACTGGCAAAGAAATATCCTGGCAAGTTTTGGCAAGAGGGATGCTCTTGTTGGGAGGTTGATCGCCCCACTTGATGGTTGTGTTGGCTCTTGAGTAATAGACAAGGTTGCATTGGATGTACCACCCTAGGAAGGGGAAGCTGCTACAACTTTTAGAGAAGCTTGAGTAGATGTGCCTTTACTCCAACTTCTCCGAGCTATGGTCCATTCGATCAAATTTTCAGTCCTCTTGTAGATTCAAGCCATCATTATATCTAGCTCTTCCTTGGTGTCTTCGTAAGGCTCCAAGCTTATTGGAGTGCTTTTGAGCTTGGTCAGGTAAGTGTTGCTATACATATTTTAGCCATTGTCCTCCACCCCTTCTACATCAATGTTGACTTTTTACATCTTCACCTGATTAACTGTTAATCTAGCTAAGGTTTGATCACGAATCTCGAACTCATCCTTGTAGTTGGCCTAGTAATCCTCAATGGTGGTGATATGCTAAATTACACTTCCTATTTGTAGAACATCTCTGGCATACCCATTCAGATCAAATATGGGCCTCATGAATTCATACATGTCCAGCTTGTACTTCATCTCAAATACTTTGAACATGTTCTTGGCATCATAGTGGGTATCACAGTTGAAAGCCCCCACCTTCATGGGGAATTCATATCCTTTCTTCTTCAAGCTCCCACTCAATATGTTTACTTGAATGGCTTGCCACACAATCTTGATCAGCACGAGCATGTCACTAGGATACCTTGGTAGATTCAAGGGGAATCCACTAAAAGTTGCATGACACAAATAAGAAAAAGATGAGAATTGAATGAAATAACTCCCAAACTGGCTGATGGCAACCATGGATTCAAGATTGAACCTCCTTTCTGGACATCCCTGTAGCTCCCTGCAAATCCTAATGGTGAATGTGTCATTAACTTTCACATACTCTGCATAACTACTCTGTAACTGTAAGCATGGATAAAACTCATAAGATCTCACATTATCAAGAAAATTCTCTACTCTTGGGTTCCCTGGCCATAATTGCCATGAGGCCAACATATAGATGAGGAAAGAAGACATATAGAATGTATTATAAAATTTGGCTACACAAAGAGCATTGGACAAACTTTCACTTACCTCATGAGCCCAATCAATGTACTGAGTGTTAGAGCAAATGACTTGTACTAAAAAGAAATACTGCTCAATGAAATTCAAAGCTTCTACCTCACCTTTCAACCTATGTAAGAGAACCATAATATCAATAATCTTTGGTTTGAGGTTGGTCCCAAACAAGGTTTTAGGAAATTTACTCTTAACACTCCTTGGTTTTTGAAGCCATGTCTACATGATTTCTTTCAAAAAGCTAATGCAACAATCATTGGCTTTTCAAAAAGCTATTCACATTAATAGAATAACAGTTCAAAGAAAGAGTGCTAGTTTGTTCAACTATTTATGTTTCTATATATGGGAGTTTCAATTCATCCATTGATCTTCAAAATTTGCGCCACACAAATGAGTTTAAGGTGACACCTGTTGAAAAGTAAATGTGAGGGTTTAACAGGCATCTAGAGGTCTTTTCACTATTCTGTTGCGCTCAATGATAACTTTTCATATCTCCATGACTTACTTTCCCGTTTTTCATCAAGTTTTGTAAAGTTACCATTAGGGTGCTCTATGAGAGAATGTCCACCAAGTTAGATCCTGATTATTATTTCTTTTCCATAATGGTTAGGTTCACTTTATTATCATTCTGAGACATTCTAAACATAGCTTGCAAATCCAATCTAATCATTAACTTGATTTTCTTTGGAATTTGGGAAATTGTCCTCATGGATTTAAAACCCATTGAGTAGAAGACAATTTCCACTTCTCCATTAATGTTTCCTTTCTTAGTTATACTTTTGGACAATCACCCCTCTTGAAGTCGGAAATGTCTAAATGAGATGCGAAGACCTTCTCAAGGACCACTTAACATTCCTTTTCATTCTAGATAGCCCTTTTGAAAAAACAACATCATGGGTTGAAATCTCACCGAGGAGAAGTTAGTTTTGAGTTTTCCACCAAGGATGATTATGAGGGCCACAACAAATCTAAACCATTTTCCAAAGTCATAATCATAGATGAAACATTGATTCATCTATAGGATGCCTTGTTATTTGCATGTTTTTAATGTGCATGTATCATTTAGTACTCTTCATGGGAAATTATCCTCATGGGTAGGAAACTCGCCGAGGAGAAGATGATTTCCAAATTTCTACTAGCATTAGTTTTTCAAATAGTGATAAGTCATAAACGGATATAACTTGTAGTTGATCTTTGAATGAGTAACATGAATCTCCATTGGACTAGGCACTAACCTACTAGTAAGTTCACTCAACAAAATAAAAAACAACCCAGCTAGGAATGAGGAGAGGAAAAAAAGGGAAAGTTTGATAGAGACTTGCCTAACCTAGAAGGACTTAGACCTAGACTCAAACAAAACCAAGGCTTTTCTCTTTTTATTTAAACACAAGTACTCACTTTTGCTAATCGGTTAGAGAATGAAAAGTGGGGCAACACTGTGTAGGAGCGATAATGTACGATCCACACATAGATAATCAAATCATAAAATAATCCTAGGCGAGGAATCCTGATAGCCAAATCTACCTCAAGGGTAACACAAATTACTCAAGAAGAAGAGATAGTCAAAATCAAAAGGACACTCATTCTAATACCAACATCACACACCAAGTCAACATACAAATACCAAGTACAATACAATATCAAATCAAGATAAAGTCAATCAAAGGTATATATCCACCTTAATAATCAATAGATAACAATTGTCATTAATGAAAGTAAATCACCAATAATAAGAACATCCAACAATAAGTAACAACTCACAATAAATACACCATCAAAGGTAATATCCAACAACTACAACATTAGATGCAAATATTAAAAAAAACCACGAAGGAGACTTAGGCTACATACTAGGGAGTGTCATCACATGGTCAAACTACTTAAGTTACCCTAGATTGGTCTCTCACTAGAGCTTGAACCCTCAAGCATTGAGTTACCCTAGACTGGTCACTCTAGACCCCGAACCCCCAATGTGACACATGCAAAACCTGAATATCCTCTCGTAAAGATGAAGAAAACTAGTCATATTTCTCACTAGGTATCATCCCATTCCCATCCTTAGCCTATACAAGCACTCAAGGCATGGGCGAGGCAATAACTCTAACTTATCTTTTTTATGTGTGTCTAAATATCTTAAATTACTATGTTATCACTTGTTACACAATTTACAACGAGTTACCCTAGTAGCCACTTTGGGCCCCGACCCCCATTGCAAGCCACTCTCATAGACATGCACATAGACTACTTTCCCAAAACTCACAAACTACATTTATGTCCTATACCACAAAAATAATACTGATCAAATTTGGTTCCTTAATGGGCAACCCAAAAACAACATTGGCTTTCAAAAGCCAAGTTCTCATAAATACTCAATAACATAAAGCCCATAAAACATAAAGCTCAATTCAAATCATAAAGTACATCGTGACATCTAGTCAAATAATTATGAAAGAAATCTAAAAAATGCCTCTCGTGCACATCCTAACTTGGCCAACTAAATAACTCACAAAGAAAACCATCACGGAAATAAGCATCACAAGACTATAAATAAAATATAAGAAAACACATACTTTTCAATCATATAATTTAATTCCATCAATTTCTCTTGTTTAGTTTGGGTCATAAGGATGTTTTTAGCATTAAAGTAACAATACATATGTTTGCATAGATAGTTTAGCTAATATATCTATTTAAATAAGCAAGTATTTAAATGTCAAATCTCTTTGTGCATATAAAATATCATGTTATTAATTTAAATAATCTTAAATCACAAATGATTTAATTAATAAAATAATTGTATATTATTAGATTAAATATTAATATTAATTTCATTTCTAAAATATTAATTTGACTTCTATTCAAGTCCAATATTAATATTTACTTTTTTTCAATTCTTGATGCAACTAGAGATAACTCAAACTTGAAGTTATAATTTTAATTAAGTTATTTACAATTTCTCTCATAATATTAAATTTTTTTTTTTCTATTAACTATAGAGAGATCAAAAAAATATACAATCACCGAGAGTCAAAACAGAGGCATAGCCTCACTCTGATACTAAAGTGGCAGGAGTACAACTAGAATAGATCATATACAACAATAGGCCAAAGAAAGATACATAACTAGTCTAGAGTATTATAGTAGGCATCCACCCACACAGTCCAACCGAGTGGACCTTCCATCCAAACAATAGTCTTCCGCTCTTGGATCTGGGACAACATAAAGATCTCCTCTTGTGTGGTGTTATGATTCTTCTTAATAGCTTGGTTCAGCTTCTGGCATGTGTGCTCAAACATCCGTAGATTATCAAGAGTCCTCCTCCATTGGTACCCATCTTTAAGCTCATAATAGAAGAACGTGGCCTGGCCATCCTTGAGAAATCTTTGTAATTTATCCTCTTCAATAATCATGGTGGTTTGAACCTGCAAGAATATTTTAAAATATGTGAGTTTATGATAAAACTCAGTAAGAACCCTTGGCTTACCTTGGTATTTTTCTTTGTTCTTGCATTTCTAGATTTGCCAAAGAATGTTAGAAGACAAATTCCAGAAAAAATTAGCATCCTTACTAAGCCCTTTGATGTGATCCGTAACAATTTTAATAATATTCACTCTAAAAGGATAGTAAATACCAAAAGAATTCCATCTTTAGCAAAAAGACAATCAAACAAAATATTTCTACTAGTAGCAGGCAGCCTACAAATATTGCATAAATCAGAGTGTTGATTATCTCTTTTAATCAGAAGTCTATCAATTAACATAAGCCATTTAACACATTGAATTTTTGGTTCAACAAGACTTTTCCAAATAGAATCCAGCAACTTATTCCAAGCTTTATGATCAAAAGAATAGTACCAGATTTTGTTCAAATGAACAATAATATCCTCATTATGATCAATGACCTTATATATGTTCTTAGCTTTAAGCTTGTCTAAGACCATTCCATCTAGCCATTTACATTTAAGGTGCCTATAAGAGTCCACATGATAGATTGAGGGAAGGTCTTTAGAAGCTTGCAAAACTAAATTATAAGTCTTCTTTTGAGACTAAGGTAAATTAAATTTATTCTTGAGATCATCCCAAGGAATAAGAATATCATGCTCAAAGATATTAGCAAATTGAGTAATACCAGATTTAGCCTAGGACTTGGTAGAACATCCCTGGTAGAGGGCAAGGGATTTATTATTCATACTCAAGTTCCACCAAATGGATCTCTCACCATGGATTTGATTATCATTATAAAAATCCTTATTGGTGATAAATCTTCAAACATTGTCCTAGGTACACCAAATAGATTTGAAAATGGCAGAACCTTGAACAATAATAAAAAATTTACCTACAATAAGGTCACAGAACAAGAGGTTCTTCCAAGATCTAGCCTCCTTGGGGAAACCTCTCTCAATGTTGTGTCTAATCAGCACTTTCCAAGGACTATCACCCTCCAAAGACTGAAAGATCCACTTGGTAGAAAGAGCTATTCCTTGTAATTTGAGATCTTTTAACCCTAGTCCACCTAGGGTCTTATTAGTATGACACCAATCCCATTTAACATCATGAGGTTTTCTATTGCCCTTGCCATCAGACTGGAGAAAATGCTGACAACCTTTTGAATTTCAAGAATCTGGTAATTGTTGAACATCCAAGTAGAGGAGTAATAAATACAATAAGAAGACAATAGCTTTTGACAAACTTGAATTCTCCCAGCAAGAGATAAGGATCTATGATGCCATTTATTAAGCTTATTCTCAATCTTAGCCTTCACCCAAGCCCACATGTCTTTTAAAGAAGGATCAATGGAGTAGGGTATACTAATATACCTAACAACTTTTATGGAACCTCCCCATTGAAAATTGTGCTGAAGGAACCATTCAGGAGGCTAATCATCCCAACCCAAGCAAATAGAGTTAGTTTGAGAAATTCTAGCACCCGAAATAGAACAAAACAAATCCAACTTGACTTGTAGATTTTTAAAGTTGTTATCAGTGAACTCAAGAAAAAGAGCAGTGTCATCAACAAAGTGGCTATTTATAAGCTCATCATTATTAGGAAGATACAAACCTCTAACTTTAAAAGAAAGAGTGTTATCTCTAAGAATGTAGTATAAAGCTTCAACAACAATAACAAATAAGGCAAGAGCCAATAGGTAGCCTTGCCTAATGGACCGACCAAGAGGGAAAGGGTCAAAAAGAGCTCCATTAATCTCAATTTGTGCACAAGCATCTTTAAGTAGAGTTTGAACAACATTATAGAAATAAGGAGGAAAACCAAAAGAATGCAACATCATGATGATAAACTTCCTCTCAACCCTATCATAAGCTTTCTCAAAGTTAAGGAGGAGTAAAGTAGCATTTTGATGAGAACATTTAGCCCAATCCATGGCTTCCCAAGCGTTAATAAGATTCTCTAGGATGTATCTACCTTTAATAAAGCCCGTTTGAGTATTACTAACAAACTTAGGGAGAATGTGAACCAATCTAAGGGCTAAAACTTTCGCTAATATTTTATAAGACACATTGAGGAGAGCAATAGATCTCCAATTCTTCATAAGAGTCTTATCTCCTTCCTTAGGAAGGAGTTTAATAATACCCTTGTTGATCTTAGGACTGAGGGAGCCAGTACATATTGCCTCATCATAAAGATCAAACACATCTTTGTTGATCCAACTAAGATTAGCCTTATAAAATTCAATAGGAAGCCCATCAGGCCCAAGGGCCTTGTCATCTTTAAGGGCTT
The DNA here is from genome assembly GCA_028749045.1 of Cupressus sempervirens. Lineage (NCBI taxonomy): Eukaryota > Viridiplantae > Streptophyta > Pinopsida > Cupressales > Cupressaceae > Cupressus > Cupressus sempervirens. Next base: position 858,650,372 of record CM053792.1, on the reverse strand, counting down.
TAATAGCCCCTTGGATTTCCTCAATAGATATAGGGGTGGAGAGAAAATTGACATCATCAGTATCCAATTTAATAGGAAAAAGAGGTCTGCATTTGGATCTAATCTCATCAGCCTCCATGGAATTCTCAGATGAGAAAAGCTTACTATAGTACTCAGCAAAGGCCAAGGAAATGCATTCAAGGTCTAAAACTTCTTGATTATTAATAACAAGCTTATCGATAGACTCTTTAATTTGCTTTTGCTTAAGAAGATTAAAGAAAAATTTAGACCCACGATCCCCATGCTGGAGCTAGTTAACCCTTGATCTAATTTTAGCTCCCTGAATTTTGGTTTGTTGGTGTTTGCTCAGGGCATCTTTGGTGGCAATCACCTGGTTCAGGAGATCCTGATTAGAAGGGTCAGCTTGAACATTATACTCAGTGATTTGAAGATTATAGCAGAGATGTTTTTTAGTGAATCTATAATCTTTGGCACACTTTTGGCCAATGGTTTGAAGAAAACCTTTCCAAGCCGGAAGTTTAGCCTTCCACTTTTCAATCATTGAGGACTCTTTAAGATCATAGAAGTTGATGTTTCTGATGATTTGAATGGCACAAAGAACATCATCCTGAAGAAGATTACTGTTCAACAGGAATTTAGGATAGGTGGGCTTTTGACGGACTAGCATAGAGTTGATACTAATACGGGTGAAAATAGGATGATGATCAGACACGGTGGTAGCCATGACTAGGACAATGTTACCTTTATTATCAGGAATAAAAGAAAAGAAGTCTCATAACTTCATAACTATAAAAGAAGTCTATTAAATACTCATAATTAGATGATTATATAGTGAACTTTACTATAACTTCTCTTAAACTATAACTAAATAACAATTATATATTTATTAATTTGTAACTCCACTTGCATTGATAAATATGTAATAAGTTATATCCCACTAAGAATTTTAAAAGTAATTAATATTAAAAATCCACTTATAAGAAAATAAATAATATTTATTTATTTAATTTTCATTTAAAAAAAAAAAAATTAATTTTAAATTTTTGAAATTAATAATTAATTATAAAAAAGAATATTTATTAATATAAAATTTAAAAAGAAAATAAATCCTAAAATTAAATTATATTTTTATAAAATTAAAATAAACATGCAATTAGTATTTTTGCATGCCTTTGATCTCTCAAATCATGCAACCATACTATATTTACTTTTCTATCTTTGATATATTTGTTTTCACATGCATGTATAAGTTACTTACAACATGCTTCTTCTCAATTAATCTTTTTTTTTTTTTTTTTCTAATAAATTTAGCAACCAAATTATTTTAGATATAAAAAGAATAGTTATCTTTATTTAGAAAATTCATGATAATCACATAGTCCTAATGAAAAATTTAAAGTTGAATCCCTTGCTCTTCAATTTGTTTTTTTCTTCCAATTTTCTATAACTAAATTTTTCCTATACTAAAAAAGGGTTTAAAAAGAATATAGTCATAATAATTTTCTATATTTTTCTATAATTTTTTCTCAGACAAGTTTTCTTGATCAACAAGTTTTCCTTTTCAAAGTCTACAACACAATTCTTTGTCCAAAAATCAATACAATTAATTAATAAGCATTATGCAAGCACCTAAGAAGACATGAAGTAGACATATCTTTTAATAAAATTTTACAATAGGTTTTTAAACTCTACCTCAAAACCACAACTAAAATCTGAAACAATCTATGAACACATGCAAATTCAAACCCTTTGAAATTTTCAACAATTTTTTTGCTCCAATTCTAAATTTTGCTCTCCAAAACTTGTGTCCCTCAAATGAACTACCAACCCCCTAATAAAGAACCATATCACTAACTAAGATTTCTGCTCTTCAATATTTCAAAAGTCACTAACTTTATTAAAAATAATAATATTTTTAATTGTTTAATCCTTTTATGCACACTTAAGAATATTTTAAATTAAAATATTTTTTTTTCTTTGCCTCCACTTTATTAATCAATGCAAGCACTATTTAAAGTGTAGTTTATTATTTAGATTAATAATAATAATTAAAGCTCATTATTTAAATGCAACTCTAATTTTATTATTATTAATTAAATAATTATAATTAAACAATATTAAATCTTTAATCTCTTAATCTTTTAATTCTTTTTTTATTCCAACTTCTTAAATTAGACTTTGAAATTAAATCTTTTAAATTAAAGGATAGATTTAATTAGTTTTTAATTAATTCAATATTCTCATATTTTAATATTTTCTTTTTAAGCAAATAAAATTTAATAATTCTCAATATTATATGATTAACCCAAACTATTATAATTAAATTATTTACCAAATAACTCACGTAGTCAAATCCACATAAAACAACATGATGTGAGAGCATCTTGACCCATTAGGATGATGAGGAGTTTTCATAAAATTGTATTGTAATGTGTTAAAAACATATGTCAAGAAAGGGTTAAAATCTCCAAAATTGTATTGTAATGTGTTAAAAACATCAAAGAGCATTAAGGGTTTGCAGGCAACTAGGTTAGTTTTATAACTATCTTAGCATATCTTGAAATAAAGAGAAAATGTAACTGAATGCATAGAGGTAGAGAGATTACAGTAAAGAGCTCAGAGAGTGAGAGCACAAAAGAATAGAGAAAAGAATGGAATGTAATCATTCAAAGTTTGGTGTTTTGGCTATTTTTAGTTAGTGTGTTCAGTATTCATTTTTGTAATTATCTTTCTATGTGTCCATGTGTTTGGTGTTTTGATATTAATCTTGAGGGGGATTCCTCTTTATGAATAATTAGATTCTTTCCTTATGACAATCCTAATTTGGGATGATGGAGGCTATGCAATTATTAAAATTTTTTTTTGATTGTTCCAAGAATCGTTATTCTATTAGTATATGGGTTTTGCTATCTTGAAATGGTTATTAGACAGTTGATATGTTTAACCATGCCCACATGGAAGCCAAGAGCCATGTAAGATAGTAAGTTGGATAAAACTCAATTTTCATTAGTTACGAATGCATTGTGTTTGGAAGGTGGTAGCATGCTTATTTCTTTGGAAGTTTTTGGTCTCAACATGAAATAATATCGAGTATGAATTCATTGTTACAGTCAATATTAGTACTCCTGCAATGAGCTGCTCATTATCACCATTTGATAATGACAAAAGAAAAGGTGGCAACTTCTTTAAACTAGTAAGCAAAGGAGAGAAGTCAATTTCTAAGTTGTTGAGAAGCTAATTGAAGGAGGAGGAAGTCGGTTGAAAATAAAATAATGAGTGTAGGTGGAGGAATAAGAACTCGATATAATTTGGGTGATGTACTCGATTATTGTCACACCCTGGTCATAGAAGAAGGTGGTAGCATGCATCAAAGCCGCATGTGGCTTGTTAGTTGGGAATGGAAAGACTGGGCTAGAAAGGTGGCAGAAATAGAGAAGGAAGTCGTGGCTAGAAAGAAAGGAAGATGACATGGTGGGAAAAGATGAAGTGGTGTTCCATAATGAAGTTAGTGTTATTACTTCATGTTGGAGTTATGCAGTTATGTTAGCTTGACTTGTGTAAGCCGATGTTTGAATATTTTGTTTGCAAATGAGAAACCATTCTTCGATAATGGAAAAAACCCCACTTTGATGTGTATTTGCAGATTTAAAGACTCTAGTGTTAGTGATTTACATCACAACATTACCAAAACTCAAAATTAAACAACACAAGAAAAGATAAACTCATGGGTTTAAAAAGGGTTGAAAGTTAGATACATGTCCTCCTTCTCAGGACAAGTAATTAGGCTATGGCTAGGATTGGACCTGAACATTATCTCCTCATTCTTACAATTGAGTTATTGCCATAATGAATGCTCATCCTAGCAATTCAGGGAAGTTGATACTCAATACCAACAAATCTATATAAAAGATGAATGTGTGTGTGTGTGTGTATAAAAGCTAAATAGATAATGGCATGGAGTGGTACATCATGTAGATCCTAACTAGTAGGTGATTACAACTCCCTCCCTCAACCATATCAAGCACATCAAACATAAATATAAAATAGACACACACACCATACACATACAAGTATGGGATAAGTATAATAGTAAATCTTAAATATAAATAACATCATATTCTAACATGAATATCATTGTGAGGACATAATAAACATCTTTCTAAGACACACCATATGACATCATCATAAAATTAATTTTATTAACTTACTAAGAGAAATTAAAGCATCATCACTACAAGCACGAAATTGTTACAACCTGAAATAATCACTTACTCAACATATCAAAGTATTATATTTTAAATATCAAATAAAAGCTAACACATCTATAGAAGAGTCATATAGAACTTTAACAAATAAGTATTCAATGATAGAAAAGGAGGGGCATTACATAGAAAGAAAAGGAATTTTTTTCCCATCAATGCCAAAGGGAGAGATGTTGGACCTTTAAAAAAATTGGCACGATGATCAAAGATAGGTGATGCTAACCACTTGCATCTCACATTAAGTGTTGATATTTATTGGAAATCAATAAGAAAAGAAAGTGCATGACATGGAGTTAGAAGATCAAAAAAAGCCATTGATAAAGTCTCACACTAGTCTAGATGATATATTGGATACAAAATTCACACCAACACAAAGGAATAACGTGCAGCCATAGGCAGAATGCAAGATTATAGACTCACTATTGATGTAACATGACAAAAGGATGATGATGGAAGATGATGTGACATGCATAATATTTAGATTCTTCATAGAAGAAAAGGTTGACAAGTATACGAGGAAGGAATCTAGGTAGATTGGCAGGCCTACTAATCTAGACAACACAAGTAGGCAATCACAGGTGTAATGTGACCAACTCCTATGAGAAATTGAAATTCTAAATTCATTGATTGAGAGGAATTTTCAAATTAGGAATTGGCACTCATAAGTTATTAAGGGGAAGATAACACTTTGTGTGTTGTTTTTGTTGAAAAAGTGAGTGTATGTTGTAGAGAAGTCGTAGAGCAGAGGATTTGACACACAACAAGCAAGTTTTTTCAAAGGCAACAAGGAATAGGCGAAGGTGAAAGGCGATACAAGGTTGATCATAAAAATAGAAAGAGGTCATAGGACATTTAAGCACTAAACACAGATCTACAAGGTAGGTTGTGCCATTTCTAGATCATCCACTTAGTTGTACATTCTAATCATTGCAACTTTATGTAACTCTTAACTGGTCATACTTGTATTAAACCATTTATAAATCCTTTAGCAAGGTACCTCTGAAATGGAGTGTTGTAAATCCTATAGAAATGTAGCTTTAACATGATGTGATTATAATCTTAATGGGTTACTAGCATTATTGATAGTATGAATTCTCAGAAGGAACAATTGTAACTCCTAATAGGGTAACCTTTTATCTGCAGTGAAGGGATAGTGGATATATTACTCCCACCATGGTTTTCCCCCTCTCACTGCAGGTTTATACATGAAAAAATTATTGTGTCATTGATGTATGCATTCTTCTATGAGCTTGCATGGTTCAACTTTTTTTCTTTTATCATTTCCTTTATGTTAAAGAACCTGGTATGCAAGCTAGTTGACTTTTTTTTAGAGATAACCAATTTTGAAGGTCAAATTAATTCATCCTCCCTCTCAATTTTGGTTTGGGACAACAGTGAGAAACCATTTATCATTTCTTAGGCTTACTTGGCCTATATTTTGAAGGCTCAAGATTTATATATTATGCTAATTCTTTTATAAATTCACACAATCATAATTGCTCAAGAATTAGGAGTATCAATCTCTTACCAAGATCAAGGATTGAATTTTTTTTATAATTTTTTTTTATTGATAATAAATTTTTGGCATTATAATTATTTTTGTCATTAGTGACAACACTTACTCAATTTTGAATGCTTACTGAGCATCCAGTGGTTACCTTGTAAGATTAGCAATTATACAGTTTACATCGAGCATTCTTAAAGCTATCGAGTAAATGTAGACAATGTGAAGACCAGCAGTGTCTACCAAGTTTCTCAGTATCTACCATGCTTCACAGTTTCTACCGAGCAGTAAGTTTGTGTCATGAAAATTCAGAGCAAATTGAGCATTGAAAGAAGTAGTGTTTACCAAGTGAAGCAAGGTAAACTCAGTGTGCAGTATCTATCGAGTAACACTACATCTATTGAGTCACTAGTGGTTATTGAGTTTAGAATTGCATCGAGTGATTAGTATGGACCGAGCCTTCAATTCTACCAAGTGCATGATGATGCCGAGTAATGTAGTTGATGTCGTGTATCAGAAGGTCACCGGGTCAGTTTAGTGAACTTGAGTTATTTACTATTGGGCCGACTTTGTAATGTATTTGTTTACTTGTGTTTTGGTAGACTTTGCAATTTTGTAAATTTGAAAGGTATATATGTAAGATGTATTGTAAGATATCAAAAAGGAATAGCGAAGTAATGATAAGTATATGCAAATGATTATCAACAGCAGTTCAAGGAACACAACAAGGTCAATTCAGAGGTAGAAAAGTTATATCTATCACATGAGGTGATCAATGCATAAAGGATCTTATCAAAAATTAGTTGTAAGCAGATCCACTACTTCATCTTAACAGGTGAATTAGTTTTCTAAATCCTCTAACAAGGTAGACTTAACGGTCTTTGTATAAATCTCCTAACCGAGTGCATACTTCATTGTATGTTTGTAAATCCTCTAACAAGGTGGACCTAGTAGTCCTTTGTGCTCCTAACAGGGCAGATCACCAGAAGTGGTCAATGTAAGCCTTAATAGGCCAACTTTATGTTGTAGTATTGAAGTTTTGTGGGTATCATCCTCACCCTAGTTTTACTTTCTATTTGGAAGGTTTCTGGGTCACCAAAGTATTGTGTTCTCTTGTGCAATGAATGTTTTATGTTTCAAAACTAATGAATGTAGTAGCATAAATGTATGTGTGGTAAATATAAAGGAAAGTTTTAAGGTTACTGATTCACCTCTCCCCTCTCAGTAAAATGTCATATCTTGAATATTTCCAACAATTGGTATCAGAGCTTTGTGATTCTCAGGATAAAAGTTTGGTAGCTTGAGCAAAGATCTAAAAGACAAATGGAGATATTCAGACTTGACAAGGCAATTGAAAATGAAAGGCTAGATCTAGATATGGCCATGGCTCAACTCAAAGAAGCAAAGGAGCATCTTTCCCAATCCCTAAAAAGAAGGAAGGAACTTGCAAGACAAATGAAAGACCATCAATATGTTGAAGAAAAGATTGAAGACCTTTTACCATCAAGCAGCTCAGATGAAGCTAATGAGGCAATCAAGGAACTCCTAGCAAAGAATGTCTCTTTGTAGGAAGAAGTAAGAAAACTTAAAAGAGAATAAGAAATCCAATCAATTAGGCTATGTGAAATTTTGGAACAAAGAAATAAGGCAAATGAAGACTTGGAGGCATGAAATAATCAACCCAATCAGCATGAAGACCTCATTGATCAAATCTTTGGAGCAAATCAAGAAATCAAGATTCTCAAAGCACAGAATGAAAGAATAAGAAGTGATCTAAATTGTGAAAGGGAAATTAATGAAAGAATATTGAGAGAACTGAGATGTGAAAAGAATTTTTTTGAAAAATTAAAGAGTGACCTAAATACTTAAAAAAAAATCAATGAAAGAATGAAGAAATCACAAGAAGACATGAATCAATTGATTCAACAAAATGAGCATAATCTTCATAAGAAAAAAGATAAAGTAGGACTTGGATACAATGAATAACAAGGTGAATCTTCCAAGAAAGGTGCAAAAAGGAATCTAAAACCCTCATACAATCATTGTGGGAAAATTGGTCATACATCAAACAAATGCTAGAGCAATGGAAAAGGGAAATTCAATGGAAAGTGCTATAACTGTAATGAGCATGGTCACAAAGCCAATGAGTGCAAGGAGAAACCAAAATTTGAAGGTAATTGTCACAAATGCAAGAAGCATGGTCACAAGGCATCTCAATTAAAATCCAAATCATTCAATCCAACTAAACAACTTGTAAAGCCAATATTTGGATGAGACTACAATACCTGGTGTAGATGTCATTATTGTGAAGAATATGGATACACTGGCATAAATTGTGCAAGGCACCACCTAAGTAAAAAAGATACTACTATAAGGTGTTACAAATGCATTGAACTTGGTCATATAACTAAAAATTGCATGAATATAGATAAAATTGAAGATGAAAAGAAAGTAATGGTTGACAACATAAGGAAACAAATGAAGCAACAATGGATTCCAAATCTACTAAGGATACTAGCTCAAATCATGGTAGTGAAGTCACTTAAGGAGTGGATGACTCCATCCCCTCAAACTAAATTCCTAAGAATGCGTTGGAGCTATACTCAGCAAGAAAATCATAAGCAATTCCAAGAAATATAAGGAATGTAAATGATCCAATTAGTATTGTAGATACACCAGGATCACAGAAAGGTTATCTTTCACCAAGTTGCATCAAACTCTATTGAGAAAATTAATCATAGACCTTATCGAGCAAGGTTAGGAGTAAAAGAAATTTGGTTTGTCTACTGAATTGATACTCTTTTCGAGTTAGGTAAGTGGATGATAGTCTATCACGCACTACGACGGTATGGTACCTATCATTAATGGCAATTTTTTTCATCAAAATGGGCAAAATTCAACTTCAATTTTCATCGTATCCTTAAAGAAAAGAGATTTCCAGGTGCATTCAAAGCAATTTCAAGCGATTTTAAGAAAATTTGCAGTTAGGGAATTTGTTTGAAGATTTCCATCACTTACCAAGCAATAATGGCATCCAGAAGCACAAGCACCAGCAAGGTGAAAAGAGGATAAAAAATGTCGGTCAAGGGTGTAGAATGGAAAGCACCAAATTTCAAGTTAGTTCCTGTAGTGGCGGAGGCACTCAAACCTAATGGCGCACAATCACAAATCCCACCAAAGGTACTTCTGATTAATGATATCCAAACTCATTTTAAATGTTCAATTCAAGAGATAGGAACCCTAGAAATGGATACCACTTTAGAAGAAATGCGTGTTGATGGCTCATTGAAACTCGAGCATAAGCATTTGGAAACAAAAGGGTTGACTCACATATCACATCTACCAAGAAGCTTTTAGATAAAATGGATTAGGTATATTCTTAGCCATGTTCACAATGGTCAACTATGGTTGGAATAGCCTGTACTGATCACCAAAAAGATGATTCACAAGATTACTGGCCTTCCCATTTTGAGCAAAGCTAAATCCATGAAAACCCTAGGTCAGGATGAACTCCAAAAGAAAACCCTAGCTGAGTGGGATGGTAGAGGCTTAAAAATTAGCACCGTTACCGACGTAGAGCTGAGATTCAGAATTCATGTAATTGCTCACAAGATTTACAGTTCTAGTCGTTTGAACAGTGTGCCATGTTAGGCTATAGACTTAGCATTCAAAGTTATGAAAAAAAACTTGGAATTTATGACTTGTTAGAACTACTACTAAGGAAACTAAATAAGAATATGGATAGCATTAGGTCATCAAAGAATAATCCCTGTAAATTTGGTTCTTTGTTAACATGTCTCTTCTTTTATGTGCAAAAATTCTTTCCATCCAAAGGTTCTATCATATGGAGAAAGGATGTTCCCATTTTGTATTAGATAAATGAGTTTATAACAGAAATGGGTGTAAACTTTGACAGTATAATGGATAATTATTTTGAAGATTTCAAAGAAAGGATGAACAAAAGGTTTAGGATTCCTCCTAAACTTGTTGAGGACTACAAAGATGATGTATGTTTCGTGGTAGACTGTGATATAGTATACATTCAGATAGTCAGGCCCCAAGTTGCATAGGTGAAATCTCTACCTTATGAGGTAAATATTGATGAAACCAAGGACATCATTGAAGCATTGGTAATTGAGCATGTAGATCCCTAGCAACCAATTTTTGGTACTTATGATGAGGCAAAAGCTAGGATTGAATTAGAGATTAAGCTTCCTCAAGCAATCAGAAAAGGTAAAAGAAAGATTGCTAAGATGAAAACTGTTACTGATCCCTTAATGCTTACCAAGGGAAAAGGAGAGGACAAATAAGAGGATCAAGAACCAGACAGTAAAGAGCAAGAATAAAAAAAAGAGGCAGAGCCAGTAAAGAAGAAAGGAAGGGTCATCATTACTAAACCCCTAAAGGCCTCCACAACTGTTTTCACCAAGAGAGGAAAAGGTAAAAATAAAGTTGAAGTAGTATTCAACAAGCCCCAACTTACCTTCCAAGAAAGGTTGAAACAGATGGAAGAAGGAGCTAGCATCACAAACTTCAAAGCTTTAAAGTTTGAAACTAGAACTAATGTAGAGAAGATGCAGATTGAGGAACTGGTACTTACCAAAATGGGAATTGGAAGTATTCCCCAGACCAGATTGCTCCTCAGATCTCAAAAGAATTATTAGTAAGACTGCAACCGAGATGGGAATCAACCACTCAAATAGCAAAAGACATCTATGAACAATCCTTGAAGAATCTTTTACCAAATCTCACTGAGGCAGAAATAAAGGCAACCATGAAGAATGATGAAGGTAAAATGATGATTAGATTTCATACATGTTTGATTCTAATTAAGGACATTGAGCATGTTTTAAGAGACACAACAAACATGTGGAAGAATATCTATCATCTGCATAAGACTAGTGATGATCCAGTTTAGATCAAGGATGATGATGATGACAATGATGATGAAGAAGATGACAACACTCCATGTGCTATAGTTGATACTGGAGATTATCAGCCAATAAGGACTGATGATGAAGAGAAAGGGGAAGAAGTTAAAGAGGAAGACAAGGAGGAAGAGGATGAAGAAGATGACTAATGAAGATTGCAACACAAGTCATTACTTCCCTTCCTCAGTCTCCACCTAAGACAACAACATCCTCAGGGTTGGAGGCAACTTTAGCAAAATTGATTGCATCTACATCAGAAATATCATCTACTCCTGCTACCCTATAGCTCCAAGCATCTTCTATGGAAGTATCAATTACTTCATCTACCGAGCTACAACTCTCTTCATCAGCACCTGAGCAATCAATCTTAGCATCATCAACTGTGTCAACTTCCTCTGCTCCATGTATAGTAAGTTTGATAGCCTATTCTACAATTTTGTCTACAATAGCTCTACCTGCACCAATCTCTATTAGTACTTCAATTATAAATATTCTAGCCTGTACATTACCCATTGGTACATCATTTTTGGGAAGCACATCAATTTTGAAGACAGATGGTATTTCTCTCAGTGTTCCTCCAATTCAAGTTTTTTCTACTAGTCCATCTATATCAACTATTGTTTCTATTTCTAAATCCAAGGAAGTAAGCACTGAAGTAAAAACTAAGACTCCTCTAAAACTTCTGCTTATTGGTAAGGTAATTAATGAAGATTTAGACTTGGATAAAGAAACTATTATTCCCAAGATAGATTCAGACACTGCCTCAGCCAACAAAATGAGAATGGTCAGTCAGCTTTTAGAGCAAAAGGCAAGGCAGAAGAAACTAAGAGAAGAAAGGGACAGAGAATACACAATAATAGAGAATGCTAAAAACATAATCACTGAAGCTATTGGTGTTGATGTTGATCCATCTCAACACATTTTTTTACAATTAGAAGAGGCTGTAAATAAGTTCAATGAGGACACCTCTGGGCAAGAGAAGCTCATTGAAAAGGCAGAGAAGAAATTTGACAATAAGGTGCTTGAGCACATTGCAATAAAGTAGGTAGAATTATCCTCAATTTTGAGCAACCTTGAGCAACCTTTTACAAATGTAACATCACTTTTTGGCAAGCTCTATGATGTTACTGAGTACACCAAGGAGGTTAAAGAAAAATTAAATAAGATAGATGTGGAAATGAAGGCTAGTGCTCAAAAGTTGCAGCTTGACCATAGTTCAAGCTCATCACATCACATGAAGGTGAAATTTTTGTCAGAAATGCAGGAAGAATTACTCAAAGAAGAAGCCATGATCAGGTCTACACTAATTGACATCCATAATATGATCCTTCCAGTCATGGATCAAATGCAGAAACATATTGCTTATTCAAAAACATTGATTCAAGACAACAATTTTTCTATAGCAGATCATATGATTGAACTTTCTGTAGAAGTTTAAGTGGCTCTCTCCACCTGCAAAATTTTGCAAGATAATTGGTATAAGACATTGTCTCTTATTCTCAAGGTACACTTCGAATTTCTCTCACATTTTGGTGTCTCTATTTGAATTTCTTGTATATATTCTTTGGTATTATTGTAAAAAAGGGGGAGTATGGGATGAACAAGAAAAGAAAGCAAAAGGACTAAGAGAGACATTGTGGAGAAATAAAAATAAATTGACATATGTATAGATAAAAGCTATGCATGCCATATGTATGGGGGAGATATGTAAGATATGTATATAGCAGATTTACAAATATCAATTTTGGTAAATCAGAATGTCAGTTAACATAAGTTTTGGTTGATAAGTGTTTTTGTCACTACTGCCAAAGGGGGAGATTGTTGGCATTATGATTATTTTTTTCATTAGTGACAACACTTACTCAATTCTAAATGCTTACCAAGCATCCAATGGTTACCTTGTAAGCTTAACAATTATACAGTTTACACCAAGCATTCCTGAAGCTACCAAGTAAATGTAGACAATGTGAAGACCAACAATGTCTATCGAGTTTCTCAGTATCTACTGTGCTTCACAGTGTCTACCGAGCAGTAAGTTTGTGTCATGAAAATTTAGAGCAAACCGAGCGTTGAAAGAAGCAGTGTTTACCAAGGGAAGCAAGGTAAACTTAGTGTGCAATATCTACCGAGTGACACTACATCTACCGAGTCACCAATGGTTATCGAGTTCAGAACTTCGAGTTCAGAACTGCATCGAGTGATTAGTATGGACCGAGCCTTCACTTCTACCAAGTGCATGACGATGCCGAGTAATGTAGTGGACGCTGTGTATCAAAAGGTCACTGAGTCAATTCAGTGAACCTGAGTTATTTACTATTGGGCCAACTCTATAATGTATTTGTTTACTTATGTTTTGGCCGACCTTGCAATTTTGTAAATTTGAAAGGTATATATGTAAGATGTATTGTAAGATATCAAAAAGGAATAATGAAGTAATGAGAAGTATATGTGAAAGATTATCAACAACAGTTCAAGGAACATAGCAAGGTCAATTCATAGGCAGAAAAGTTATATCTATCACATGAGGTGATCAGTGCATAAAGGATCTTATCAGTAATCAGTTGCAAGCAGATCCACTGCTTCATCTTAACAGGTGAATTAGTTTTCTAAATCCTTTAACAAGGTAGACTTAACAGTCTTTGTATAAATCTCCTAATTGAGTGCATACTTAATTGTATGTTTGTAAATCCTCTAACAAGGTGGACCTATCAGTCCTTTGTGCTCCTAACAGGGCATATCACCAGAAGTGGTCAATGTAAGTCTTAACAAGCCAACTTTATGCTGCAGTATTGAAGTTTTGTGGGTATCATCCCCACCCTAGTTTTACTTTCTATTTGGAAGGTTTCTGGGTCACCAAAATATTGTGTTCTCTTGTGCAATGAATGTTTTATGTTTCAGAACTAATGAATGCAGTAGCATAAATGTATGTGTGGTAAATATAAAGGAAAGTTTTAAGGTTACTGATTCACCCCTCCCCTCTTAGTAACCTATCATATCTTGAATATCTCCAAAAATAAATTGGATTTGGTAGGCAACAACATACAACACAACAATAAGTTGTGAGCCTCTCATCTAAGAAGGCTTCATTTTGAGTGTCCTTGAACTTAACAAATAATAATTAATCTCAAATAGTAATACTAATAATTACTCTTGGCCCTAACCCTTTACCCATCAAAAAATTTATGGATTTGGTAATTTAGAGAATAGTTTTCTCCTTTAATAGACATTTCATAGGGTCTATATTGTTGTTACTCTCTTTTGTGGTGGATGATATTCTTCTTCTTATCTTATCTTCTATTCTTGTTCATAGTTGTGATACAATTATTAAGCTAGAATGTTAAAAAAATGTATAGATCAAATAATTTTTAACTCTCTCCTCGTAGGATCAACTAGGAAACCTTTTTCATATACTTTTAATTGTTATATGATACAAAGTCAAACTTAAGAATCATGGAGTTGACATAGAATAGGGTAGGATAAATTTAGAGGTGGAGAATGAATGTATCAATATAACTACAATGATGGACACAATTAAAAAATTAACATGTTACGATTAGGTGTGTTATTTGTCTTTTATAAACCAAGGTCTAATAATACAAAGTTTATTATATATATATGCATATGCATATGTAGAATTATATGTATATGTGTGTATACTTACATACATAAATACATACATACATATATATATGTATGCATATATACATGTATATATATATATGTATATATGTATATATGCATATATATACACACACACACACACATGCATATGTATATACACACACACACACAATACATATATGTACAGACATGTATACACACACATATACATATACATATACGGTGTATCTATATGTATGTAAGTATGTATATGTATACATGTGTGTGTGTGTGTGTGTGTGTGTGTGTGTGTGTGTGTATGTGTGTGTGCATGTGTGTGTGTATATATGTATATTTATATACATATAAATACATAAATACATATATACATACATATGTGTGTGTATATATGTGTATTTATATACATATACATACATACATATATATACATACATACACACACACACACACACACACACACACACACACACACACACACACACACACACACACACACACACACACACACACACATAATTGAACTTTACTCGGCTTACCCACCATTAGTGTGTGTGTATGTGTATATACATACATACATACATATATACATACAAACACACACATATATAATTGAACTTTACTCGACTTACCCACCATTAGTTTGTGTGTGTGTGTGTGTACATACATAAACTCAAATTTCATGAAGTTTAAAATTTGAATAGAAATTAGAAAGACCTATGAGAATCAATACTAACCTTTAATATCCTATATTTCTTTCAATTTTTTTTTTCAACCTGATACAAGCACATACAATAAAGTCATCAAATTAAAAAAAAACAAATAGTGACATATAGATTATACTTTTTTTCTTGTAAAAAAAGGAGAAAAAGCTCTATTTATATCAAAACTTAACTTAATAGTACACAAACCCACTAGGGGGGCCAAAATGACCAACAAGCTAGGTAACCACGAAAGACAATTAAAAATCCCTAAAGAAACCACATGAAAACTCATTGACCAATCATCTCCCCATGAATAAACCTACATATAACTCTTGAGAGTAGTCAAAAGAAAGATTTTCCTAGTCACTAACATTCCAACCAACCATATATTTTGAAGGCCAAATTTCTTGGATTTGTAACTAACTATAGTAGACAAATCTTATCCTTTAGTAGAAGGTGGTGATCTTAAATGCATTTGTGTCATTGCATTTGGAGAACCTAGAAAGATATATTTAGTTTTTCCAACTTGAAAATCCAATATGTCTAAGGTCCTTCGATATCTCTACCTAAACACAAACTTGTCAACAAGGTTGAGTTGAGTTTTAACCATTCTTATTCATGGCACATGACTTTACCTAAAGAGGACATTCTTTAGATTTTCTTTAGAAAAAGAAGTGGAATGGAAAGGGAAAAGTAAAAGTTCAATCCCAATAAACACCTCAAATATTTTTTATTTGAAACAGTAACATCTCATGTCTAGTGTTAAAAAATAACTAGCAAGGAATGAACACCTAGAAACGACATTTTAGCACTTTGAGTATAAATGTTTTTTCTTCAAAAAAATGAAAAAGAAAATAAAACTTGATAAGGTTTTACAATGTGTAAAAATTGACAAGGTTTTGCAGTGTGCAAAACCCATCCTATGTATGTTCTAGGCCCTTGCAAAATCTGATCTTTAAGAATACATTTGACAAGAACCTTGCTCACAAGATAAAAAATCAAATTAAACTATTTCAGCCAATGACACACATTATCAAATTCTAGCAAATGAAGAGTACTCTACTACATGCACCTCAGAAGATGTATCTTATGGAGCTATTTGGGAATAATTTTTTTAGGGATTTGGTCAAGAAGTCATTGTTTATCATGATCAAGCCTTCGATTCCAACAATAACAGTTACAAAAAATTGAAAGGTTGTGACCATTTGATTTAGGCAATAAATGCCCATGGACTTAGCGCCAAAAGGGGTATAGCAATAATTGCATGCAAAACTCATGTTTTTTAAAACAATGTGATGTTGACAAGGAAGCACAAAAAGAAACCTTAACAAAACAAATAACCTACATAGATACATTTAAGATATCTATACAATGAAATAATTCACAAAGATATTTCTAAGGCTTGATAAGTGTTGTAACGTGAATTATTTTGGTTGAGAGGAACCCTTCTCATAAGATAGCCAATTAAATTAAACTATTCCAACCAACATTATCAAATTCTAGCAAGTGAGGAATAATATTTGATGTTATCTAAGAAGATATATCTTTTTGAACACTCTAGGAATACATTCTTCAGGGGTTTTGGCCAAGAAGCTATTATTTGTTGTTAGGAAAGCTTCAACTCCAACAATAACAAACACAAATGATTGAAAGGCTCAAACTATTTAAATTGGGCAAGAAATACCATGGACTTAGCACCAAAAGAAGTGCTATAACAAATGCATATAAAACTCATGTTTTCTAGAATACTGTGATGTTAAGAAGGAAGCACATAGAGAAACCCTAGCAAAACCAAGAATCTAGGTAAATATATTTAAGACATAATACTACTTAACAATTCACAAAGATATTTTCAGGGTTTGATAAGTGATATAAGTGAATTTAATCAAACATGAAATTCTTTATTTGCTAGAAAAATATTGATGTATATTTTCTCTTTAAATGATATTTTTTATATAAACATTCTTTTAGATGTAATAAGTTTCAACTAAGTAGACCATTCATAATAAAATTATAAACTATTTAGTGAAATCCAAATAACTCGTTTTAAGTTGATAAGTAGGAGAAATTTTCCATAGTTAGTCAAATTGTGATATTGCTATTAGCATTCAACTATGTAGTTTCGTCAGTCAAACTCATTGAATCATGTTTAGTGGAACTCTCATGAGAATGAATGGACCACTTAACGTTCATTGGATCTAAGTGATGCTCACAGAGGTGAAGCATTAGGACTTCTCGGGAGGTCACCCATCCTAGTACTACTCTAGCTCGAGCGTGCTGAACTAGGGAGTTTCCTCCATGGTTAAACCCACTATGCTTGCAACCCCATTTGCAAAACCTTCACCAAGTGTTGTGCCTTATGAACCATTCATTAGAAAGCCCCTTAAGCTCATCAATTGATAAGTAGGAGATACAACAAATCAAATTGTGATATTGCTATCAGTATTCAATTGTATATATTTTTCAGTCAAACTCATGGCTCATGTTTCATAAGCAAGATTCACACAAACTTCGATTTGAAACTCCTAGATTATATTTGAATTTTTTAATCAAATCACACTCCCAAATAAGACATGAATTGAGATATTTTCTTATTACTAATTAACTCATCTCCTAAAACTAATTTTAAAATAGAAAAGCTAAATACACAAATTTAACTCTAACTTTTTATAAATGATTTTTAAAAGTTGATAGGCTTATTCCTATCAGACATGTCACCAAAATGTTCCAACTCTCTGATAATGTCGGATGCCGTGAGTTTCATTGTCGGTGTTCGAAATATTATGTGAGAAAATTTAAACTGAAATGTAATGATTTAAAAGTTTACCTGTCGTGTGCATCCTTTGTGCCTCCAAGCTTTCAAAGGGGTGACGATTGATGAAGAATACTGATAGTCGACACCTTCTAATCATTAAATTCCAAATTCAAATCATTAAATTCCATTTTCTTCTCACAGAAGAAGTAGGTCTATTTTGTGATGCCGAGATGCATATGTGTAGAGTTAAATCCCAAATATTCAATTCCACAACATGTGACCCTCCTTGCCATGGAGATCGAAAGTATATTTTTTGTGGTAAATTGTTATATTTCTTATTCTATTTGGTGTGTTTTTATGTAATAATATATCAATAAGAGTGGTTATTGAGTTAAATATATATTTATTAGTCGCAGGCGAAGCCTTATATTTTCATCTCATTTTCTACAATTAGTTTGGCCATTATATTTATAATGTTTTACAATTATCTTATTTTTATTTTTATTTTTGAAAGATTATTTCTTATTTATGATTGGTTCATCATATTTTTGCTCGTGGTTTTTTCATTTTTCTTCTAAAAAATTTAAAATATTCTAAGATTACACTTTATAAAAATCTACTTTTTATAAAAGTTGATTTTAATATTTATATAATTCAACATATAATTATATTTACGTGTTTAAATATTTAAAATTACGTTTTACAAAATCAACATTTTATTTTCTAAACTTTACATATTCTCTCACAACTCTCAAATAAAAGTATAGATTGATGTAAAAAATTTACTTACTATAAAAGTTAATTTTAATATTTATATGAATCAACATATAATTATATTTACATATTTAAATATTATAAATCACATTAAAATTAAGTTTGACAAAATCAACATTTTATTTCTTTACAAAATATTTATTAATAATATATCTAAACTTTAGTTTATATACAATAATAATCTATAATTTATTGATAGAAAAATGCAAAAGTATATATATACATTTGTAATAAAACAATATTTTAAATATTAAATATTATTTATATTATTATTATTTATAAAATTCACATTAAAATTAAGTTTGACAAAATCAACATTTTATTTCTTTACCAAATATTTATTAATAATATATCTAAACTTTAGTTTATATACAATAATTATCTAGAATTTATTGATAGAAAAATGCAAAAGTCTATCTATCTATCTATCTATCTATAAAATTTATTAACTTGTAATAAAATAACATTTTAAATATTATATATTATTTATATTATTATCATTTATAAAATTCACAATACTAATTTAGTGCAAATCTATTTAATCAAAGTCAATCAAATATGTTTCATTTCAATCTTAACTCATTTTACATTAAGCGAAACTCCAGTTGTATCACAACTCTTGTTTTTTTTTTTTTTAAAAAAATGCGCTTGGTAAACTTTTTAACGTGATCGGTAGCGCTGGCATGACACGCCCACCGGTACCACGAGGACGGGGGAGACTAGAACCCGTGACCAACCCCCTGCAACAGGGAAGATTTAGCCAACTAAGCTACTCTTGTTAATATTGAGTTCAATATATATAAATTTAATATTGAGTTAAATATATATTTACTAATATTTAAGTTACATTTATTTACATACATTTACTATTAGTGTATTTTATTTATTTATTTATTATATTTATTTCTAATTTATTATTATTTTTCTCCAATTCATTATTCTACATTTCTTACCTACCTTTTTTTAGCTCTAAATATTACATTCTAACATAATGAAATAATGTTGTTATGAGGATTGAAGCTAGACTCTTGTCATGTAACTTGGTTGTGAAAGTGATCATAATGATTGACTTTGTATTGTTAAACACTCACTTTTCAAAAATAAATTAGAAGGGTTCCTTCTTTTACTTGGGTCATTTTACTATAAAACTCTCCTATTTTGGATATAAGGAACGATCTAAGAATATAAAGAAGAACTACTTAGGAGAGAAAGGAAGGTGAAAAAACATCTTACATATAATGAGGTACAATAGGTCATTCCTTGATCGACTTTAAATGAGGAAGACTATTTTTTTTACAATAAGATAATATTTTGTGTGTATGTGTGTGTGAGAGAGACATGCAAATAGGGATAAGAAGTGATATAGTGATATATTTTTCCCTATCAATTTTAAATAAACTAATTAATAAGGTTGATCATATTAGTTTAGATTCATTTCCTAATAAAAAATTCTAGACCTTTTCTAACATTAAAAATAAACTTTTAATTTTAAATCAAATAAAAGAAACCACAAATCCTTTAATAATTATCATTAACAAAATAAGAAAATGACTAACTATAATTTTTTAGAAAAAATAATAACAATAAAAGTTGATGTTGTAATAAGGTGAAATCATTTAACAACTTATTTAAATTAAAATGTTTTTATAAGACTCCCTCCAATCATAACCCTAAATAATCTTAAATAGTCATGAACACAATTAAGTACACACACCTCTAAGTTGCACTTTCAATGTTAATTGCAAAGTTATAAATATTGTATGTTTATAAGAAACTTCTCAACAAATATTCCTTAAATTTGAAATAAAATCATATAAAATGCAAAGAATATGCACTTATATTTGCCAAAGAAACTCCCAAGTTATGACAAATGATGCTTACACTCACATTTTTCAATCTTTAAAATTATTTAACAAGCTCAATTATTCTACCCCTAACAATTAATATATACCAAAGAAAAAAGAAAATTGAGTCTTTTTAGTTTAATGGGATCCTTGGATCCAAGACTTTTATGTTTATCTGTTGTTTCTGGTTTTGCTAGTATCCAGCTGTAATTAAGACTTGGGGTTGGTCTATTATGCCAACAATTATCTTGTTGAACTCCCATAGTATTAGATCTTCTGGACTTTTTAGTTTAGTTGTTCCTAGTATTATGCTGATTAGTTACTAGTTGAAGGAACTTTGGCTTTTTTGAAGCTTTAGTTAGTTTTTTGTTTGGTGTTGGACATTGCTGGTTACTAGCTTTTTGCTTGTAAGGGTCGACTCCCTAGTTTTGGTCGCTTTATATTTCAAAAACATATCCCAAAGAACGAAAATAATGCATAGGATGCTATGTTGCATCCTAAAATGCAATATAAATTCAACTATTTTGAGAGCTTCCAGAGAAAGTTTATTCTTGTGCATGCTCTATGACTACACATTTCATAGACATACCTGTCGTGCAGAGGAGGTTGCCCATAAAGGTTGTGGAGGCTATGTTTACACTTGTGATTCATTATTCAAAAGTTCAATAATGTTGTGCAAAATAATTCTATGCAAACTTGTGACCCTAACATCTTCTGAGAACACTTTTCTAAAATTAGCAAGGGAAGAGATAGAAATGCATATGCAATCAATTTAGAGTAGCAAAGGTAAAATGTTGATATAATTGAGGCACACAAGCTCCTTAAGCAAGGACACATGTTTGGGTCATAGAGAAATGGTGTGGTTGTTGTGCCGAAGCAATATGAAGCTCAACGGATACCAATCGAGTCTTGCATTCAAAATAAAATATAGTTATTTTTCAATAAAGATAAGTTATCACATCAAATATTTTTGTTAAGATCATTTAATATATATAACATCATTAGCGTACCCTTCAAAGGTGCAAGTGCTAGTCTGAACAATCTTATTATAAAATACCATCATCCTAATGATGAAGAACTGAAAAAATTACTAAGTTCAAATGCACATAAACTGATTATGTAAATTTCATTACTTTGTAAATTCATGTTATAATTTATGCTGAACAACCATGAG
This sequence comes from Cupressus sempervirens, assembly GCA_028749045.1. Taxonomy (NCBI): domain Eukaryota; kingdom Viridiplantae; phylum Streptophyta; class Pinopsida; order Cupressales; family Cupressaceae; genus Cupressus; species Cupressus sempervirens. The sequence goes on along the minus strand of CM053792.1, from coordinate 858,628,806 downwards.
CCATATTGCGTTGTAAATTTATGTTGTTATTTATGCTGAACAACATGGAACCCCATTTGGATGGAGAAAGCTAAATACACAATTTAACTCTATATTTTCATAAATGGATTTTTTAAAACAAACTTATTAAAGAAAGCTAAATACACAATTTAACTCTATATTTTCATAAATGATTGTTTTAAAACAAACTTATTAAAGAAAGCATCATCCCAATGATGGAGAACTGGTAAGAAATGACAAGTTCAACTACACAGAAATTGAATATGTAAATTTCATTTGTAGACAATGTTAGCAACGCCTTTCTACCTACACAACAAAATTGTTTTGTGAATTTATGTAGTAATTTACGCTGTATATACATGAGCCCCATTTCTATGGAGAAGCCTGAAACCCTAACTGGATTGAATTGGGGCTAACAGAGAAGCGGGGCGACAGAAAACCTGAAGATCATTATTGAGCTACTATCCTCTTCTTCCCCTGTTTCTGCCTTCCCCGGGCCGTCTCTTCTCATAGGACTGCACTCCACCGGATTCGATCGCTGGACCATTCTATTTCTGTGATTTGAAGGAGAATCGAGAAGACGATCGCCGTGATCTTTTCTGAGGAGCTCAGATGCCAACAACAGTAGACTTGCCATATATTAAAACCCCAGATTATATTTGATGAATCTGCAAACGTAGAATGGCGATTACAGTTTCAGGCGGCCATTTATAGAGATTTGAGCGAGATCAGGGAAAGGTAGGATCTTTGAGAAGTGCGAGCGTCGTTGTTTATTAAACAATGGGACGAATTCGAGCCATAATGCCCTAATTTTAATTAAAATTAAATGAAGGACAAAATAAGATTTAAAAACGTACTTATGATCCATAAGAGAACACATTGAAATTGTTGCAACCTTATTTGAAATGGGTATGTGAACCTAGATTAAACTCTTACAATTAACTTCTCTATTATCACTAGATTGGACAATATTGGATATTAATAATGAAGCTTAGAGGAACCAATTCATGAAGAATAGTAAAAGAAATAGGGGAGTCATAGATGAGTGTTGTGGTTCTCTCATATCTTGATGAAATATTAATATTTAAGATACTATATAGATAATGAATATATACAAATTAAATGATGAAAACAATTTGTTTTATCTAGATTTTAATTATGTATAAGAATCTTTATATTCTAAATTATATTTAAGTTTACAAACTATTAAGTTCCAAAAAATTCCTTTCTTCTAACTTCAAGAAATGACTTCTTTCTTTAATGTAAAATCTTTATATTCTATTATTCTTAAGCTTAAAAGTAATTTTTATAGAGCCATTTTCTTCTAGTTTCTTATAAACACATTTCTATTGTACTCGATTATAGGTTAAAAAGAACACCACAATATTTTTTCATCTTTACACATTGTTTGTGTCACATAAATAGTAGACTAAAGGTTAAGAGTAACATGTTCCTTAAACCAATGCACAAACATGATCTACCTTCTCAAATTTGTAATCTAACAATAATAAAACAAAATCACAATAGAACCATGCAATTATAGAAACTACTAAGGTTTCTAAAATTAGAATGAAGCAATGCAAATTGTACAAACTACTAAGCTTTTCATTTTGCGACTTTTTCACCCTTAAGCTTTTTGAGTTCACCCCTCCATGGTATCGGTTGAGGGTTCTCCCCTCTTCAATCCACCGTACCTTTGGAAAGTGTTGAAAAGGCTAGCCCACCCCCCCTCCCTGCAAAGGTTATGGAGAATCTCCTGACAATTGAGACATAGGATTACCCCTTCCTTGAAGACATCAATGATCTCTTACACACTCAAGTAAGACTATTCTACCCCCATTCCTTCTTTGGTGGCTTTGGAAGAAGGTGAAATCCCCCATCAATCTCCAATGGGTGGGATGGAGTCAGTAGGGAAGGATGCTATACATCTAACCACACCCTCTATGGATAAGGTTCCACCTCCTATTGAAGAGGCTAAAAATCAATATGAAGAAGGATGTAAAGAAGCTATTATGGGGGGATTCATGCTTCCCTTTCTCCCTCCTCCTTAGCGGTTATTGAGATTCATGTGGTGACAACTAAGCGTGGTTCAGCCAAGGATGTGTAGTCTGCACCTACCCCCCCTTTGGGTCTTGACTTGGGAGAATGAGAAACTTCAAAAATAAGAATATGGGGTAGCAAGAAGGTGGATGTGAGTAATGAGATTAAACTCATAAGGCCATCAAGAAGAAGCATTAGAATAAAATCCATTACAAGAGAAATTATGAGTGGAAGGTAATTGATCCTGGAAGACTCCCATTAGTAGGAAATGAAATTCCTCTCATGGAACATTAGGGGATGGATTGGACAACCCCCAAAATCAATTTGCGACCAAACAACTGATTTTCAATTGGAAGATTGATATTTTGCTAATTCAAGAAGTTAAAGTTATGTACAAAAATTTTGAGAACACCATGGGTAGATTATGACTGAGAGCTAAATTTCATTGTATCAAGGTGACTGGGGCTTTTGGTGGTGTTGCTACATTGTGGAATCCTATTAAGTTGCATGGAGAAGTTATTTCCTTCTCTTACTTTTACTCTAGAATTTAACAGATTTATGAAGGTGACATAAACACTTCCCTTATCCATAGATTTGGTTTGAAACATGAATAGGAATTCCATTATTACACCCCTTGATGGAAATAATGTGGAAATGATTGACCTGGAGGCTATTGTTAGACGTGCTTCTCAGTTTTTCATGGACACTCTAGCTAAGCATAATACAATGATTGTCATTGTGATGAAGACAACATTGATCAACACACTCCCCTCTATCATGTGTAATAAGGATAATGAATCTCTCCTTTACCTTATCACTAAGGAGGTTAGGAAGGTAGTGTTTTCAATGAAGACATTTAAATCCTTGAACCCAAATAGTTTTTCACTAGCTTTCTTTCAATATTTTTTTGGATTTGGTTAGATTTGACTTAACCAGAGCCACTTGACAATTTTTTAGACTATGTAAGCTCCTCAAGGGTCTCAAAAAACCCTTCATTGTGTTTGTCCCTAAAACCCAAGAGCTAAGAACTATGGTGAATTTTAGACCGATAAGCTTATGCAACTTGTTTACAAAATCTTTTCCAAAGCCTTAACCAATAAAATTAAGCCTTTCCTTGATAAATTCATTAGCCCCTCCTACAAAGGCTTTTTTCCTTGTAAGGAAATCCTCAATGCTATCATTTCAACCCACAAGATAATTCATTCTATGGAGAAATGTAGGAATCATAGAATGACCCTAAAACTGAACATCCCTAAATCTTACACAGTGTTAACTTGGACTTCCTATATGTTGTTCCAGATAGAATTAGTTTTAATGTCAAAGCTATTAATATTGTTAAGGAAATGATAGAAATGATGCATTTTTTAGTTATTGTCAATGGGGAACCTTGGGGTTTCTTTAAATCTAGTTGTAGCTTGACATAAGGGGACCCCCTATCTCCTTATCTTTTTATTATGTTGCTGAAGTTTTGGGCAAAAAATTATTTTCTAGGGTCAATGAAGGATTAAAAAAAGGTATTTAAATTGGTTCCTTTCATCCACTTGAAGTCATGCAATAGTTTGTGGATGATACATTCCTCTTTGGAATTTCTTCTATTATTGAAGAAAGACAATGGAAGAAGCTCTTGGATGATTATGCTTATGTGTCAGGGAAATAGATAAGCCTTGGTAGAAGAAAGATTTACTTCTTTAACTTTGACCTTGATTTGCAAAGTTATATCACCCAAGTGTTAGGCTATCAGGCTATTGATCTACTAGATACTTATTTGGACCTCCCCCTAACTATTAAGGAGGTCACTCCATACTACTAGAATATTGTCTTGGAAATAATTCAAAAAATATTGGAGAATGGAAAGGTAAATAGCTAATTAGTGCTAGAAAGCTTCAATTATTCATGATCTCTCTTCAAGGCTTTCTAAGTATACTTCCTCTCGCTATTTAAAATGTTCAAATCAATGGCAGATATAACCTACAAAAGATTCAAAGGAACTTCTTGTGGATAGGGGAGGAGGAGAAAGCCAAGATTAGTTTTGTAAACTGGGACACAATTTGTAAACCAAAACTTTTGGGGGTTTTGGGCATTAGAATAGTGTTCAATGCCAATAAGGCCCTCCTCTCTAAAATTGGATGGTGCTCGGCTATGGGCAATGGGGGTTGGGGATATATTATGAAAGCTAAATATTTCCTTAATTTACTCCTCCTTTCCCTATCAATTTGATAATTATCTCCCTTTGGGATTTAAAATTTGGAATAGTGTCATCAGGAATAGGACTTCACTAAGGCAAGAGCTTAGATGGTTGGTGAATAAAGGAGACAAAATTAGATGCTAGAAGGAGAATTGGGTTGGAGGTGAACCTCTTGCCATGAAAAAATTCTGCCATATTATGAATATAATGAGAGACAAATTTGAGTCCCTGGTTAGTGATTATAGTTTCCCATACTATTAATGGAAATCCTTTATTGTAAATCAACTATTAACCTCGCAGGATCCTGATTTAGTGAAAGATCTTTAAAATCTTGTTAAACAAGTTAGAATTATTGTCTTCCCTAATAATGATATATTTGTTTGTGATAAAAGAAAATTTGGTGACTATTTTGTGTGATCCTCTTACCTCCTTAGACTAGTTAATATGGGAGTGGCTTATCCTTATTGGAAAAATGTATGGAATTCATAGTTGATCCCTAAGATCAACTTATTTTGGTGGGTTTCCATGTATGGTACAATCCTTACTTTGGTAAATTTGAAAAGGAGGAGGTTCGAACTCCCTAGTTGGTGTGTTTTATGTATTAGATACAAGGAGGACATAAACCACTTTTTTAAATTTTATTTCCCTTTACTTTCGAGGTTTGGGCCATTATCCTCAATAAGTTAAATGTATCCTAGGTGTTTAGGGAGGATCTGCAACAAATTGTGTTTAGCTAGTCCTTCTCATCTACACATTTGCATATTCAATTATTGTGGAAAGTGATCCCCCCCCCCCCCCCCCCCCCCCCCCCCCCACCCCCCCCTTTTTGTTAGAATATTGAGAACCCAATGGAGGTGGTTGCTTCTATTGTTTGAATCTACTATAGGAGGACATCTCAATCTCCAATTGGAAGAGGTCAACCACTTCCCCTTCCCAATGATATTGTTAGGTGGTTACTAATTGGAACCTCCGAGACTTATTTTATGCCTTTGCTAATTCTAAGATTCTATCTAGATATAACACTTGATGGATCGCTACCCCCTAGGTGGCTCAAACTTAATTTTGACAAAGCTTTAATTAATGGTGTTGTTGTTGGTGTGGTTTGTGATCATAGAGGTAATCTTATTCTGGATTTTTCAAGGAACTTCAATCAAAATTCTAGTAATGTACTAAAGGTCTTAGCACTTTTTTGGGGCCATAATTTGATTGCTTCCATGGGAAGGAAAATTGTCACCGTGGGAGGGGATTCTAAGTTGATTTTTGAAGCTGCAAATAAGAGGTTAATTGTTGGTTGGTAAATCTTAAGCTTGCTTAATGATATTTTTCCTATCCTTTCTTGGCTTGATGAGCCAATTATCCAACATAACTATAGAGACGGGAACATGATTGCTAATAAGCCGATTGGATTTGGCTTTGGGGTGGAAGGCATCAAGTGTTGGAGGCTAATGGCTTCTCTCTCTTTAGACATTCAAACTCTCATCAAGAATGATAGAGTTTTGACCCCTTAATCTTGATGATTGTTATGAAAGTTAATGATGGATTTGAGTAGTACAAATCCATAGGTCTCGTAGAACACCTGCATGCAAGAACCTATCATAGAGAAGCAAACACAAGAGAAGGCAAGGGTTTGGATATGTAAATATGCAAGAATATATTTATTAGACAAAAGAATGAGTAGAAAATATAATAGATCAATCCTTATATAATGAGAGATTGTAAAACCTAAAAGGCAAACTCCAAGATTTTAAAGGCATTTAATAATTAATCTTATTGATTAAATGGCTAATGCAAGTGCATAAAGGGAAATCTTAAGAAGTGAGCAAAGATAATTTAATCAATGCAATTAAATTAATTATGTACTCTAACACCCACATTAAGACAAGCAAAAATGCAACTATAAATAATGCAAGAAAAAGCAAGGAAACTACAATGCTAAAAGCATAAATGGGTCCTGACAAGATGGCCTAACGAAGTACTCAACCCAACCAAATCTCTGTAAAATGGAGAAATAAAGAAAACCATGTGTTAAAAATCCTACTCCAAAAAGAGATAGAAGAATGCTAAAACAATAAATAGAAGGGGGGAAGAACTCATATCTAAGACCCCCAAGGACAAATTCCTTCACCCTAGGCATAGAACACAACTGAAGATACCTCAAGGATGCAAAAGGTTTATTGAAGATGCTATCAACCTTATCTGTAGTGGGAATATACTCAAAGATAAGAGAGCCATCTTGAATCAAATGTCTGATGAAGTGCATATGAACCTCAATGTGCTTGGTCCACTAAAGCTCAACTAGGTTACAGGAAATGTGTATAGCACTCTGATTGTTATACCATTTTTTTTTGGAACTATCAGGAGGAAAAGAAAAGTTTGTTATCAAATATCAAGGCCATGAAACCTCCTTACTAGCTATAACAATTGCCCTATACTTTTCCTTTGTAGATGATAATGCACGCGCATGTTGCTTCTTGAAAGAGCATGTGACAAGACAATAACCAAGATGGAAAAAAGCCAAACATGGACATCTGATCATCAATATCACCAACCCAATCTATGTCTGTGTAACCAACAATGTGAGGATCCTCTGATGTATAGTGAATGCCATAGCATATAGAACCCTTAATGTACCTCAAGATACATTTAACAACTTCCCTATGACACTCATGAGGAGCATGTGAGAATCTAGAGATAAGTCCAACCATGAAGGAAAGATCAGGATGTGTTTGTGTCAAGTACAACAAACTACCCAGAAGTTGTCTATATAAAGTGGAATCCAATGTAGGAGTAGATCAAGTGGTAGATAAAACAACACTTGACTGAAAAGGTGTGGGAGCAGGCTTGCAATAAAGCATGTTGAATCTCTAAAGAATATCAATATCATACTTATGTTGGTGTATGGCTATCCAATCCGAAGAATGAACAATCTATAGGCCCAAAAAATAGTGCAAAAGTCCAGGTCAATCATCTCAAATTGCTTAACACCATGAAAATAGGAGCTTTAAAGAGGATCTATTAGGTTTTACCCCAATTCCAGCTAGGAGAAATGATAGAAAAGGGAAGAAGGAATGAAATGTGTAAGGAGATTGATGATCTCACATTAAATAGGTGCTAAATATTCATTAAATTGGAGTGCTTCCAATTTAAGATGGTACAAAAATCAATGAAGATGTCATTGCTCGAGCCACTAGTTTTTCACCGAGGGAAGAAAGTGGAACAAGGTCATTGAGGTGTCAGATGAGACAAGCCTTAACTATAGGATTTGAGCAAATATGAAAATCAAATCCACGGAACCCAAGAATACCTACATGCAGAAAACCTGTAATAGAGAAGAAAAAAGACATGAAGAGGCAAGGGTTTGATCTGAAAACACAAAAATTGTATATTTAGAATTATAAGAGATTGAAGAGATTAATAATAACAAAGAGATTAATCCTTATAAAAGGAGATCAAAAACCAAAAAAGAATAACCTAATAAGTTACAAAGGGTAACCTAAAGGTGAAAGCTATTTAACAATTATAAAATAATTATTAAATAGAGAAAGCTAAAAAACACATAAAGCAAAATCTTAAGAAGGGAGAAAATGTAATGAAATGAAATTATCCTTTTTCTCTAACATTAACATATTCTTCAAGGTCAATGAAGCTCCTATTAGTATGTGCAATGGTTTTGATAAGGAACAACTCTCCAATCCCTAACACATGGCTTGTTTCCTAATTATGGAGTATCTTTCTTTAAAGGGGTGGTTTAGGGTAAGTTACTATTATCACTTCCCTTTGTTGAATCATTTTCAGTACCATGATTTGGTTTCTATTCCTTTTTTTCTTCTTCACAACCTTGAAGCCTTGGTCATGGAGGTTCAAGAAAGAAAGCAAAAGAGGAAAAAAATTATCCTCTATCAAGGCTTGATCCTTCACCTAAATTACAATTCCCATTGTGCTCTTTTCCCTCCCTACAATAGTGTCCTCCTGTAAGCCCCTATGGTTAATATCACTCTTGTTGCTAACCCTATTAAGAGCTTGACTGACCCTACCCTTAGGTGTCACACATGATACCCCTCATGTTAGTAGAAAGAGATATAAGAAAGCCCCAACCTAGACTACCTCCAAGAAGAAGCTAAGACTTCATTGTGCCATTGATTTAGGTGATTCTGATGTGGAGCTGGGAGTTTGGCCCAACTGCTCTCACAAGATTGCCTCTAACCTTAGAAAGAAACAAATGGATGACATAACTTTCAATGTGGATGAGGAGGATTCAGGCTCATAATCTAAAGAGATTGAGAAAATTAAGGGAAGTAAATCAAGGCAAAAATAAAAAGTTGTTAGGAATAATTATGTGGAAGAAGAGGAAGATATTTTAGATTCAAAGAGTGGTAAAACCACCCTAGAGGATGAAGTTACTATCATAATCAAGGAGACCACTCATGTTTTGTCCATCAATAAAATGGATACTATGGACCTTATTGTCGAAGATGGAGCCAAGAACCTTAAAGACACCTCCCCTATGATTGCTCACTACCCATTGGGCTCGATAACCAAGAATAATTCTACCTCCTCCTTTCATAATCCCCCCCATAAAGGCAATAAATTCTATATGATCTCTCTAACTCCTTGTCTCTATAGGGTGAGTCAATTAGGAAAGCTAGTTTTAAATGCAAGGACTGTGACCATATAGTGGAAGACTTGAAGTGTAATAGAAAGGAAATGAAAATGTTGAATATATTGTCTTTGAACTTGATGAGAGTTTCACCACCCTCATTGATTTTTTAGTTAAGGTGATGCACTTTGTTGCTACCACATAATTGCTTCTTCAGCAGGAGAATGAGAAAGACGTGGGCAAAGGAGACGAGGACAACTCCAAGAGACTATTTAGGTTTTTGGCTAATGATTTACTCAAGGTGTTGTTGTCTAAACTGTTGTTTCCAAAATACAAGGAGAAATGAGGCTCTGTCTCCTGGTCTTTTTAATTCTTGTTTTGTTATGTTTGATCATATTGCTCTGAATAACATTGAACACTTTTTATTATGTGATGATATGAACAGTCTTAGTAGTAGTAATTTTTCAAGTATCTTTAGTAATAAGATGAACTGTGCAATTATTGAGTTCAACTTTATTTTCATGGTTAATAGTTTGTTAAACTTGTTGTGTATGGTTAACACGATGGAGTTTTTTATATTTAAAAAGCATATAGGTTGATGTGTTGGTATTTGTTTCTATTGTTGATATGCTAACAAAGGTTCTGCCTCTTTTTGTATTGTTGGGTTGGCCCCTTAGTTTTGGTTTCGTTTGATGAAAAAACAAACTACTAACTAATGTAAAACTAGAATTTGAATGAAAACAATGCATGTTGTAGAAATTGCTAAACTTAGTACAATTAAAATATAACATTAAAAATTGTAGAAACCACTAAACTTTATAGAACCTAATTTCAAGAAATAAACTCCCCTTCCTTTAATACACAATATTTATATTCTATTACGCTTATAAATAATAAAAGTTGTAGAACTCTCTTAGTCTAGTTTAGATTCTTAGAGAAATCATTCTTATTAAACTTTAGATTCTAAATTAAAAGCAAACACATTTCAATTATTACACTCTTACACCAATACAAAAGCACAATAACACAATAACACATCTTAACTTTAAATCTTTATATTACCATATATAAATAATGAAATTGTATAAAACCACAAGAAAATTCTATAATTAGATATACTTATTAGATTAGCACAAGTACCTTATAATTATGACAACATACACCTTATGACCAAATGACATAAATACAAACACACAAGTCTTTCCTTGAATTGAATTTTTTTTATGATCTTATATAATCGATCGATCTTTGATTTCTTATAAAACACCTTATAAATACTATCTTATATAATCAACCAATCTTTCATTTCTTATAAAACACCTTCTAATTATTATTATATCTTTGAAACTTTCTATTACCTTATATAATCAACAAAACTTATTTGATTTCTTGTAAAACACACCTATAACATCCTTGAAACTTCATATTTCCTTCAACAATCAATGAAAGCATGGATTTTTTATTAAAAACCTTTGATTTCAATTATTATTACATCTTTGAAACTTTTTATTACACCTCGAACAGTCAAGCTTTGATTTCTTGTAAAACTCCTTATAATTATTACAATTATTATCACATCTTTCAAACTTTTTATTACCCTCAAACAATCAATGAAGCTTTGATTTCTTGTAAAACACATTATAATTATTACATCTTCACACCTTGTTCTTGTGAAGGAATGGTGGCCAATGCAGAAACAAAGACAATCTCCCAACTGAAAATTGGGTCTTTTAATTTCCAGATGCAAACTTTTAAAGGATTGATTCAGGTAAAAAGGGTGATAAAAGTGGGTGAGATTTGTGTCATGCATGGGATGTGGGCGTGGCAAACAGATTATCTGCGGCGCCTTGGCAGAAAAGAAAAGTAAAGAGAGTAAAAAGGAAGAAGAGGAATATATGCCTCATCCAGCTGCCACAATCGGGCACCATCATAAAATGTCGTGGCAAACAGATGAAAACAACCCGGGGCGGGTGGCAGTTTGTTGTGGGGGAACCTTGAATGCCCGTTTCAAAGTTCCATGCAGATTCCCCCCTCCTTCAATTCCATGATGCTGAAGAAAAGGGCAGCTTTCTTTTTCTGTTTGGGAAGATTGAGTGGAGGTTTGGCCGACATAACATGCGTCGCCACTCGTCAATTGCAGCCAAGCCATCAGTATCTCTTTGACACGTACCAATTTCTTTGTTTCCCCCGGGTATTAAATCATGGGCTTGTTTTTCCATCTTTTCTTGCAATCACATCAATGGATTCCATTACCGCGCTGTATGAAAATACGTGTGTCTTAGACTTGAGATGATTTTAGGGTGCTTCAAATCATGTTTGGGTTTCCTTTACTGATTTGCCCTTTTCAAATCATGCTACCCATTTTGGGTTTCCTTTATTGATTTGCCCTTTTCAAATCATGTTACCCATTTTGGGTTTCCTTCATTGATTTGCCATTTTACTTCAGCGTTTATAATAAACTAATATTAGCCTAGGGAAAGGGATGCACCAGATGCTTCAGGTGTGGGGGACACTGGTTTGGCAGAGGGATTATATGCCGGCTTTAGGTGTAAGTAGTCACTGAGATTTCTATGTGATTTTTTTGGCTTCTTGGGGTTTTTTGTTATGTGATTTTGTGGGTTTTTTTTTTTTTGCAGGTGTGGATATATTGAATTTGGGGGTATGGGGGGTGAATCTGAAACCAGCATGGCTAGCGTGGAGGGTTGTGAGAATGAGCTTATGAGAATCAGAGGGGCTCAGCTTTGTTTGATTGATGGGAAAGAGAGTGTGGTTTTGCAGAGTGGGGATTTTTCTTTACATGTGATAAAGCAGAATGAGTCTTCTCTTGCTGCTGCTTTGGGCTTGGTTGGAGATCTTCAATGGCCGCTTGGGAGGGATTCCCCTGTTATCATGGTGGCAAGCAAGAAATTTGCTTTTGCATTGCCCGGGCTTCTCTATGGGCTGATCTTGCCTGGTAATACTCCTCCTGAAGCTGAGCAGAGCTTGGAAGCTTTGTTGCAGCATTACTCGGCTTTTGAAACCCATTTGGAGGTTTCAGATCATGGTATTGATAAACACCTCTCTTCTATTACACTCTATTTGTTTCTTTTTTTTCATTCCCCTGTGTTTTTGGATGCCTTGAGCCTATAGCACAATGGTAAATTGGATCCGAGTCTTCCATTTGGGAGATACAGAGAATATTCCAGTTCAGTACGTAAATAATAATTAATAGAATTAGTTTCCTAGAATCTGTCAATCTGTGTGTAGTAAATAATATTCTGTACATTGTATCATTTTGGCCAGAATATGAAGCTTCTAGAACTGACACATTACCATTCATTCTGATTGATAGGCTTATTAAACAATTGTTTGAAGCTTCTCCTTATGATCTCCCTGACCTTTTGTGACTTGTCTTTAATGGTAAAATGCTCCTTGCCATTACTAAATAGCTTGAGGTTGAGGGAGAGCACTAAATATATTGGTTGAAGAGAAAAATATAAGTTCTACTCTACATAAACTGAGCTAGTTGGGCATTATTATAGCTATATTTTGTCATCTTATATTGGGAGTGCCAGGCAAATATCACCCTTGTCACATATGCAAGGCGTGCAGGCGCTATTTCTGACACAGGTTCCCATCTGTGAGAATTTTTTTCTTCTTTTTCTGAAAAGCTTGATCCCACCTGTGAAAAAGGTGCCATTGCATTATTGTACTGCTGAGTTAGAAAATATGTTTATACTTTAAAAAAATTGTACTGCATTATTGTATTGCATTATTTAAAAAAATTGTTTTTGGAACCAATCGGGAGGAAAATCATTTGAATCCAGAAGACCAATTTTATAAACAGCTGTATATCTTGATTCTCTTTGGTGAGAGAAGAAACTCTTTTTGGAATGAGATGTCTGTTTAGTGTGGAATTCAAAATATTGTTTCTGAAATCAGTTGTCATGCTTTTAATAGGAAGTGAAAGTGAATGTGTTCTGAAATGCCCATTCAGAAGATTGCATGTTAAATCTGTTGTCTATTTATTTTTTCACAGAAGTGTTTTGAAACGTTGTTTATTCAGAAGATTGTTTGATAAATCTGTTGTCTATTTATTTTTTCACATAAGTGTTTTGAAACGTCGTTTCAAAAAACATTCTACATGTGTTAACGGTTTCATGTAGTATTCAAATCAGTTCTCTCTTTTAAAAGTGTTTCGAGATTTCAATTCAACATTTGAACAGTTTCCTGTAGTATTCAAAAAGATTGGATTTCTATTTTTCATAGAAGGAGAATGTTTCGAAATGTCAATTCAAAAAAGATGTGTTTAACAGTTCCATGGAGTCTTCAAGAATGGTTTTTGAAATCAGTTGTTGTACGGTGGTTTTAGAACGTTGTTTTTGAAATCAGTTATCTATTATTTTTCAAATAGAAAGAGGGCGGTATGAACATATTAGATGCCGCTTCATGTTGTATTCAACAAATTGTTTTTGAAATCAGTTTTTAACTTTTTTAGATGCCGCTTCATGTTGTATTCAACAAATTGTTTTTGAAATCAGTTTTTAACTTTTTTAGATGCCGCTTCATGTTGTATTCAACAAATTGTTTTTGAAATCAGTTTTTAACTTTTTAATAGAGAGAATGTTTTGTAAAGGCCACCAAAAGAAGGCATCAGGGGTGGTTTAAAAACATCCAAAACTTAAACTCATGTACAAGCGATATAAGCTAATTTACAATTGATTTACTGCTTGTTGAATATCAATATTGTGCAATACTAACCCTTTCTTTTTTCCTCTGTTTGCAACGAAATGTACAGGTGAAACAGGGTGGCTCCTACAAGTAAAGCAAGAACCAGCGGATTACTGGACAGCGGTGGCGCCGCAAGTGGTAAAAGTCATGGCCCAAAAACTAAACTCCACCTGGGCGCCCACGTGGACCTCATCCGAAGGGTGGTGCACGGGATCCGCCGCCACGTCACCCACAGGCGTTACAGACGAGGACGACAATACAACCCCACGGGCGCCGGCAACAGCCGGTAACAAGGACCTCACAATCAGCCCGCGCATGCTCCACCGAGTCCAACGTGCCCGACGGATGTCAGCGGTATCCAAGCTCCTTTCCAAGACGCTCCTCAGGGGCGCCATAAACGCCAACCGCCACGTAATCGGTCAGCCGATCGGCGCGTCCCTTTCGCCTCCCCCGCCGGACGTAACGCTCGCCAGCGTGGACGCCTTCACGAAGGTCGTCGAAGCCGTGGAGACAGCTGGCAGGAGCCTATTCGAGCTCGCCGATTTCAAATCCCACAGTAAAGCCGAACCGTTGACTTCCTCGTCTCCGCCACGTCAGTTCGCCGCGTTTCCTGACAGCCTGTGGACGCTCAACACGTGTGGCCTCCGGCTCCTCCTCCGTGCCACGGCGGTGTCTGCCGTTATCCACGTGGCACGCGGAATCGGTGTCTCGGGCGTAGCGCTCGCCCAGTCGTCGCCGCAGTCTGTGCTGTCGGAGCAGCCGAGTGACACGCCATCGGATGACGTGGCAAAAGAGAATTACGCGCTCGGGCTGAACTTTATGAGCGCGGATTCTCTGTGTTCCCCTGCATCGTCGACACGTGTCCCTCACGGGCCGAACAGTCCCTTTCAGCAATACAGCAAGCCGGCGGATGGGCAGTTCCATTTTCCTCTGGGATTCGATACTAACAATACCGCTCATCAATAGAAAGGGTTCTTCTCTGTTGTAAGGCAGGGAGATATAGAAGGGGAACATATAATTTAACCCTGACGGTTTTCACATAGGTTTGTTTTAATCTCTTCGACTACAAGGAAAGTTGATCTGAGTTCACCGTTTAGAAAGAAAGTGGATCTAATTTCACCGTCTACTTTGTGTTTATGTTTAATGCTTGCTATGGGAACGGCTTAGACAGTTTTTTAATTTATTGCAGGAGACACTAAAGAGGAATTAAACTTCAAAAACCGTTGTCTTCAATTATTTGATATTAACATTTTTATAAACTTCGAAAAGGTAGTTGACTCTAATTATTTACAATCAACAATAAATTTAACTCATTGTAGGCTGTCCTAGTATCACCTGATTTTATTGCTCATTGATTTTCCCATCAATTGTCTAATTCGACCTTTCTATCTCATCTCTAATTTCTATTACATCTCACTAATGTTCCCGGTGGCCCCGATTAGCATTCGTTAGATTTTTATTTCTAGTACATCTCTTTAATTTCTATTGCATCTCACTAATGTTCCCAGTGGCCCCGATTAGCATTAGTTACATTTAAAAAACTAATGTTGTATTCCAATGTTCCTTTAAAAAACTAATGTTGTATTCCAATGTTCCTAAAGTTAGATTAAAAAAACCTATTATGTTATGTTAATTTTAATTTTCTAATTGGCCCCCCAGAAATTTACTGGGATTATTTATATTTTTCAAAAACAAAGGCCGTTCATTTACATGTTAGAAAAAGAAAATTTAGAAATATGCATTTTGCTATTACTATGATATGATTTAGAAATATGCATTTTGTTATTACTATGATACCATTTTTATGAAACATGGTTTTTTTAAACTCTTTACATGGTGAAATAATTTTTTTCAGTCTCATAAAACTTCTATGTATCAATATCAAGGTATAGTATATATTAAAATAAATACAATATTTTTTGAAATTAGATACTTCTTGGGTTAATTTTTTAGGTATGCTAGTTTATTAATATTTATATAACTATTTTTGACATTCAAATATATATATTTAAAAAAATTAAAAAATTAAAAAAGAAAGAAAAAAATTAAAGAAAAAATACAAATATTCTATTAGTCAATATATATATATATAATATGTTGTATATATCTTGATGGAGCATTATCATATTTTTCTTCCCCATAAACATGATTTAACATAAATAAGATCCATAAAAAAATCAATTGACATATTATTAACAAACTAACACTAACAAACTAACACTAACAAACTAACAAGATTTTTTTTTAACTCCAATCATCTTTAAGACTCATTTTACTAACTTCACTTCATACAAGATTGTGAATTCTATCATTATTTCTCATAGAAAAACAATAATAACCATGATAAAATTACGAACAACCAATGAGAAAAAATATAAAAATGATTCACATGCACCCTCCTTTAGATGTAGCTTGATTAAATAACTTTGTTTTAATAATATTTATTCTAACATAGATATTTGACATTTAGAATTATTTAATTTTTTAAAATATTTTTCTCTATTCATAATAATTAAAGTTTAACCATTCAACCAAAAGACAGGGACTCTAGCTCTATTAGAGCTCTTGTTTATACATATTTCTAATATTGATACATATTTCTAATGATATCACCTCTTATAATCATCATATCTCCTATTTCATCTCCAATTTCTATTACATCTCATTTCTAATATTTATACATATTTCTAATGATATCACCTCTTATAATCATCATATCTCTTTCTGTCTCATCTCTAATTTTTATTACATCTCACTACTCTTATTTATACATATTTCTAATAATATCGCCTCTTATAATCATCATATCTCTTTCTATCTCATCTTTACTTTCTATTACATCTCACTCCTCTTATTTATATATATATTTCTAACTTCTCTTATTATACATATTTTTAATGATATTACCTCTTATAATCATCATAACTCTTTCCATCTATCTCTAATTCTATTACATTCCACTACGCTTATTTATACATATTTCTAATATTAATATCTCACTAGTTTTACTAGTTCCAATTACATTTGAGCATTTTTAAAATATCATATGTACATTTCCTTTTTGTTTACTAAAGATGCATTTGTTTTAGCTCAAATATTGGTTAAAATATTTTTAAAATTTTTTGTTCTAATCTCATTGATGTGGATTTGGTGATGGGAGATAATCGAAAGGAAACCCAAATTTCAATACAGGAGAAGGCAAGACTACCGATAAATCTGAATGTGATCTTAAATTTAGAATACAGTTTCTCCTTTGAGGCATTTGGATGAATAGTCCACATGCCCTCCTTGTGCTCATATTTGCGTGCATTCTTTTGAGATAATTTTAGGGCACATTGATAAAATTTGGAGATAATAATTTGTTGGTATGTTGTCATTAATCTGTGTTCATCAAACACTCAAGTTCTCTTCAAAAGATCAACATACCTACATTTGATATTCTACAAGTGCTTTTATTCTCTGTGAAAGGTCAGTCATAGAATTTTTTTAAAATGCTTGGTCATGTAGTCTCATGGATGCCATATTATTTTTACTTATTTTTAACTGTCAAAATTAGTTAATTTGTTTGTAGAATCAGTTATAGAGCAACCTACTAACAACTAAAAGGAGAAGAAAAATAGTAAATTTTCATGCTAAAATTCAAAATGCTTATGCAAGTCTGAAAGAAGAAGAATCTGAAAAAAAAAAAAAATTTCCCTACAGCATAGAGGCCTACTAACATCTAAGAGAATTGGATGCATCAAAACGGAATTGGAATACGAAGTAAAAATGGAATACGTATTCCATTTTTGGCCCAAAAATGGAATTTTGCAATTCCACCAAAATAAGTGTTATTGGAATACGTATTCCTATTCCATTTTTCTTAATTTTAGAAAACATAAATTTTGGGGTCCGTGAATTCCTATCAAATATTGGTTGAACCAAACGGAGAACAGGAATATGTAGCCCCATTTTCTATTCTATTCTGAAATACGTATTCCTATTCCCACAGCCAAACGGGCCCTGCTGGAATACAACCGAAATAGGAATAGGAAATTAGAATATGATTTGTATTCTTTGTTTGGTGCGTGGAATAGAAATAGGGAATAGGAATACGTATTCTCATTTTAGCCCCAAAATGAGCTTTTGTCCATTCCAAAAAATACCTGTAATTGGAATTGCTATTCTTGCATTCATTTTAACTTTCTCAAATTTGATTAAATTTTCAAATCCGCTTTGACCTGGGGTGAGCGCCGGAACTTTGTCTTCAATATTTTCAAATATTTCAACGATTTTTCAATGGCGCCGGTTGCATCTTCAGAAATATTTTCAAATGGCATCGATTGCAAGTTAACCCTATTCCAATTTAAGCTTGCATAACCAAACAAGGGATAAACAAGATTGGATTGCATTTTTCCATTCCTATTCTTCATTCTCCATTCTCATTCAAATTTTCTATTCTAATTCTCAATTCCTATGCTTGCAACCAAACGGGCCCTTAGGGAAGATGGCTGGCAAAATTTTTGAAAATTAATACTCACCAATTGTTGGAGGGACGAAAGCTGAAAGATTCAAGAGCATCTCGTCGCCTTCATAGACACACTAGAATTCCATACCATTATTTAAAGAAGAGGTCAATATTTTTGAATCTCCACCTTCAAAAATCTCATTCTTTCTCTATCCCTTTCATTTCTTGTCGGCAGCGTCCCATCCTGTGAGCTTCTACACAAACTTCATGAAATTGTGAGCTTAAGCTTGGGTAACCTTGGGAGAACAAGTGTGAATAGCCTCCATGGAGAAACGAGTGAATTCTTGATTTTCAGTGAATCCTTGTGCATTTTCAAAGCCATGAAACTGTCGCCATTATTACTATCCTCATACAAAGACGGGCCCTTTGCACTATTAAAATCACCAAAGAACTGAGTCATCGTCATGAAAATCAAAGTGCAGCTCGGGGGAAAAAATAAGAGGTCTAGAGTTCGATTCGCAAATGCCGTGTAAATTTTATTATTGGCCGCTTCAAAGTAAGTCTCTTTCTTTCTTTGCCTTTTCAATCCATTTTCTTATCTTCTCGTCAGAACCTAGAACCATATCAATATCCTTCCTTTCAAAAAGAAATAACTAGCTTATATATACTTATATATATATACATATATATATATATACATATATATATACATATATATATATATATACATATATACATATATATATATATACATATATATATATATATACATACATACATATATATATATACATACATATACATATATACATATACATACATACATATACATACATACATATACATATATACATATACATACATATATATATATACATACATATATATATATATATATATATATATATACATATACATATATATACATATACATATACATATATATACATATACATATACATATACATATATATATATACATATATACATATACATATATACATATACATATATACACATATACATATATATAAGCCAGTAGTAGTCGCCGCGGATATGGAAGATATGATAATAATTTTAATATTATATATATATATATATATATATATATATATATATATATATATATATATATATATATATATGAGTATATATAAGTATATATAAGTATATATATCTAAGTTTAACCCTAACCCTAACTCTAACTCTAACTCTATCTCTATCTCTAACTTTAATTCTCCCCCTAACCCTAACCTTAACCCTTTATAATCCTAAATCTAATGTTAATTCTAACCCTAACCCTAATTCTAGCCCTAACCCTAAGCCTTACTATAACTCTAATCCTAACTCTACTTCTAACTCTAAATCTAACCCTAATTTAAACCCATATTCTAACTCTAACCCTAACTCTAACTCCAACTCTATCTCTAACCGTAACCCTACCCCTACTTCTAATTCTAACCCTAACTCTAACTCTAACTCTAACCTTCACTATAATTATAACTCTAACTCTAATTGTATCCCTAACACTAACCCTAACTCTAACACTAACTCTAACCCTAATCATACTCATAATCCTAATCCTAACACTATATATAATGCTAATACTAACCTTAACACTATATGTAACTCTAACTCTAATCTTAACCTTAATTCTAATCATAAACCCAATCCTAATTCTAACCCTAACCCTAACTCTAAACCTAAATCTAACCCTAACTCCAGCCCTAACCCTAAATCTAACCCTAACCCCAACTCTATCTCCATCTTTAACTCTAACTTGATCGCTAACTCTAACTCTAATTCTAACCCTAACCCTAACCCTAGCCTCAATTCTAGCCCCAATTATAACCCTAACACTAACACTAACACTAACACTAAAACTAACACTAATTATAACCCTAACCCTAATGCTAACCCTAACTCTAACCATAACCCTTATGCTAACCATAATCCTAGCCCTAATTCTAACCCTACCTCTAACTCCAACTCTTGTTCTAATTCTAATTCTATCTCTAAATCTAGCCCAAATCCTACCTTTAAATCTAACCCTAACCCTAACCCTAACTTTATTTGTAACCCTAATTCTAGCCCTAACCCTAATTATTACCCTTACCCTAACTCTAGCTCTAACTCAATCTGTGGCCCTAATTATATTTGTAACCCTAATTCTAACTCTAACTCTAATTGTAACTCTAATTCTACCCCTAATCTTAACCCAAACCTATATAACCCTAACTCTAACCCTAATTCTAACCCTAACCCCAATTCTAGCTCTAACCCTAACCTAATTCTAACCCTAACTATAACTCTATTCATAACTCTAACCCTAACTATAAGTCTAACTCTAATTCTTACCCTAACCCTAACCCTAACCCTAATTCTAACCCTAGCTCTAACTCTAATGCTAATTCTAATCCTAACCCTAATTCTTACCCTAAATCTAACTCTAACTCTAACTCTAACCCTAACTCCAACTCTAACTTTATCCTTGATTTTAACCGTACCCCTAATTCTAACCCTAACTCTAACTTTGACTCTTTTTGTAACCCTAACCCCAATATTAACCCTCACCCTAACTTTGACTATAAACCTACCCCTAATCCTAACCCTAACACTATATATAACTCTAACTCTAACACTAACCTTAATTCTAATCCTAATCCTACCCTAACTTTAACACTAACCCTAATTCTAATCCTAATCCTAGCCCTAACTCTTACCCTAACCCTAAATCTAATAAGGTAACTTTAACCCTAACCCTAATCTAACCCTGATCACAATTCGATCTCTAACTTTAACTCTAACTCTAACTTGAACCCTAACTCTAACTCTAATTCTAACTCTAACTCTTATACTAACACTGACACTAACACTAATAGTACCTCTAATTTTAACTCTTACTCTAATTGTAACCCTAACCCTAATGCTAATCCTAACCATAACCCTAACACTAACCCTAACCCTAACCCTAATGCTAACCCTAACCATAACCCTAACACTAACCATAACCCTAACTCTAACACTAATTCTAATCCTAACCTTAATTCTAACCCTAAATATAACCCTAACTCTAACTCCAACCCTTATTCTAACTCTAATTCTAATTCTATCTCTAACCCTAACCCTAACTCTTATTCTAACCCTAACACTAACCCTAACTATATTTGTAACCCTAATTCTAATCCTCACCCTAATTCTTACCCTTACCCTAACCCTAACTCTATCTCTAATCCTAACTATATTTCTAACCCTAATTCTAACCCTAACTCTAATCCCAACTCTAACTCTAATTTTAAACCTAACCTTAACCCTAACTCTCTTTGTGCCTACTCTCTAGATACACCTCATAATCTCTTTTTCTCTCTCTCTACATAAAACATGCCTCTATAAGAAACATAATATGAGCTCCTTCTTGTCTACATATATGCTCTCTCTCTCTCTCTCTCTCTCTCTCTCTCTCTCTCTCTCTCTCTCTCTCTCTCTCTCTCTCTCTCTCTCTCTCTCTCTCTCTCTCTTTGGGTGTGTGTATATACATATTATCACTTATAAAAAGAAATATTATTTCTAGATACTTGTACATATAGGGTTAGGCTAAGGTATATAATTTACTAAATGATTAGTACAATCATATTTAGAGTAAGAGTTATAGTTAGGATCCAAGGTTTACAATTTCATTTATATGACACTTAGTGTTATGGTTAGGGTTAATAAGTGTTTAAATGTTACACTAAAATAAGGGATAGGGTTAAGGGAAGTATGAGATTTAGGTGTAGTGTTGGAGTATTTAGAGTACAACTATGGTCAAATTTGGGATATATGTTATACAAATGACTCAAATAGTGGAAAAATTAATTCATGAAAAGGAAGTTATAAGTCCCAACACAACAATTGAGATGATGTTAAAAGTGTGAAAGAATATATAAGAGTCAATTTGATGAAAATTATTTCTCCATGATGATCCCTAACTGTAACCCTAACCCTACCCCAACTCTATCTCCAACTTTAACTCTAACTTGATCCCTAACTCTAACTCTAATTCTAACCCTAACCCTAACCCTAACACTAGCCTCAATTCTAGTCCCAATTATAACCCTAACACTAACACTAAAACTTACACTAGTTATAACCCTAACCCTAATGCTAACCCTAACTCTAACCATAACCCTTATGCTAACCATAATCCTAGCCCTAATTCTAACCCTACCTCTAACTCCAACTCTTGTTCTAATTCTAATTCTATCTCTAAATCTAGCTCAAATCCTACCTCTAAATATAACCCTAACCCTAACCCTAACTTTATTTGTAACCCTAATTCTAGCCCTAACCCTAATTATTACCCTTACCCTAACTCTAGCTCTAACTCAGTCTGTAACCCTAATTCTAACCCTAACCCTAATTCTAACTCTAACTCTAATTATAACTCTAATTCTACCCCTAATCTTAACTCGAACCTATATAACCCTAACTCTAACCCTAATTCTAACCCTAACCCCAATTCTAGCTCTAACCCTAACTATAACCCTAACACTAACCATAACCCTAACTCTAACACTAATTCTAATCCTAACCTTAATTCTAATCCTAAATATAACCCTAACTCTAACTCTAACTCTAACTCCAACCCTTATTCTAACTCTAATTCTAACTCTATCTCTAACCCTTACCCTAACTCTTATTCTAACCCTAACCCTAACCCTAACTATATTTGTAACCCTAATTCTAACCCTTGCCCTAATTCTTACCCTTACCCTAACCCTAGCTCTATCTCTAATCCTAACTATATTTCTAACCCTAATTCTAACCCTAACCCTAATCCCAACTCTAACTCTAATTTTAAACCTAACCCTAACCTAACTCTCTTTGTGCCTACTCTCTAGATACACCTCATAATCTCTTTTTCTCTCTCTGTCTCTACATAAAACATGCCTCTATAAGAAACATAATATGAGCTCCTTCTTGTCTCTCTCTCTCTCTCTCTCTCTCTCTCTCTCTCTCTCTCTCTCTCTCTCTCTCTCTCTCTCTCTCTCTCTCTCTGGGTGTGTGTATATACATATTATCACTTATAAAAAATAAATTTATTTATAGATACTTATACATATAGGGTTAGGCTAAGGTATATAATTTACTAAATGATTAGTACAATCATATTTAGAGTAAGAGTTATAGTTAGGATCCAAGGTTTACAATTTCATTTATATGACACTTAGTGTTATTGTTAGGGTTAATAAGTGGTTAAATGTTACGCTAAAATAAGGGACATGGTTAAGGGAAGTATGAGATTTAGGTGTAGTGTTGGAGTATTTGGAGTACAACTATGGTCAAATTTGGGATATATGTTATACAAATGACTCAAATAGTTGAAAAATTAATTCATGAAAGGGAAATTATAAGTCCCAACACAACAATTTAGATGATGTTAAAAGTGTGAAAGAATATATAAGAGTCAATTTTATGAAAATTATTTCTCCATGATGATGTGAGAACATTATATATTGTTGAATTTTTAATAATGCTAATGCAATTTTTGTTTCAAATTCCCCCACTCCCCACAAAAAATAAGTATGAATGTGCATACAAAATTATATTTAACAAAAAAAAAATCATATTGAAATTATTTCGCCCCTATTTTTTCGGGCCCTACTTTTTTGGGCCCTACTTTTTTGGGCCCTATTTTTTCGGGACCTACTTTTTTCGGGCCCTACTATTTCGGGCCTATTATTTCGGCCTCCATTTGGCTTCCTATTATTTTGGCCATTTATTATTTCGTTTGTAACTCTCACCAAATCTTTTTTCCTTACACGGATTATTCCTTGGAATATTCTTTGTGCTGGGAATTGTTTCTCCCATTGTATATGCCTCTCGACATAATCAAAATCAGGCTATTACATGTGGACAATCACTTAAACACCAATATGAATATGAAACCTTAAATGCCTATTTTTGAAACAATAAAACACAAGAAAATACTAATTAGTTTCCTCCACAAACAAATGCAAGTCTGAAACACAAAATAGTTCCTCCACGAACAAATACAAGTTTGAAACACAAAATAGTGATACATACTTCCTGTAGAAATAATAATGTTTAAAATTATGATTTAGTGTCTTATTTTATTAATGATATTTAGAATGTAACTTTTCTATTGCACGCATGGTCTTTATTGCCACATTACTAATTTTTTCCGCAATACTTCAAGATTTTGGATTCTATTGGAGTTGCAATTTGATAGTTTCAGACATAAATTTGATGCTAGCTAAAGATCACTATTATTCATGGCCTTCTTGTACCTCTTCATTACATTTATAGTGAACTCCTCTTCATTACATTCATAATGAACTCTTGGCTATGTAGTACCTATCATCCTTTGCTCCTAAATTGAAATTCCTTTATTCCTCCATTTACAAATATTTCGTAACCCCTCCCCTCCTTTATTTATAATTCTAAGAATTCATTCTAACTAAGGTCAGGTTTCAAAATTTAAATCTTTACATGATTAACTGAAAATATTTTACTTATGTTGTATAATTGTCTTTACTAGTTTAATTCATTTTATTTTATTTTTAATACAAAAGGGAGCATAGCCAACATCTTAATGTTTCTCAAAAAGATAAATATTTTAAAGCAAAAAACCTAAAAGATTAAAATAACGATTTCTTGGCAGGTGACAATGGTGTATCTATCCAAATCTGTTGGTCAAATGTCCATATCCACAACATAAAACATAAATTATAGTTCTAGGTATATTTTTAGTAAATTTTGAAGAACACATCTATAGTGATATTGTGAGCAATTGTTATTAAATGTATCTTTTTGAGTAAATTGTTATTGAATGTATCTTTTTGAGCTTTACAATGATCTTTTTGTGGTTGTAGGTATATTTTTATTATATTTTAAAGATCATATTTATAGTGAGATTGCAAGAAATTGTTACTAAATGTGTCTTTTTTAGTTTTATGATGATCTTCAAACAAGTATTTATAAGCTTTTCTTGTAATTGGTCGAGAATCTAGATTTTTATACTAATTAAAATTGGTGTTACTTTGTACTGTCTTTATGGCTCTCCACAAAAGGATGGCTTTGTTGGAATTGGTTTGTATTTGGTCATAAAGTTGAGATTGATACTTTAATAGAAGTTGTGAATTCTATTGATCAAGAGTATTGAATAGTTGGCCAAAGAACAAAAGGAACAAGATCTCTCTTTGACTTTAGGCTCTATATATCACCCCACATTAGCTCCAAAAGTTTGATTGTATAAAAAACACATATAAAGTTATGTTGAGTGTACCTTTGAATAATTTGGTGTTAATTTGAATAATATTATAGTGATAATCTACAAACTAGGTTGTAAGGAATTCTCTAAATATAGAGTAAATTGCTAACTATTGGTAATTCTTTTTAATAACCCTAAGAGCCCGTTTGGCAACGGGAAACAAGCGGAATAGGCATATGTAAATTCCTAAAATTTTGAATTCCTCGTTTGGATGCACCAAAACGGAATTGGAATAGAAGTAAAATAGGAATACATATTCCAATTTTGGCCAAAAAATGGGGTTTTGCAATTCCATCCAAATAGGTGTTATTGGAATACGTATTCGTATTCCACTTTTTTTAATTTTACAAAACATAAATTTTGGGGTCTGCGAATTCCCATCAAATATTGGCTAAACCAGACATAGAACAAGAATATGTGGCCCCATTTTCTATTCTATAATACATATTCCTATTCCCCTATTCCTATTCCTGCAACCAAATGGGCCCTAATAGATTCTAAGCATTTACTATGATATGCCAATGGTGAAAAAAATTAATGTGGTTTAAATAATTTATATCTTACATAATAAATAAATGTGGTTTAGATAGTTTATATCTTACATAATAACACTTTACAAGAGTTGTATTTCCCATTTCTCCTTCAATGAAAGCAATTATAATTGTTTTTGCAAGCTCTAACATCTTTATTGATGCTCTCATTATTTATTTTCTTAACATAGACAAACAAAAGGGTTCTACTCTTGAATATAAGTACATATTGTGTCCTATAATGTTGACACACTTCTATGAATCATTATATCCAAGATTGCTCAAGAATGAGATTTCAAATGGTGACTCATGTCTCTCTATTCATGGAGTGCAAGGGTTTGTAATGGAGGCCCTTAGTCTGACCTAGTTTGTGCCCATGCAAGTACACCATAAAAAGAGAAATTCAAAGATCAATATATGCATGCAAATGAAGATGCAAGATAACCTAAATGATAACAATGTAAAGCAATGCAAGAAAGGAAATCTAATGTATGAAAGGAAATAACAATGCAAGATTAATCTATGAAAGCAAATATGGATCTAAGCTAATATGAAAATGCATGGATGGATCATGATGATGGAAACCATAGATGCATGAGAGAAGAAGACAAGAAGATAGAAATTCTCCTCAAAAAGCTTTAATGCTCAAACTCCTCCAAAAATTGCTCTCCAAACTTGCAACATAACAATAGCATAATCATGGATGTCAAAAATGAGGAGAGGGCTCTCCCTTATAAAGAAGAATGGATGATTAAGATTAAGAGGCAATAAGATTTAATCAAGGGTGGAGAGAGAATAATCCGTGTGAGAAAATCCTACCAATGAGAAAAGAGGAGAAAAATTAAATGGAATCCCACTTAAAAATATTTGCATTTAAGTGTAGAGAAAAAAGAATTTATTTAATTTATTTCCTTTTTCAATTGGGATTTTATTTTAGTCCTAGAATAGCGAGAGCACTGTCATCTCCATCTTTGTAAGAAAGTAACAAAGGATTCTCCTTGATTTTTCTTTGTGTGACATAAGTCTAATAGCGAGATAGATCGTAAAGATTGTATGCAAAGTGTTGAACAAATCTTGGAATTAACTTAGGGAACATCTTAATAGGAGGAGTTATATTGGTAAACCATTCCATTGCTTGACCCTTAAGACTCCTTGCAAATAATCTCATAAGGTATGAGTCCTCATGATGAAACTCAAAACTCATAGTATATAATTGACGCACATGATCATTTAGATTCCCATTTCCATCATATTTGTCATATTGGGGGATGTCAATTTTTCTAGGAAAATCTTTCATGTCAACACTCTTATCAAAAGGATTAGGACAAATTGAATCAAGTGAAAAGGAACTCTTGGGTGTCGATATTTGCTTCAGTTTTTTCTTCAGTTGGTCAATTTCTTCTTTCATAGAGGGATCATGCTTTTGAATAGTTTTGTCTACATCAAAGTTGTAAGCAACCTTAGCACCCTTGTTGATTAAATGTTGAAAGCATGCATCTCTATTTTGTTCCATATATGCTTCCATATGTTGTTGAGAATGTGGGTCTTGTTTCATAGCCATGAAATCATGAGAATTACGGTTAATGTTTGAGCTACCACCTCCATATTGTGAACCATGATAAGCATATTGTAAATGTTGTCTTGAAACTCTGGGAGGCGTTGGTCTCCTATAATCATCATGTCTTGAAGCTCTCCTTCCTCTAGTTATACGAGATGGTGAAGGTGTTCTCCCATGTTTTCCATTTCATGGAGTCTTAGGAGGAATGAATGGAGGAGAGTTGTTTCCACCACCAATGTGCACATTGTTGAATTTATCGTCAAGTTGTAGAGCCACAACAAGGTCTTGTGCTTCTTGACAGGCTTTCCTTTCTATCTCAATCATAACTTTCCTTTCTTCCTCTAGGCATATAAATTGTTCCTCCTCCTTAGCTTGTTCCTCTAGAAGGGCTTTTCTCTCACACTCAAGTACTTTGAGTTCATCACTCCCATAACCTAAAGGTGTCATGAGCGGAGTACATGGTCTTGACTGTCTAGACTGATTACCAACAAATGTTGCATTTACATGAGTACTAGAAGGCTCACTAATTTGATCATCATATTGGGATTTCTCTTTTTGATAGGTATAATGCTTACCTTTCTTAGCCCTTTGGTGTGCATTCAAATATCTATCCTCAATATGGGGTGAGGTTGGTCTATTTTCATGAGTGAGACCACCACTCAAAAGGTCAACATAATATTCACCACTTTGATTCTTCTTTTGTGGAGCCATTGTAAAATTCATATCCATATCCAAGTGACGTGATGCTAAGGGTGTACTCAACTCAATAAGGTCACTACTAAGGTCAAACAAAGCTTTTGGAATATTCTTAGGCGATTGAAAAAACACAGGTTCTTTTTCCTTACATCTTTGATGAGTTTGCACTAAAGGTAATTTTTTAAAGATGACTTGAGGTCACTTTCCTTGATCTACTTGATATCTTGTTGTAACCAACATGAAGAAAAAGGTACTGGGTGATAGGATAACCCCAAGAAATGTTGGTACCAAAGTAGGATAGTAAAAGCACTCACTTGTCCAAAAGAGATGTGATAAGATAGAATCTTGCAATAGGCATAAACCAACACTGCCACAAAGGTGCCCACAACTTTGGGTGAATACCTTAGCACATATGGACCAAGAGGATGATTTACCCAAATTATAAACAATTAAAATTGATTTTTTATGAAAATGGATGGACAAGAGATTACTAAGACTCTCCAAGCATAATATCAAAGAATCCAAAGGTATATCTTTCTCAACAAGGATGGTCTTTAACCCATTGATTCCAAACAAGGTCACTTGTGACATCAAAGATCACTAATTCAAGGGGTCAAAGCATAATAACCCAAGGTGCAAACAAGCTTCTAACAATGGGGTAAGTAGCCTAATTTGAACTGGATCAACCTAGGGAGACTAGAAATAATAGGATAGCAAAGTAGTTTGATCATAAAGTCTTGACTCAGAAACTTAGATTTTAGTTGTTTTAAATATCTCACTAGGTGTGATAAATTTTGACTCATGAACCAGGTACGTAAGACAACAATCAAGAATTTCAAGCAAACATCTTCAAAAAATGAGCAAGGGAAAAAGCAACCTTACACATGAATAATAATAGTGTCATAGTATTAGTAAATGTTTTCCAATCATGCACATAGTCCTAGAAAAGAAAATTTGGCAGCACTATGGTTCTTAGTAATGTTCAACTCTACAGCTTTTGCAATTTAGAGTGGGTGAAATCTAATCCTAGTGCACCAAAGTTTTGACATATTCTTAGAATTTAATCAATTGAAGATACTGAAGAGATCTGACAACCCAATAAAAGACTACACCCGTGAGGATTTCTCCACAAGGACATTCATTTAACAGTTGCTACTACCACATCAAAAATGGCTATTACCACTTGAGGTTCCATCCACATAGTTGACCCAATAAAGGGAATGCCCACTATGGTCAACCCTCTCTAATCAAGGAAGACTCACAAAGTTGTACCACATGGGGACTTGGTTTGGATTCAAGGGTTCTAAGTTTTTGATGTGCCCAAAAGGGAATAGAGCATACTCCTCTAGCCTCTTCACCTTACCTAAACATAGCAAACATGATTTTTTGACACACTAATTCGAAATCACTGTTGTCACTGAAGTCTATACCCTTGTCCAAAGTTGCTACCTAAAGACGACCTCATGAAACATGGAAACAACCTCCAAGCTGTGGGACTTGAACTATGAGGTTGAATCTCCTAAGAAGGCCAGATTCCTCTTACTATCAGGATGCACCTAACTACTCTTGGAGAGGAAAAGGGAGTAGGAGAGCATGAAAGAAAATCTACCTAATCTAATCGAAAGAGATGATGCACCAAAATAGAGTGTTCAGACCAATCTCTGCCCATATATGCACTTTTGAACCAGAATGAAACTAAGGATATAAACATTCAGATTTGCTTTAATCTAATAATCACATGCAAATTAGAAGACTGAGATGATTGACACAAGGAAAGAGAAATTCACTTATATTATCATTCATAGGCCAAGGAGATGCAGTCATGCAGATCAAAGATCTCTACAAAACATCAGTAAGAGGCAAAGAGTTCTTGCACTTTCATACCAATGGCTGAAAGAGATAAGGTAGAAAAGAATTTACACTGAGAATCTGTAGAGCAATAACAGAGAAAACAAAGAAAGGTCAACCCGTTAAATTTTTTTAGAAGTTGCCTTTATAGCTCAGGCATAACTAAGATTTCCTCCAACTGAAGTTACTCCCCAACCACTACATTGAAGTCCTACAGAGAACAATCACGGGGATCCAAAAGAAAATTCAATTTGAATATAGCTTTTTGGTACCATGAAATCTGATTTTTAACTAAAATAGGGCCTTGAAAAGATAGAAACGATGCCATAACTGTGCTCTGACCAGGTAGATAGGTTTGATTGAGGGGTAGAGTGTTCCTCTTTGTTTTGTATTTACTCCAGGGTGGTTGGAATCGATCATAAGATCAGATTATGCAAAAAATCTTGGTATCCCCTGTTCCCAGTTCACGAACTAGCATGGTCAGCAGGTCAACATAACCCTAGCACTGAAATGAGCCATGTGGACCAATGATCTCTTTTCACTTTGCCACCCCACAGGGTCTTCTTGAGGTTGACCAATCTTTCTTTACTAACTATGCCAATTCCTCAAACTCCAACTGTGACGGTCACATTAACTGCCAGCACATCTAACCGTTATTGCCTCCACTGGACCCATTGGGACACATGTCACCGAGGCGCTATGTCGATATGCATATCCTCTAAGAAATTTACCATAGCTAGATAGTGCCCACCGTGGATCCAGACTGATTTGACAATCGTGAAGACTTGCTGTATTACTACGCTCTACCCTTAAAACTTTTGGGCCCACAAACCAACATCAGCACACTTGGCATCTGACTCGGCCCAATCTAGTACCATCCCTGCATTTTGATAACACTCAGCCCCACCCTACCATGCGTCATTGAGGTGCTATGTCGCTATGGGTAATATCCTCATAGCTTTCCATAGCGAGATAGCACCCACCGTTGATTTTCTGAGATTTGGCAGCGAGCAAGATGGATCTGACCTATCAGTATACCAACCAATAAGAAATTGGCCAGGTGCCAACCTGTCTAAAAAGTCCTCATAGTTTCATCTCACGGGAAAGTGCAAATTGTTGATCTCCACGAGATAAAGAATCGTGGAAGATCCTCATAATACTGCATTTGCCTCCTCAAAATTTTGGGCCCACGAAACACTTGGCAACCACCTGGCATAACCTGGCATCTTCATCTTGGCATGACCTGGCCCCACTGATCCACATGGCATAATGGCACTATGTTGCTATGGGTAATATCCTTACAGCTTTCCATAGAGAGATAACACCCACCATGGATCCAGACTGATCTGATGATCGTGAGGAAATCTTCATGCATTTGAAAGGGCCATGGGTCCAGGTAACTGTTGACATCAACAAACTGCCCAGCTGGCGATGAATCAAAGCCTTGTTTCAAACACAGTCATCCCTCCACGTTTCCTGAGGTCCCACTATGGTTTCCTTTTATTGGTCGGGTGCTATGGTGGCTAATGACGAGGAACACAGATTTTTTGATAGTGCCATAGCACCCACCATGGATCTATCAAAACCTGGAACCAGAGAAACAACAAGGAAAAGGAGGACCCACCGGCCACGCAACCAAAAGGTGCTATGTCATATGGAAAAAAAACATGCAACTTCCCATAGCAAGATAGTGCCGACCATGGATATTTCGAGATCTGATGATGGGGACTTGCGAGCCTATAGAAATAAACCTAGGAAATAAGGAATATCATAAGGTTCGATCATTTAATTTTTTTGATATTCCTGGGATGTTTAAAAATAATATTAAACCGGGAAGTGATCGTTGGGCGGGCAAATATTTAAAAATTCAAATATTTGGCAGGGGGGAACAATATGTAACATTTCTGGCGACTCACAAGGGAGGCTAGCCTGCTATGCATAGACCAGTGACCTCATGCATCCATTGGACTATAGAGTCAAAAAGATGTGGATCCTGTGTATACTATGAAACCCTAACCCTACCTCTGAGAGGAAAAACCCTGAAACCCCTATCTCTGCAACTAGAACCAGAGACCAAAACCTCCTTTTGTAACCTTCAAAATTCCAAAACTTGTTGTCTCACAGAGACAATCTTGTGCTTGTGCACTTCTTGAAAAATCAGGGAACAAACTAGGAACGAAACTAAGCTAACTATGTACATGGAATCTCAAACCCTAATAAACATGGCTTGAGATAGATCCCATTGATTGGGATAGGTAGAATCTCACCATCAAGCTTGGTTAACTAGAAAGCATTGGCCTATTTACAACTTTCAATCAGATAGGGACCACTCCACAGTGTGTCAAATTGTGAGTGCCTCCCTAGTTTTGCCCTATCTACATCCCATTTCAAAACTAAATCACCTTC
Source organism: Cupressus sempervirens (assembly GCA_028749045.1). NCBI lineage: Eukaryota > Viridiplantae > Streptophyta > Pinopsida > Cupressales > Cupressaceae > Cupressus > Cupressus sempervirens. The sequence goes on along the minus strand of CM053792.1, from coordinate 858,596,516 downwards.
TTTGAAAGTCCTGACCCTAGCCTTTTTGTCAAAACTCCTCTTCACCTACTGTTGATGTGTCTCTAGGGTTTGCACGGTCTGATTTATTTTCTCTCCCAGCTCCATCAATTCTGCCATTCTCACTGTCATGGCATCATCTTCAATCAACTCTAGTTGATGATCTAGCTCTAAGGATGAGAACTCCAATGAAATTGGAAGCCTTGCTTCTCTACCATAAACTAACACAAATGGTGAATTCCCTATTGACCTTTTAGGCATTATTCTCTCAGCCCACAGTGCAGTCTTCAATTTTTTATGCCAACATCTCTGGTTATCTTCTATTGTCCTTTTCATGATCTTGATCAGGTTCTTGTTGGAGGACTCAACCAAACCATTACCCTAGGGGTAATAATTTGAGGATGTACTCAAATAGATATTATGGTCCACTGCCCATGCACAAATCTGAGCTCCAACAAAAGACTTTTCATTATCTGAAATAATGGTTGAAGGGGCACCGAACCTGGTCACGATTCCATCAAGGAACTCAACAACTAAAGATTCAGTGACCTCCTTCAATGCAATTGCTTCTGTCCATCTGGTGAAGTAATCTGTAGTAGCTAGAATCCACTTATGACCATAACTGGAAGGAGGATTGATAGGGCCTATGAAATCCAATGCCCACTAAGCAAAAGGTTGATCCACCTGGAAAGGATGAAGGGGAAGAGCTGCAAGCCTTTTTTTTCCAGAGAAAAAGGTACATTTTTCACACTTCCTTACATACCTATGACAGTCATGGAACAATGATGGCCAAAAGTAACCAGCCCTCATGATCTTCATTGCAGTTGTTCTAGCTGAGAAGTGACCACCATCAGGAACATCATGAAGCTCTTTGATTATTCTTTCAGCTTGGTGTATATCAATACATCTCAATAAGGTTCCATTAAAATCTCTGCTAAAAAGGATACCATCAACTATGACATAAGGAATTGACTGTAGCCTATACTGTTTCCTTTTAGTTCTATTTAATCCTTAAGGGTATCCATTGCCTAATAAGAAATTCATCATATCATCCATCCAACTCCTTGGGTTGTTATTTCTTAACTCTTGTTGCTTTGTCAGTATCATAGCAGCTTCTTGAGATGATAGCATCTATTTACATAATCCCTTCCCTCTTACCAGCTTGGTAATCTAAATGTCAACATCATATTCCATTACTTTAGTAATCCAGCCAGCTCTCTTCTCACTAATATCCCTGCTCAAAAGGAAATTCTTCACACTGGCATGGGGTACGAACAAATGAATCTTATTATGAGGTAGGAGGTGTCTGAATTTCTTTAAAGCTTTGATGACTGCGAGGGCTTGCTTCTCCACATAGCTGTATTTATCTTCATATTCTTTAATCCCTTCACTAAAGAAGGCTATGGGCTGCTCTTCATCTTTATCATTTCTTTGAGTCAGGACAATAGAAATGCTTGACTCACCACCTAGGGAATACAGAATGGAATCTTTCTCAAATTTGGATTCATGAGAGTAGGGGCTGAGGCTATGGCTACCTTGATCTCTTCAAAACTTTCTTTCCCTTCCTTGGTCCATGCAGAAGACCATACCTTTCTTGAGCATAGTTGTAAGAGGTTTCACCATGGTAGCAAGATTAGGGATAAATCTTCTCACAAAATTTATCCTACCTAGGAAATTTTGTAGCCCTTTCTTGTGTTTAGGAAGAGGAAGGGCAAGTATTGCTTTTTTTCTCTCTAGATCAATGGTTAAGCCATCCTTAGATACAATATGTCATAATAATTTTCCTTGGTTAGTAGCAAAGACACACTTGCTTGGGTTAAGGGAAACCCCAAACTCTCTACATCTTAGGAATACCTGTCTTAGATGATCAAAATGATCCTTTGCATTCTTAGAATACACTGTAATATCATCAAGGTAAACTAAGACAAACTTGTCAATCAATCTTTTGAAGGCCATCTCCATTGCCTTTTGAAATGTAGCACCTCCATTGGTTAGCCCAAATGGCATCTTATAATAAGCATAGGTACCCTATTTAGTGGTAAATGCAGTCTTGTACCTATCAGACTCTTTAACCAACACTTGATTGTAGCCAGAAAATCCATCAAGAAATGAAAATCGCTTTGAACTACTAACCTTGTACAAAATCTGCTTCATAGAAGGGAGAGGATGGTGATCTTTAAGGGAAGCTTGGTTAAGGTCCCTAAAGTCCACACACAATCTAATTTCTCCATTCTTCTTCCTAACAGGGACAAGGTTTGCTGCCCATGATGAGTGTTTGATGGGAAAAATTATATTGGCCTCAATCAATTTGGATAGCTCCTTTCTCATTATGGGTTTTATTTTAGGATTCATTGGTCTCTATTTTTGTCTTACTAGTTTTACATGATTAATTAAATCTATGGTATGCTAAAACAACCTTGGGTCAAAGCCCTTTAAGTCATCATATGTCCAGGAAAATATATCATTAAATTCTTGACATAGATGAATAAAAGTCTTCTGCTCAATTTCAGAACATACCTTATCCATGCTCAAGGATTTTCCATTAGCAACCATGACTGGAATATGATCATCTTCATCAGTAGCTAGGTTCATGTCTCTGCCTCTTGCTTGGTCATCAGGATTGAAAACACTCTCTAAGGTAATGAGACCCTTAGGCAATTTGTTAGAATTGAGATTAATGATCTAATCACCATATTGATCCTACAGTCTTAACTAGTTTTTCCCTAAAAATTTTGCTTCATTCTGCAAGAAGCTAACAATTTTCTCATCAAATTCAAACACCTACCAATGGATGTTGTTATCAAGGATAACAGGCCTTACTACCACTTTGATTTGTTGCTTCTTCTCCTCCCCAAGATTCCCTAGCACATCATAAGATGCACCTATTGCTGCAAGTCTATCAGCATGTCTATTTTCTTTTCTAGGGATGCTTTGAATATTAAATGCAATAAAACCTTCAAGAAAATCCCATACCCTATTTTTATAAGACTTGAGCAAACCATTCTTGGTGGTATTCTAATTTCTCACTTGATTAACCACCAACTCACTATCTCCATAAACTCTTAAAGCTTGAATTCCTCTTTTTTGAGCAAGTAGGAGACCTTGAATCAAGAATTCGTACTCGACCACATTATTAGTGCAACTGGACTAGAGCCTAAAGGAGAAATAGTACCTTACTTGTGCAGGAGAAATCAACATCACACTAGCCCCTAATCCATTTTTATTCCTTGATCCATCAAAGTACATACTCCATATCCCACTCATATCTTCTTGACTAACCACAAGATTAGGAACTAGAGCATCTTTCTCCAATATACAATATGTACTGAGACCTGTCTCAAGGGTTTTTGACATAGGGTCAAATTTATACGCATTAGCCCATTCATCCAAGAAAAAATCAGGTATCTTTGCTAGGGGAGTGGTGGGCTCATTCACTATGTCAGTCTCATCCAAAGGGCAACTCATGTTGATGGGGTTGGGGGTGTAAGATTCAGTATGATGGAGGGCTTGAGGCTCTACTTTAATTGAAGCATTGGCTCCATATCTCATTTTAAAACACATATATGACCAATCAGAAGATACAAAACCACCTATTTGGGTAGTGAAGTCTCTTGACAGACAGATGGAAAAATATGGCTTGACCTCAACAATAGAGATATCTTGGGTTACAGTACAACTAGGGCATGCATGTATGGCCATCTCCACATTCCTAAGGATCCCTACAGTCTTGATAGTACTACCATCCAACTGTAACACATCCCTAACAATGGGCTCATATTTCATTCCCAAAGCATCAATAACACACCTAGGCATCACTGAACTGCTAGCCCCTGAATCAATCATGCAATTATGGACTAGTTTTCCCCCTATAATTAGAGAAACATAGAATGGAGGAGGTCTAACCTTTTTACTTTTTTCTACCTCCCTTGATGGTTGTACTAGGCTTGTGGCACTTTCCATACTAGGTGGCTGATCCTTTGGTTCAATTCTTTCCAATTCTTGCTGCAACAACCTCTTTTGCATGGGTATAGTAGCAACAACATTTGACATGGGGATATTCACATTTGTCTTCTTCATTTTCTCTACCACACTGAATGGCATAGCAGGTGTTTTGGTAGAAACCTTGGGATCTGCAATTGAATGAGGTTGAGATGGAATAACCTGAGGATCACTTGCATCCTTTTTGACATGATTTTGCATTTGTTGTTGAAAGGTACTTGATTGATTATTTGCTGCTTGCTCATGAGATATCACATTTGAAGTTGAGGCTTGATTGGGAGGAGGAGGGACAACATCTTCCATAGCTCTTCTTTTGCTTCTAGTGTTATGAGCAATGAAATCTTGGTTTACATTACAATGCTCCTCCATTTGATGATTCATAAAAAGGAAATCACCCTGTCTTTGCATATCTGAGGCATCTTTAAATTGGTCCCCCTTGTATGATTTTTGTATTCTAGGCTCTTGGATGGTCAAAGCGAAATAAGATTCAACCTTTTGACACATGCAATAGGCATAGGAGTAATTGCAGGAGGGACAAAAATCCTGATCTTAGGCCATGTTGTTTTGAGGGACTATGGCCCTACTTTGGCTTGCATTTGAAGTTGAAACACTACTACTTTGTCTATTCTGATAAAAATAATTATTCCCATAATTATGAGTTGGAGGCCTACCACTATTTAGAGTTTGACCTTGCAATTGATGAGCTTTACTACTTTGAGCTTGTATTTCTAAGGTCACCACCTTGTTGTTCACTTTCTACATCATAGAGAAATTATCCTCTAACCTCTTTCCTTGATCTTCTAATTTCTTCCCTTGATCTTGCAATTTTTTTATCAAGGTTCTTCTCTCTTTTTTCCATTTTCTACATCAGAGATTGCATCATCTCCTTGATTTCATCTATCCCATTTGAAGATGTGGAAGCTTGAGGGACTGGGACAAGGGATTGTGATGTAGAAGTTGTGGGAAGAGGAGCCATTGCTGGTTGATGATTTGGAACATCAGGGAAGAAAGGCATAGGAGGCCTCTGAGCTAGCTTACCTCCTTGTATTAGGATGTTCTCTGATTTTATTGCTATGTCATAAGCATTAGGTAAGGTCTCTCCTCCCATAGTTTAAATTGTAGTGGCAATATCACTGTTAAAAGCTCTAAGGTAATGCAAGAAGGCATTACCAGGGGTAGGTTTCACTGAAGTAGGTATTCTATCTCATGTCTTTTGAAATCTATAATTAAAATTAGTCATACATTCATGGGGGGCTCTTTTTATAGTAGTCAATTGCTCTAAGAGTGACAAATAGTCACTTTTATCCTCAAAATGTTTGCACAATCCTGCTCCTAAGCCATCCCAATCTGTTATAGAACCATGAGCCAAACCTCTATACCATTGTAGTGCTTTTCCTTTCAAGGATGAGGCTAGGAGCCTAACTGCAACATCATATTTTATAATACCATGGATATTGCAAACATTTGCAACTTCCTAAATGTGTTCTGAGGGAGAGATAGAAGTTTCACCAATAAACTTTGGTATACTTTTGAGGGCAGCTACTGGTATGTCATGTCTTTGGGCTAATAAGAGAGGTCTCTATTGGCATAAAGTTATTTGCATTAGTGACAACACTCACAGTTCTAACCAAAAATCGAGTAATATAGTTCAGATTGAATGATGGCAACACAGTTCAAACCGAGTAATACAATTCAGACCGAGTGATGGCAACACAGTTCAAACCGATTAATATAGTTCAGACCGAATGATGGCAACACAGTTCAAACTGAGCATCGAAGACATAGTTCTAACCGAGTGAAGAAGGACTTAGTATTAACTGAGTGAAGATGCACTTAGTGTTAACCGAGTAAAGATGCACTCAATATTAACCGAGTGAGGAAGCACTTAGTGATAACCGAGCTCAGGAGGTTAACGAAGAAGTTAGTTTCTACTGAGTGACACTATATCTACCGAGTCACCAATGGTCACTGAGTTCCAGGCAACGTTGTATGACTAGTATGAACTAAGCCCCTACCTCTACCAAGTGCATGACGATGCCGAGTAACATAGTGGATGCCGCGTATCAGAAGGTCATCAAGTCTGTCTGAAGAACCTGAGTTTGTTTTACCATTTGGCTGACTTAGTTATATTTTGTTTACTTGTGTTTGGCCAATCGTGCATGAATAATTATTGGAATGGTATATATATGTAATGTATTATATCGCATAGAAACAAGGAAGATATACAAGATATAGAATATTGCAAAAAAGGAGGGAAATAAGATATGATATGTGAATTCATCAGCAGTAAAGACTACTCAGCAAGGTCTACCGGGAGCATAAATGATTTCATCAATCACAGAAGGTGATCTACAATAAAGAATCCAGTCAAGTTGTAAGTTGATCTGTTGGTTCATCCTAATAGGTGAATCATTCTTGTAAATCCTTTAACAGGATAGACTTAACCGTCTTTATTCAAATCTCCTAACAGAGTGCATACTTGTAAAGTATGTTTGTAAATCCTCTAAAAAGGTGGATCTAGCAATCCTCTATGCTCCTAATAGGGCAGATCACCAGAAGTGATCATTGTAAGCCTTAACTGGCCAACTTCATACTGCAGTAATGAAGCTTTGTGGGTATCATCCCCACCCCAGTTTTACTTTCTATTTTGGAAGGTTTCTGGGTCACCAAATCTCTGTGCATATATGGTTTAAATATTTTAGTTCTTTTATGCAGTAGGCTAGATGAGTGAATGTTGTATATGGTTATTCTGATTTAACTTAAAAGTTTTATTGTTACTGATTCACCCCTCCCCTCTCAGTAACCTATTATATCTTGAATATTTCCAACAATTGGTATCAGAGCATTTTTGGTTCTTAGGACAAAGTTGGATAGCTTGAGCAAAGATCTAAGTTATGGAGATATTTAGACTGGAGAAAGTTATTGAAAATGAAAGTTAGATCTAGAAATGGCCATGGTTCAACTCAAAGAAGCAAAGGAGCATCTTTCTCAATCCCTAAAAAGAAGAAAGGAACTTGCAAGACAAATGAATGACCATCACTATGTTGAAGAAAAGATTGAAGATTTCTTACCATTAAGTAGTTCAGAAGAAGTTGACAAGGCAATCAAAGAACTTCTAGAAAAGAATGGATCTCTACAAGAAGAGGTAAGAAAGCTTAAAAGAGAGCAAGAAATATAGTCAATTAGGTTATGTGAAGTTTTGGAAAAAAGAAACAAAGCACAAGAAGAATTGGAAGATAAAAGCCATAAAATTCATAATCAAACCCATCAACATGAAGACCTTATAGACCAACTCTCTAATGCAAATGAAGAAATCAGGATTCTCAGAGTACAAAATGAAAGTCTACAGAATGATTTAAGAAATAAGAGACAAATCAATGAAAGCTTGGAAAATGATCTAATCTCTGAAAGGCAAGTCAGTGAAAGAATGATGAAATCCCAAGTAGATATGAATCAATTAAACCAACAAAATGAGGAAAATATTTATAGACATAAAGGTAAAGCTGGTCTTGGATACAAAGAAGAAGGTGAATCCTCCAAACAAGGTGAACAAAGGAATCAAAAATCCACTTGTAATCACTGTGGCAAGTTAGGTCATACATCAAACAAATGTTGGAGCAATGGAAAAGCAAAATTCAATGGTAAATGCTTCAATTGCAATCAACATGGTCACAAAGCAAATGAGTGCAAGGAAAAACCAAAATTTGAAGGCAACTATCACAAATGCAAAAAACATGGTCACAAGGCATTCCAATGCAGATCGAAATCATTCAATACAGCTGAAAAAATTGTCAAAGCCATATTTGGATGGGGCTACAACATCTGGTGTAGATGTCACTATTGTGGAGAATATGGACATACTGGCATAAATTGTGCAAGACATCACCTAAGGAAGAAGGACACTACTGTAAGGTGCTATACATGTACAGAACTTGGTCATATAGCTAAAAATTGCATGAATATAGAAAGAATTGAAAATGAGAAGAAAATCAAAGTAGACAACTTTCGGAAGCAAATGAAGCAACAGTGGATTCCAAAATCTACCGAACAAGATAAGTCAAGCAATGGAAATATCACTCAAGAAATGAGTGACTCCACCATTTCCAATTAATATTCATAAAAGAAAGTATGGAACTGCATCCTCCAAGAATTATCCTAAATAGTTCCGCAAGAAGAAAGATGATCAGAATAGTATTCAGATACACTTTGATCCTAGACTTAATCGAGTTCGGTCGGGTGCAATAAAGTTTCATTTACCAAGTTATATCAACCGACCTAGGTCGGTTCGTGACCTTACCAAGTTAGGTTGGTACATCAATGTTTTCTTTTGATCACTGAGTTGATAGTATCTACTGAGCAAGTGAATGACAACCTGTCATTTCATCTACCATCGTACCAAGCATATATGATGAATGTTTCATCAAAAAGGGAAAAATTTGATCTTATTCTTTACTAAAAACTTTGAGCTAAGTTATCTTCTGCGATTCTAGAGCAAGCTTAAAGCAATTTTGAGCAAATTTTAAAGGGCAAAGAATCTGTTCAAAATTTCTCTTCACTTACCGAGCAACAATGGCATCCGAAAGTAGCAGCTCCAAGACAAAGAGAGGCTCAGAAATGCGGGTTAAAGGTGTGGAATGGAAGGCACCAAACTTCAAATTGACACCAGCAATTGTAGAATCACTTGAACCTAACGGTGCTCAGTCTCGAATTCCTCCAAAGGTACTCCTTATAAATGGCATTTGCTCTTATTTCAAATGTTCCATTCAATAACTTGGAAACCTAGAAATTGATAATGCCCTAGGAGAAATGAGCGTAGATGGAAATTTGAAACCCGAGCATAAGCATCTTAAAACAAAAGGGTTAACTCACATTTCACATTTGCCAAGGAATTTTCAAATTAAATGGGTTAGGTATGTACTCAGTCGGGTTCACAACGGGAAATTGTGGTTAGAACAACCAGTGCTTATCAAAAAGAAAATGATTAACAAGATTACTGGCCTTTACATGTTGAGCAAATCTAAGACTACCAAAACCCTAGGTCAGGAAGAATTGCAAAGGCTAACCCAAGCAAAATGGGATAGTAGAGGACTTAAGCTCAGTACAGTAGCTGACGCTGAATTAAGATTTGGTATTCACGTCATTGCTCATAAAATTTACAGTTCGAGCCATCCAAATAGTGTACCTTGTGAAGCAGTAGATCTAGCATATAAGGTAGTAAAGAAGAATGTTGAGTTTGATCTATCTGAATTGCTTTTGTCTCAATTTAATAAAAATATGGAAAGCATAAGGACTTCAAAGAAAAATTCCTACAAATTCGGTTCACTTTTGATTTGTTTATTCTTCTATGTTCAAAAGTCTTTTCCATCAAAAGGATCAGTAGTATGGAGAAAAGATATTCCTGTTCTTTATCAAATAAATGAGTTCATTGCAGAGTTAGGTGAAAATTTTGACAGTGTTTTGGATAATTACTTTGAAGATTTTAAGGAAAGTATGAATAATAGATTCTGAATTCCACCTAAACTGGTTGAGGAATACAAAGAAGATGTATGCTTAATGGTAGATTGTGATAAAGTATACATAAAGGCAGTCAGGCCCTGAGTTGCATGGGTGAAACCTCTTCCTTATGAGGTCAATATTGATGAAACCAGAGATATCATAGAAGCACTGGTGAATGAACTAGTAGACCCAAAGCAACCAATCTTTGGAACTTATGATGAAGCTAAGGCTAGAATTGAGCTTTCAATCAAAATGCCTCAGATCATTAGCAAAGGAAAGAGGAAGATTGCAAAGCTAAAAATAGAACTTGGTCCTCTGATGATTACTAAAAGGAAAAGAGAAGATGATGAAGAAGAAGAGGAAACCGAGTCAAAAAAAGCAAAGGAGCCTCAACGGAAGAAAGGTAAGGTGATTATCACCAAACCTAAAAAGCAAGCTACGACAGTCTTCTCCAAGAGAACAAGACAGGGGAAGAAGGAACCTGTACTTGTCAAGCCTCCACTCACATTTGAGGCAAGGTTGAAGCAATTAGAAGAAGGTACTAGCTTCACTAACTTCAAAGCATTGAAGTTTGAGACAAGAATAGAACAGGAGAAAATGCAGATTGAGGAATTGGTATTAAATAAAATGGGAAGATGTAAATACTCTTCGGACGAGATTGCCTCTAAGATCCCTAAAGAGCTATTAGAGAGGTTGCAACCAAGATGGGAAATTACAATCAAAACTGTCAAAGATTTCTTTGAGCAAACCTTGAAAATCCTCCTACCGAGTCTCACTGATGCAGAAGTGAAGAAATCATTGAAAGATCATGAAGGTAATATGATGATTAGATTCCACACTTGTTTGATACTAATCAAAGACATTGAGCATGTTGTAAATGATGCAACAAACATGTGGAAACATATCTATCATCTACATAAATCTAGTGAGGATATTGTTGAAATCAAGGACAATGACAACAGTGATGATGATGACATTGAAGATATTCCAGGGGATCTATATTCAATGATGATAAATGTTGAGGAAGAATTCAAGGAAGATGAAATGGAGGAAGAAGACAAGGAAGATGAAATGGAGGAAGAAGAAGATGAACAAGCTAAGGAGGAAGATGATCCTGTAAAAATTGTACCCAAAGTCATTGCATCTCTTCCTCACTCTCCACCTAAAGTAGCTACATCAAATGTGGAGATAGCTTCTACTAGTGAGATTGTGTGCACAACAACTTCATCAATTGCTCAATCTTCACCTGTCTCCTCTCAGCTCTGAGCACCATCTATGCAAGTGTCTACCACTTCATCAACTGAGCTACAACCATCTTCATTGATCGAGGCATCATTAGCTACAACAGTAAGTTCATCAAGCATATCAACTTCTACTACAGAGTGTACAGTAAATGTACCCATTGGTACTTCAATTTTGACAATTTTATTTGCTCCAATTTTTGCATCTGTTAGTTCTCCCATTCCAACCTGTACATCAATCTTAGGAGGAAAATCAATTTTTGATACTGTTAGCACTTCTCTCAGTCTTCCTCTAGTTAGTCTTATTCCAGTTTTGTCAGCCAGTCTAGCTTCATCAACTATTATTTCAGTTTCAAAGGGAAAAGGTGAAGTCCTTGTAGGAAAAGCAAAGAAATACATGTTTTCTAGCAAGGCAGTGGATGAGGAAATAGACTTGGATAAGGACATTGTCATTCCTAAGATAGATCTGGATAATGCATCAGTCGATGAAATGAGAATGATCAGTCAGCTATTAGATCAGAAGGCAAGGCAAAAACAACTGAGGCATGAGAGAGACCAGGAATATAGTATTATTGAAAGTGCTAAGAATATTCTAACAGAGGCTATAGGTGTTGAAGTAGATTCTACTCAACACATTTTGATTCAGTTAGAAGAGGCTGTATATAAATTCAATGAAGATACCTCCGGCCAAGAAAAATTGATTGAAAAGGCAAAGAAGAAATTTGACAATAAGGTGCTCGAGCACATTGCTCAACATATTGCATTAAAATAGGTAGAATTGTCTACAATTTTGAGTAATTTTGAACATTCTTTTAATAACATAACTTCACTTTTTGGAAAAATTTGTGATGTTACCAAGTATACTAAAGAAATAAAAGAAAAGTTGAATAAAATTGATGAGGATATGAAAGTCAGTGCACAAATGTTGTAGCTTAACCACAATTCAAGTTCATCCCATCATCTCAGAATAAGATTTTTGTCGGAGAAATAGGCAGAATTGTTGAGAGAGGAAGCAAGAATTAGATGTACTCTGATTGACATCCAAAATATGATCCTTCCTGTAATGGACACAATGCAGAAGCATATTGCCCATTCCAAAACATTGATTCATGACAAAAACTTCTCAATTGCAGATCATATGATTGAACTCTTTGCAGAAGTTCAAATAGCACTCTCCACCAGCAAACTCTTGCAAGAAAATTGGGATAAGACATTGGCTCTTATTTTCAAGTTACATTATGAGTTTATCTCTCATTTTGGACTCTCTGTGTAAATATATATTGTTTAATTTGGCATTATTGTCAAAAAAGGGGACATAGCACACTCCAAGAGATAATTGTGCAAGAAATATGTGTAATGACTTGTAAATACTGTGCATATTGTATGGGGGAGATACATGTAAGAAAGATATACTTGTAAATACTATGCATTTTGTATGGGGGAGATACATGTAAGAAAGATATGTGTAGTAAGACTTGCAAAGGTCAATTTTGAAAATTCAGAACTGCATGTCAATTTTTGCACATACACTTTGAATCATAATTGTTTTTGTCACTAATGCCAAAGGGGGAGATTGTTGGCATAAAGTTATTTTCCATTAGTGACAACACTCACAGTTCTAACCAAAAACTGAGTAATACAGTTCAGACCGAATGATGGCAACACAGTTCAAACCGAGTAATACAGTTTAGACCAAATGATGGCAACACAATTCAAACTGAGTAATATAGTTCAGACCAAATGATGACAACACAGTTCAAACCAAGCATCGAAGACACAGTTCTAACCGATTGAAGAAGGACTTAGTGTTAACCGAGTGAAGATGCACTTAGTGTTAACCGAGTAAAGATGCACTCAATATTAATCGAGTGAGGAAGCACTTAGTGATAACCAAGCTCAGGAGGTTAACGAAGAAGTTAGTGTCTACCGAGTGACACTATATCTACCGAGTCACCAATGGTCACCGAGTTCCAGGAAATGTTGTATGACTAGTATGAACTGAGCCCCTACCTCTACCGAGTGCATGATGATGCCGAGTAACGTAGTGGATGACACGTAAAATAAGGTCATCAAGTCTATTTGAAGAACCCAAGTTTGTTTCACCATTTGGCTGACTTCGTTATATTTTGTTTACTTGTGTTTTGCCAACCTTGCATGAATAATTATTGGAATGGTATATATATGTAATGTATTATATCACATAGAAACAAGGAAGATATACAAGATATAGAATATTGCAAAAAAGGAGGGACATAAGATATGATATGCGAATTCATCAGCAGTAAACAATACTCAACAAGGTCTACTAGGAGTAGAAATGATTTCATCAATCACAGAAGGTGATCTACAATAAAGAATTCAGTCAAGTTGTAAGTTGATCTGTTGGTTCATCCTAACAGGTGAATCATTTTTATAAATCCTTTAATAGGGTAGACTTAACCGTCTTTATTCAAATCTCCTAATAGAGTGCATACTTGTAAAGTATGTTTGTAAATCCTCTAACAAGGTGGATCTAGCAATCCTCTATGCTCCTAACAGGGCAGATCACCAGAAGTGATCATTGTAAGCCTTAACCGGCCAACTTCATACTACAGTAACAAAATTTTGTGGGTATCATCCCCACCCCAGTTTTACTTTCTATTTTGGAAGGTTTTTGGGTTACCAAATCTCTGTGCATATATGGTTTAAATATTTTAGTTCTTTTATGCAGCATGCTAGATGAGTGAATGTTGTATATGGTTATTCTGATTTAACTTAAAAGTTTTATTGTTACTGATTCACCCCTCCCCTCTCAGTAACCTATTATATCTTTATTGTTACTAGTATGTCATGTCTTTGGGCTAATAAGAGAGGGCTCCCACCATTAAAGGTGGCAAAAGTATAAGCTCTAGGCAATGCCATATAGACAAGTGATCTATTGATATGTATTGATGGCAGTCTAGGCTGAGATCTAACAGGAGGAGGAGTAGAGATAGATCTTGTAGGTGTATTTGTTACTATTGTAATCCTAATCGGTGATAAAGATATTCTAGTCTTCCTTCTTCTAGGGTTCGAAAATGAAAGCTCTTGATACTAAAACTTACCTCTAGAAGATGCCCTTGTTTCAGCTCTGGGCATAAATCACTGCAACTTTGGTTTGGAACCAGATATGTATTTGAAGCTTAGAGTCACCAAGTAATTTGAAGAATGAGCCTCTTGAAGGCTTAAACACTGAAGCCAGTACTATCTCCTTGATATTGATCTTGAAATCTTCTCTTTTGACACTAGTAGGCTTGAAGTTTTCTAAAAAGTTGTCCCACTGGGCGTGCCAAAAACTATTGTCACTGAAGTCTACACCCTTGTCCAAAGTTGCTACCTAAGGACGACCTCATGAAACATGGAAACAACCTCCAAGTTGTGGGACTTGAACTATGAGGTTGAATCTCTAGAGAAGGCCGACTTCCTCTTACTATCAGGATGCACCTAACTACTCTTGGAGAGGAAAAGGGAGAAGGAGAGCATGAAAGAAAATCTACCTAATGTAATCTAAAGAGGTGATGCACCAAAATAGAGTGTTCAGACCAATCTCTGCCCATATATGCACTTTTGAACCAGAATGAAACTAAGGATATACACATTCAGATTTGCTTTAATCTAATAATCACATGCAAATCAGAAGACTAAGATGAATGACTCAAGGAAAGAGAAATTCACTTATATTATCATTCATAGGTCAAGGAGATGTAGTCATGGAGATGATAGATCTCTACAAAACACCAGTAAGAGGCAAAGAGTTCTTGCACTTTCATACCAATGGCTGAAAGAGATAAGGTAGAAAATCATGTAGCTTAGAGGCACAGGGGAATTTACACTGAGAATCTGTAGAGCAATAACAGTGAAAATAGAGAAAGGTCGACCTGTTCAAAATTTTTAGAAGTTGCCTTTATAGCTCAGGCATAACTGAGATGTCCTCCAACTGAAGTTACTCCCCAACCACTACATTGAAGTCCTACAGAGAACAATCATGGGGATCCAGAAGAAAATTTGATTTGAATATAGCTTTTTGGTACCATGAAATCTGATTTTAAACTAAAATAGGGCCTGAAAAAGATAGAAATGATGCCATAACTGTGCTCTGACCAGGTAGATAGGTTTGATCGGGGGGTAGAGTGTTCCTCTTTGATTTGTATTTACTTCAGGGTGGTTGGAATTGATCATAAGATCAAATTATGCAAAAAACCTTGGTATCCCCTGTTTCGAGTTCACGAACTAGCATGGTTAGTAGGTCAACATAACCCTGGCACCAAAATGATCCATGTGGACCAAAGATCTCTTTTCACTTTGCCACCCCACAAGGTCTTCCCGAGGTTGACCAATCTTTCTTTACTAACTACGCCAATTCCTCAAGCTCCAACTACAACGGTCACATTAATTGCCAGCGCATCTAACCATTACTGCCTCCACCGGACCCACTGGGACACGTGTCACTGAAGTGCTATGTCGCTATGCGTATCCTCTGAGAAATTTCCTATAGCAAGATTGTGCCCACCATTGATCCAAACTGATCTGATGATATTGAAGACTCGCCGTATTACTGCACTTTGCCCTTAAAACTTCTGGGCCCATGAACTAACATCAACACACTTGGAATCCGACTTGGCCCAATCTAGTACCATCCTTGCAGTTTCATAACGCTCAGCCCCACCCTTCCACGTGTCATCGAGGTGCTATGTCGCTATGGGTAATATCCTTGTAGCTTTCCATAGCGAGATAGCGCCCACCATTGATTTTTTGAGATCTAGCAGCGAGCAAGATGGATCTGACCTATCAGTATACCAACCAATAAGAAACTAGCCATGTGCCAACCTATCTGACAAGTCCTTGTAGTTTCATCTCACGAGAAAGCACCGATCATTGATCTCCATGAGATCAATGATTGTGGAAGATCCTCATTATACTGCATTTGCCTTCTCAAAATTTTGGGCCTACGAAACATTTGGCAACCACCTTGCACAACCTGGCATCTTCATTTTGGCATGACCTAGCCCTACCGATCCATGTGGAACAATGGTGCTATGTCACTATGGGTAATATCCTCGCAGCTTTCCATAGCAAGATAGCGCCCACCATGGATCTAGACTGATCTGACGATCGTGAGGAAATCTTCATGCGTTTGAAAGGGGTGTGGGTCTAGGTAACTACTGACATCAACGAATTGCTTAGCTGGTGACTAATCAAAGGCTCATTTCAAACACAGTCATCCCTCCACATTGCCTGAGGTCCCACCTTGTTTTCCTTTTATCGACTGGGCGCTATGGTGGCTAACGGTGAGGAACACATATTTTTTGGTAGCGTCATAGCACCCACTGTGGATCTATCAAAACTCGACGCTAGAGAAACAACAAGGAAAAGGAGGACCCATCGACCATGCGGCCAAAAGGCACTATGTCGCTATGGAAAAACAATGTGCAACTTCCCATAGCGAGATAGCACCAACCGTGGATATTTCAAGATCCGGTGATGGGGACTTGCAGGCCCACAGAAATAAACCTAAGAAATAAGGAATATCATAAGGTTTGATCATTTAATTTTTTTGATATTCCTGGGATGTTTAAAAATAACATTAAACCAAGAAGTGACCATTGGGCTGGCAAATATTTAAAAATTCAAATATTTGGTAGGGGGCACAATATGTAACAATCACCTCGCCATATTTTTGGAAAAGTCAATAACAAACATCACCAATCTCAAAAGAGAAAGTACTAATGGATGTTGAGGACAAACCCAAGTAGAATAGTGGGATAATAACAAATATCCTTCCCTACCTATAAGGGGATCTATTGTTGAGATGAGTTTTGCATGTAAGGCAAGTGAATGAAGCACATTCGCTCAAGAACTCTACAAATAGTTTTCATAGGGCCTAATTACTATGTGAAACACATATGCGTGAAAGTAAATCTAGATCCAATTTTAGAGCACCAAATGAAGTGTGAATCTATGAAAGCATGTAGAAGCACTCAAGCCAAACACATAAGAGGGTTCATTTCATTTCCAAATCCAAATTTTATAAAGATCCAACAAAATACCTAGTAATCTTTGCAATGCATCTTTTCTCTATTGTACCTTTCATTTATGCTTGAACACTCGCTCACAACAAACAAAGCAACAAGCAAAACAAGCAAACACAAGATATGCAATATATATCCAACTTGTGCAAAACTAGGGTTAGATATGAAAAAATTATTTTAAAGAGTGATAATAATTAAAAAATAACTCAAACAAAGCTCACATCATGCATTGATCCATGTGAAAATAAAATTCAAGCTATTCATTAAATGCCCTTTTTTTAATATTGATTTTTGACCTAGTCAACAAGATTAGACCTATATGATATGAATTTGGATCCAAAACCCTAAATACAAAAAATAGACCCCTATCAAAAATTAGAGAGATTTCCAAAAATGTTAGAATTTTGAAAAGTTCTTTTCATTTGTGCCCTAGGGAGCTATTTTGTCAAAATAGACCAATTTTGCCAAATCAAATTATTGAGCCTTAATATGATCTCTAAAATCAAAACACAAAGAACTAACCCTATTTAGTTCAGGGACCTTTCCAAAAATATAGACTTTTTCCAAAAAATAGATAATTTTCCCCTAAAATTATTTTTCATGAAAAATCAAGAAAAAATTATAAAAAATAGAAAATATCTCAATTTTTTTTGAAAATTTAACTAAAGCTTCTCTGATATGTTGCCAACCTACAAACAAACATCTGGAGCAAAAAATAAAGCCTTTTAGGAGATGTGATCAAATCTTTAAGATCTAGGGTTTTTTTCCACATAAGGGGGTTAGCTCCAACAATATCTAAAACCAACAAGTAAAGGTGGCTTGCCCCATAGTGGGCACCAAAAATGTGTGCTAAAATATTGACACACTTCTATAAATCATTATATACAAGATTGCTCAAGAATCAGATCTCAAATGGTGACTCATAGCTCTCTATTCATGGAGTGCAAGGGTTTGTAATGGAGACCCTTAGTTTGACCTAGTTTGTGCCCATGCAAGTACACCATAAAATGAGAGATTCAAAGATCAAAATATGCATGCAAATGAAGATGCAAGCTAATCTAAATGATAACAATGCAAGAAAGGAAATCTAATCTATGATAGGAAATAACAATGCAAGATTAATCTATGAAAGGGTGATCCCACAATAATGGGTTCCACTTTTTGACCAATTTTGATATTGAAATCAATATTTTTGCAACTAATGTCATGTTCAATTGGCTATATCTCAAAAACTATAAATAATTTCAAGATGACATAAACTAATGATTTTGAGTACTCTTTTCCTACTTTGTAACCATATTTTTTAATCTAAAAAATAAAAAATTTAGGTCAATTTTTTTATCTCCTTCGAAAAGTGGTACATAATAAAATTCAATATTTTTAAAGAGTGATAGTTCGTTTGACACACATAACTTTTTTTTTAGAAATGATAATGATGCAATTCTTTCAGTGTTAGATTCGTAACATCAATATCCAAAGGATACATTTGGTTTGATTCATTTTGGTTGAATATTGTATAGTTTATGAAGTTTTGAAGTGACACGAATCATAATTCAGACATACGTACCATTTGACACAGATAATTTGAAGTCAATTTATCGAAATTTTTTTTTTTTTTTTTTTTGAATAGAAAGCTATCTCAATAAGCTAGTTTCTACATATTTTTCAAAAAAAAATTGACCTAATTTGCTAATTTTCTCGAGGTGTCAAAGTCAGTTGATGCTGAATCGGTAATGAACCTATAATGAGTTAAACTCATATTTGAAAGTCTTAATGAATATAATATGTATTACAATTATAGTTTTTGGAAAGCTTGCTCTGAGTAGCACAAATTGGAAATTTTTATTTTACAGTAGGAGATCATTCAGTCTCAATTTTAGGGGTCAAAAGAGCCAATTTCATTTTTTCTCCAGAAAACAACACCAAAAATTTGTAATTTGAGATGTTCGTACGAACTTGTCTAATATGTTCGTGCAAACACATGTTCACATGAACATATGAGAAAATAATTTGGCTGCCAGAAATTTATTTTAACATGTTTGCATGAACATGCATAATAATTTGTGTTCGCATGAACATAAAAAAGGGCAAATTTATCAAGATTTGAAACAAGAAAGTGGAATTTTTATCATAAAGTCGCTGTGCAAATATGTTCACATGAACATATTAACTAGGTATGTTCACGCGAACATACCTTATTAAAAGTTAATATGTTCGTGTGAACATATAATTAGTTTCTGCTTGCGCAAACATTGGTAGTACATTCGGGTGAACATGCGTAAATTTCTAAATACAAATTTTTCATCATTTCACAATTTCCTTCGTCCCCCAAAAGTGGTACCCAGTATTGTGGGTTCACCCGAAAGAAAATATGGATCTAAGCTAATATGAAAATGCAAGGATGGATCATGATGATGGAAGCCATGAATGCATGAGAGAAGAAGATAGAAATTCTCTACAAAAAGCTTTAATGCTCATACTCCTCCAAAAATGGCTCTCTAAACCTACAACATAACAATAGTATAATTGTGGATGTCAAAAATGAGGAGAGGGCTCTCCCTTATAAAGAAGAATGGACGATTAAGCTTAAGAGGCTATAAGATTTAATCAAAGGTGGAGAGAGAATGACCCATGTGAGAAAAAATTCCACCAATGAGAAAAGAGGAGGAAAATTAAATGGAACTCCACTTAGAAATATGTGCATTTACGTGTAGAGGAAAAAAAATTATTTAATTTTTATTTAATTGATTTCCTTTTTCAAGTGAAATCTTATTTAATTAAAAGGGAGCAAGTTCTTTTGATTAAA
Organism: Cupressus sempervirens; assembly: GCA_028749045.1. Lineage (NCBI taxonomy): Eukaryota > Viridiplantae > Streptophyta > Pinopsida > Cupressales > Cupressaceae > Cupressus > Cupressus sempervirens. Next base: position 858,576,930 of record CM053792.1, on the reverse strand, counting down.
TAGAAAATATTTAATTAAATTAAAAGAGAATTTTTTCTCTTAATTAATTAAACGTAGATTAATTATTTAATTAAAAGAGAGGTTTTCTTTTAATTGAATAAGGCTTAAGATAACATGATGAAACCTTAGAAAATTTTGAAATAATTGAATTAAGTACAATTTGATAAAAGAAATCGATTTGAATTGATTTAATAAAATATTGCAAACCATTGATTCAGGAAATTTGATAAATTGAATAATGGGGGCCCATAGTCTAGGTGACCATTTTAGGGAGCACACACATATGAAGTGGTTGACACTACCTCATGTAACTAGAATATTAAATTACATTAACTAATATTATTACCATAATACTATATGCTTTAAACAATTATAGTTTAAAAAACTACACAATACCAATTGAATATTCTTTGCTTTAAGATTTTGAATAAAAAATTTACTCTTGTTTCTGTTTTATAGTTCAACCATTCCTAATCCCAAAGAAAAAAATTACTCTAAGTTTTATTTTATAGTTTGACCATGTCTTTGATCACTCCTCCCTAATACTCCAATACTGATTTACAACACTGCCTACCAATATTTGGTAGAAACTATATTGCACTGCCTTTTGGCAGGAACTATGTTGCATTGCAGTCCTTGTTTATACATATTTTTCTGATGATATCACCTCTTATAATCATCATATCTCTTTCTATCTCATCTCTAATTTCCATTATGTCTCACTACTCTTATTTATACATATTTCTAATGATATTGCACATACATCATTATAGTTTAAATCTCTATCCCATCTCAAATTTCTATAAATAATTCTAATGATATCACTCATCACTATACGTTAACTCTCTTAGTGGAATCCTTCATAATTATTTCTATTTCCTTTCAACCTATCCCTTCATATCTATTTATATCCCATCTTACTACCCTTCCTATCTAGATTTCTATTTCCTTTCATACCTATCTCTTTATATTTATTTCTACCCCATCTCACTACCCTTCCTATCTATAAGTGACATCACTATAGTTAAATATATCACCACCCTTCCTATTTATAGATATTTATTCTTATATATATACCCTTCCTTCCTATCTATATTAATTTTTTTTATAAACCATCTCACTACCCTTCCTACCTTCCTATCTATTAGTGACATCACTATAGTTAAATATCTCACTACGCTTCCTTTTTATATATATACCCTCCCTTCCTATCTATATATTTATTTATATCCCATCTCACTACCCTTCCAATATATTAAGAAACATCACTATAGTTAAATATATCTCTACCCTATATCTCACTTATTGATTGAGGCAAAGTTGATGAAGATGGAATGATTGTTTTGCAGGTCTTTAAATGCACTGGCAATGAAATGTTGTAATTGAAGAATGATAAAGACATGGTTATAATGTGTTATCAAGTCAATATTAGGTTTTTGTATACCAGTGGACATATTTGAGTCTTTTGACAATGCTATTTAGGGTCTTTGATTGTCTAGAGCATAATGTAGATAGTTGATCTATATGTTAATAGTATTGAGGTAGGAATAGTTGTTAGGTAAGTGCACCAAGTTGTGGTGCCAAAAGGGGGGTATTAGTGGACACCTTTTTCCTAAAATAAATAATTTTTGAACTTCAACAAGAATTTGAAGATAGTTATGCTCAAAATTTTAAGATATGACAAAAACAAAAGTCGCAGTCCTTTGAATCTAGTTTCTAAACTACTAATTTTTTTTCAAAATGGTTTAGTTTTAGGTCCTCAAAAAAGGGGGCCACAAAAAGTGGTATTTTTTATTCCAAAAAAACATAACACAATACAAAGTGTGGCTCCCCTAAAATTTTAACTTTTTTTTTGAAATTCTTTAATCGCTCTAGTCAAAAGTTACTTAACACTATGTAGTTTATCCCAGATTTTTTAGGTAATTTTATTATGTGTATTTTTTTTCAATGAATTTTTTAACTAGACACATCCCAAAAATGTGAAATATCTGTGTGCTCCCCTTATAAATAATTGAAAACTAATATAAAATCAAAACCTTTTTTTTTTCAAAGTGTGTAGAATGGAGTTTTTAAAAAACTAAGTTGTTGCAAAATTCAATGAACAAGCTAAAATCTACATCCCAATTAGTACATGGTTGTTTTGAAAAAAAATGGAAATACATTCAAAAGAAATTATAGATGAAAGGCTTGAAATAGTTCAAATTAAAAATAAATTATATAGTTATATATCTAATACAAAGACCTACAATGTTATGTAACCTAATCTTATCAATGCCCAACCACAAGGAATCATGAAGGAGAGCACACAAGAAAAATCAATCATTTTTTATATGTTTGTAGCAAAACACATCTCAGACTTTTTTATAAACTCCAAACCTCTAGGTTGGATCTCCAAGGGAAAACCAAGCCTTAGGCTTAGTTTTAATGTAAAGCTTTGAATAACATATACTCACTATAGCACATGCATGCTATAGTGTGCAAACACTATTTAAAGCTTTTGAATTTGGGTTTCAATAGCACGTGCACACTATAGTGCGCAAGCACTATTGAGACCTAATTAGTGCATAGAGAAGGAAGAAGAGATGCAAAGCAAGAGCAAGAGAAAGGGAGGATATTTCTATGTGTGTGTGTGTGTATGAGAGAGAGTGAGATAGAGAGAAAGTAGGGGATGCGAGAGGGGAGAGAGAGAGAGTAGGGGATGGGAGAGAGAGGAAGTGAAAGAGAGTAGGGGTGGCAGAGTGAATATGAGATGGGAGAGAGAGGAAGTGAGAGAGAGAGAGTAGGGGTGGAGAAGAGAGAGTATGGGATGGGGGAGAGAGATTGAGAGTAGGGGATGGGAGAGAGAGGAAGTGTGAGAGAGTTAGTAGGGGTGGAAGAGAGAGTACAAGATGGTAGAGAGAGATTAGGTAGTGGGAGAGGGAGCGAGAGAGGGAGAGAGGGAGAGAGAGAGGAGGATGCCCAGGAGTGTGTGTGAGAGAGAGAGTAGGGCATGGGAGAGAGTGTGAGAGTGTGATAGAGAGTAGGGGTAGCAGAGAGAGTATAGGATGGGAGAGAGAGATTGAGAGTAGGGGATGGGGGAGAGAGAGAGAGTACAAGATGAGAGATAGTGATTGAGAGTAGGGGATATGGGAGAGAGAGAGTAGGTGGTGGGAGATAGAGTGGGAGAGGTAGAACAAGAGAGAGGAGGATGGGAGTGCATGTGTGTGAAAGAGAGAGTAGGGAATGGGAGAGGGGGGAGATAGAGAGTAGCTCAAGAGAGAGTAGGGGATGGGAGAGAGAGAGTAGGCAATGGGAGAGGGAGTGGGAGAGGGAGAGAGAGGGGAGATGGAAATGTGTATGAGAAAGAGAGAGAGAGAGAGAGAGAGAGAGAGAGAGAGAGAGAGAGAGAGAGAGTAGGGGATGGGAGAAAGTGTGAAAATGTGAGAAAGAGTAGGGGGTGGAAGAGAGAGAGTAGAGAGGGAGAGAGTGAGAGTGAGAGAGAGAGAGAGTGAGAGTGAGAGTGAGAGTGAGAGTGAGAGTAGGCAGTGGGAGAGGGAGTGGGAGAGGGAGAGTGAGTGAGAGAAAGAGTAGGGGATGGAAGAGGAGAGAGAGGGGGGATGGGTGTGTGTGTGAAAGAGAGAGAGTAGGAAATGGGATAGGGGAGAGAGAGATAGAGAGAGTAGGGGATGGGAGAGAAAGAGAGTAGGTAGTGGGAGAGGGAGAGAGAGGGGGGGATGGGAGTGTGTGTAAGAGAGAGAGTTGGGGATGGGAGAGAGTGTGAGAGAGAGTAGGGGATGGGAGAGAGAGAGTAGAGAGGGAGAGAGTGAGAGAGAGATAGTAGGTAGTGGGAGAGAGAGGGGGAATGGGAGTGTGTGTAAGAGAGACAGAGTAGGGGATGAGAGAGAGAGTAGGCAAATAGAGAGGGAGTGGGAAAGGGAGAGAGGGGGGAATGGGAATGTGTGTAAGAGAGAGAGAGTAGGGGATGGGAGAGAGAGGAAGTGTGAGAGAGAGTAGGGGTGGTAGAGAGAGTACATGGTGGGAGAGAGAGATTGAGAATAGGAGATGGGGAGAGAGAGTACATGATGGGAGAGCGAGATTGAGAGTAGGGGATGGGGGAGAGAGAGAATGGGTGGTGGGAGATGGATTGGGAGAGGGAGAGCAAGAGAGAGGAGGATGGGAGTGCATGTGTGTGAAAGAGAGAGAGTAGGGAATGGGAGAGGGGGGAGAGAGAGAAGCTCGAGAGAGAGTAGGGGATGGGAGAGAGAGAGTAGGTGATGGGAGAGGGAGTGGGAGAGGGAGAGGGAGAGGGAGGGGGGATGGAAATGTGTGTGTGTGTGTGAGAGAGAGAGAGAGAGAGAGAGTAGGGGATGGGAGAGAGAGTAGGGGGTGGCAGAGAGAGAGAGAGAGAGTAGAGAGGGAGAGAGTGAGAGTGACAAAGAGAGAGAGAGTAGGTGATGGGAGAGGGGAGAGAGAGAGTAGAGAGAGAGATAGAGAGAGTAGCGTATGGAAGAGAGAGACTAGGTGGTGGGAGAGGGAGTGGGAGAGGGAGAGGGAGGGGGGTGGGAGTGTGTGTAAGAGAGAGAGTAGGAGATGGGAGAGAGAGTGAGAGTAGGGGATGGAAGAGAGTGTGTGAGAGAGTAGGGGGATGGGAGAGAGAATGAGAGTAGGGGATGGGAGAGAGAGTAGAGAGGGAGAAAGAAAGAGTGAGTGGGAGAGGGAGAGGGAGTGGGAGTGGGAGAGGGAGTGGGAGAGGGAGTGGGAGAGGGAGAGAGAGAGGGGGGGATGGGAGTGTGTGTGAGAGATCTAGAGAGTAGGGGATGGGAGAGGAGAGAGGGTGAGAGAGAGTAGGTAGTGGGAGAGGGAGAGAGAGAGAGTAGGTGGTGGAAGAGGGAGAGTGAGAGAGATAGAGTAGGGGATGGGAGAGGGGAGAGAGAGTAGGGAGAGATAGAGAGATAGAGAGTAGGGGATGGGAGAGAGAGGAAGTGTGAGAGAGTAGGGGTGGTAGAGAGGGTACAGGGTGGGAGAGAGAGATTGAGAGTACAGGATGAGAGAGAGAGATTAAGAGTAGGGGATGAGGGAGAGAGAGAGTAGGCAGTGGGAGAGGAAGAGTGAGAGAGAAGGATGAGAGTGCATGTGTGTGAAAGAGAGAGAGTAGGGAATGGGAGAGGGGGGAGAGAGAGAGTAGGGGATGGGAGAGAGAGTAGGTGATGGGAGAGCGAGTGGGAGAGGGAGAGAGAGGGGGGATGGAAATGAGAGAGAGAGAGAGAGAGAGAGAGAGAGAGAGAGAGAGAGAGAGAGAGAGAGAGAGAGAGAGAGAGAGAGAGAGAGAGAGTAGGGGATGGGAGAGAGTGTGAAAATGTGAGAGAGAGTATGAGGTAGTAGAGAGAGAGAGTAGAGAGGGAGAGAGTGAGAGTCAGAGAGAGAGAGAGTGAGAGTGAGAGTGAGAGAGAGAGAGTAGGTGGTGGGAGAGGGGAGAGAGAGAGAGTAGAGAGAGAGAGTGGAAGTGTGAGAGAGTAGGTGGTGAGAGAGGGGAGAGAGAGTAGAGAGAGAGAGAGTAGGGGATGGGAGAGAGAGGAAGTGTGAGAGAGAGTAGGGGTGGTAGAGAGATTATAGGGTGGGAGAGAGAGATTGAGAGTAGGGGATGGGGGAGAGAGAGAGAGTAGGTGGTGGGAGATAGAGTGGGAGAGGGAGAGTGAGAGAGAGGAGGATGGGAGTGCATGTGTGTGAAAGAGGGAGAGTAGGGAATGGGAGAGGGGGGGAGAGAGAATAGCTTGAGAGAGAGTAGGGGATGGGAGAGAGAGAGAGAAGGTGATGGAAGAGGGAGTGGGAGAGGGAGAGAGAGGGGGGATGGAAATGTGTGTGTGTGTGAGAGAGAGAGAGAGAGAGTAGGGGATGGGAGAGAGTGTGAAAATGTGAAAGAAAGTAGGGGGTGGCAGAGAGAGAGTAGAGAGTGAGAGTGAGAGAGTGAGAGTGAGAAGAGAGAGAGAGAGTGAGAGTGAGAGAGAGAGAGTAGGTAGTGGGAGAGGGGGGAGAGAGAGAGAGAGAGAGAGAGAGAGAGAGAGAGAGAGAGAGAGAGAGTAGGTGGTGGCAGAGAGAGAGAGGGGAATGGGAGTGTGTGTAAGAGAGAGAGTAGGGGAAGAGAGAGAGAGAGTAGAGAGGGAGAGAGAGTGAGAGAGATAGTAGGCAATGGGAGAGGGAGTTGGAGAGGGAGAGAGAGGGGGGATGGGAGTGTGTGTGAGAGATCTAGAGATTAGGGGATGAGAGAGGAGAGAGGGTGAGAGAGAGTAGGCAGTGGGAGGCAGAGAGAGAGAGTAGGCAATGGGAGAGAGAGAGAGAGAGAGAGAGAGAGAGAGAGAGAGAGAGAGAGAGAGAGTAGGGGATGGGAGAGGGGGGAAAGAGAGAGAAAGACAGAGTAGGGGATGGGAGAGAGTAGCCTAAGAGAGAGGGAGGATGGGAGTGTGTGAGACAAAGAGAGCAGGGGATGGGAGAGGAGAGAGAGAGTAGGGGATGGGAGAGAGAGAGAGTAGCTGATGGGAGAGGGAAGGAGAGGGAGAGTGAGAGAGAGTAGGTGATGAGAGAGGGAGTAGGAGAGGGAGAGTGAGAGAGTGAGAGAGTAGGGGATGGGAGAGGAGAGAGACACTAATAGAGAGTAAGGGATGGGGGATGGTGGGATAGGGAGAGATGTATTTTGATATAGTGCATACACACTATAGTGCGTACACACTTTATAGAGTGTATGGGCTATAGTGCGTACACACTATATCAAATGACCCAAAAATGGTAAAAAAAAAAGTTTGGGTCTAGTCCATCCATTCTTTGCTTTTGGTCTGTTGTGGATTCTATTGTTCTGACAAAAAACATGGGTTTCAACATAGAAAACACTATTTGAAGACTTTTTGAAGCTAACAAACACCAAATTCAATCATTGGATATGTGATTTGAAGACTTTTTGAATATTATTTGTATAGAAAAGGTTAGTGTAATCTTTTTTAAATATTTTTTGTTGATATATAGATACATATTTAATTATAATTTGACATGTTGTTCAATATATAGTGAATTCTTTGAAATTTGTATGTTTGAATGTAATGTTATTTTGAAATGGTTAGAAATTTGACAAAAGTTGTTTGATATATATTATGTATTCATTCAAATAATTATAATTTTTATATGTATTTGAATGATTTATAATTTACACATGGTAAGTAAGTGGGATGTTTGAATAATTTGACATGTAGAAATCATCATCATGCCAAGGAAGAAACCAAAAACTCAAACAAATGAAGATAGGGAGAGAGATTTGGCAATTAAAAGAGATAAAATGAGGCTACTACATGAACAAAGAAAATTGTAAAGCAATAATGAAGAATTGACTCTCGAAGAGGATCAAGAACCACCGATACAAAGAAACAAAGAGGAAGAATTGGAAAGACAAAGAGAACGAATGAGACTGTTATGCTCAAGAAGACAATTGATTTGTGAAGCTACACCATCTTCCAATGTTGGAGTCATATCATCCTCTTATGTTGAAGAGACACTAATTTGTAGATCTGATGATGTACACACTCCATCATGTCATGTTGAAGACACAACATCAACACATCAAGTAGGTGATATTCCATATTTTGCATCTTATTGCAAAGGCACATCATCTTCGGTTCAAGGTATGCAATACACTTAACCTTATGTTGATGTTCAAAATGTTGAAGGAATGGAAGAGATTATAACACCTTCTAGAATTCATTTTAGAAGACCAAAATATTTGATTGATATTGATACTAACATTTTGAAATCAATGCCTGACAAGATTAGCAAGCGTACTTGTCAAAAAAAAGTTAATCGTATGTGGAGATTATTTTTTGAAGAATTAAATATTACAGGTCAATGCCAATTATTTGTTCAAATGATGAGGAATTTAAATTTTGGCCTATTATGAAGATTCTTGGGCTAAGAATGATGGATGGTTCAAATGAAAAAAACATTGTAAAGAATCTAATGAGTGCTTATGACAAAGTGGGTTCTAAATCACGCACCAAAGATAGTAATATCACAATATGAATACTAACATCAAAAATAGTAAGTAGCCAAATGAAGAAAGCTTGACTCATGAGAAAGCCAAGAAAAACATTAAAAATTGGTAGAGGTACTCTAAGGAGAGCCATGCTAAGGCACGAGAGATTGGAATATCCAACAAAAAATGAGTTATGAGCATTTAGTGGTAGACTACCATGAAAGGATAAAGAAATTAGTGAAGCTTTGAAATCATTGATTGAAGATTTTTGGAAAAATAACACGTGTTTCCCCTAATCAAAGGGATGTTGTAAGAAGGAGGATTGGTAGCCAAAATCGTGACCCACATGCGAAACATTTTTTGGACTCAACTCAGACACAATTTTTTGCAAAATTTATTGGTATGTATCCTCAAATTCAAATAAGTCAAATATTTTTTGAGATGGGTAAACCTTTTTATGTCAAGATAAATCACACAAACACAACTTGTTGTTGTAGGATACATATTGAATTTTCTAACCATTTTGATGTTTTAAGGCATAAATGTGTGCTTTTGCATTTTAAGTTTGTTTTGTAGGATTGTGACATTTTATATGAAATATGGGATGACCAAAAATTTTACAAGACATCATGCTTGGATGGTACATGCTTATTTTGTGGTTCTTTGCAACTTTTATCAACTTGTCAACATATAGCTAATACACATGCAATTGGAAATGAAATAGTAGATTATGAAAAATTTAAGACAGTGACATATGCTCTAAAAGATGAGAAACAAAGAAAAAGATATGATTTAGTCATTGAAAAGATTCCAGTGTATGAGTTCATGAAGATTTTTCATGAAAAGATTATTTACGAGTATGCAAGGAATACACATAGAGCTCAATGGCTAGATTTTCAATTCAAGTTGTGCAAAGATACATTTCCACTGGATACCATTGTTTCGGTTGTATACTTTGCAAAGAACTACACACTACAACCACAAAATGAGGTGCATGCAAAGTATTATACTTCTTAATAGGTTTCCATATTTTTTCACATAACATTCATGTATTCACCTACAAGTACAGAGGATGACAGGAAGATTTTGAGGGAGTACCATTTTTACATCAGCGATGATCGATCACATTCTACAGAGTTTGTACAGGGTTGTTTTCAACTATTTTATGGAGATTTGGCTAATAGGGGCATCACATATCATCATCACATTATTTGGTCAGACAATTGTGCATCTCAATTCAAGAATGCATAGATGTTCTATTAGTTGAGAGGATTCATAGGTTGTGTAGACTTCAATATATGTGAAATTTCACAAAGGTTGGTCATGGAAAGGGAGAGCACGATGGTGCAGGTGCATACATCAAAAGAGCCTTAACTCATGAAGATCTAAAGTACAAAGATGGAGCAATATTGACAGATGCAAAATCCATCGTCCAGTGGTGTAACACTACAATGGGTCCAGGTAAGGAAGGTGAGTCTACGGTTTGTAGATTTTTTTGGTTGATGGATAATACCAACATTGCACCATATTAGAATTTTTTCACACTAAAAGGATCCAGTGAGTTGCACTCTTTTAGAAGCTCTGATGCAGGTTCATGGAGTATCCACACATGAATAATGACATGCTATTTTCCATCATGTGTAGAGGAAAATTGGAATGATTGTGAGTTGACTAAATAGGTGGACGGATAGGATATATGGGTTTTGGACCCAATTGACAGCTATCATTCCCCATAAGCACTGAAAATGGTACAGATGGATTCGTCTATTGACTTTGATCAATTGTCTAATCTAGTTTGTATTTTTTGAATTAATGACCACATTTTATACATTTGTCACTTTAGGCCATATTTTTTCTATTATTGCACCTAAATACAATGAAGAGGGGACATATTATTATTTGCGTCGTTGTGTCCAAACCAAACAAAAATTGGATCATTCAGTTATAGATGGTGAAGGTTTAGAGTACCATGTTGGTGCAGTGGTTGTAACTGGCACATGGCCTACTCCTACAACCCTAAAAATCTACCATCTTAAAGACCCCTCTCCTAACTTGCATTCCACAAAGTGGCATTGAAATCCCATGGTGGGTTTGCAAGTTAGGAGGCCATCTTGCTGAAACCCTTAGATTTAGGGCAAATCCAAGTAACCTTCACAAAATCTACTATAACTTTTGTTCTAGATAAGATAAACATTTCAAACCAAATGAAATGGAACCTGACTCAACCCTCTATCCAACCATATGTAACTTGTGCCACTCCCAATCTGTACAGGCCATGTAGAATTGGAAGAAAGTAAAAAAGGCAGAAATTCTGAGTTTTATTCACCAAATGCTATCCACCCATCTGTACAATGACCTTCCCCATGTGTGGAGACCTTAAATAAGTTCCTTCCAATGGTTAAAACTTCCATTTGGATGGTTGGAATACCGTACAACTTCCTTTTTTTAGTTTGACAACAAAAATTTCAAAAATTGTCTTTAGCAACTTTTTGCATCTTTCTTGCACTTTTTTACTTTTTTACAAACGTTTAATCCAAAGGTTTCTTAAAGACTCAAATCCACCTAAAACATCCTAAAAACATCAAAATACTCAAAATCACACCTATTATGACCCCTTGGTTACAAATGGTCACTTGGATTATAACCACACCAATGTGCCATTGTACCTTACAATTGAGTCTTTTATTAAAAGTATGGATCAAAATTCTTTCCTAATGATTCTAACCTACTAAACACCTTGAATTCATGCCTAAGAGCCTTAGGTTCCCTACACCACTAGGGTTCTCAATTGACTTAGATCAATCACAACTTCTTAGGGACTCCCCTTCTCCAATAGGCCTAAAAAGGAAAACTCTCCCTAGATGGGTTTAGAACTCAAGTTTCATGATAAAAAAGGTTTCTATGGACCTTATCTCTCAAAAACACCCACCTTTAAAGTTCTCAAACCCCCAACAACTGATTTGCATAATTGTTACAGATATTTCTAATAGGGCTAATTGTAGCTTTCTTAGTCAAAATCCCAAAATTTTCAAAGGGCCACACTATATTTTTACCTCTTTAGACACCCTTTAACCACCTCTTAGAGATTCTAAAAGATCAAACTCTACCTTTGTTTCAACACCAACTAACACCAACTTTGAGTCATTGACCCAATTGGCCAGATTAGGCTGGCTTACAAAGGAAGTATGAGTAAATGGGTTCACAGAACTAACTCCACCCCTTGGAACTCTTCTTCACATACAATTAATCCTCCTAAAACCTTAACCTAGGTCAAATCAATCAGTTTGGAAGCCTGAACCTTCTTTCTTCTTCAAATCTAGACTAGATATATAGCAATGTTTAGTATAGGGCTTGCTGGTAAAAATAGGTAACCTAAACCTAAAGTTTTGAATCTCTACCACCTTGAAGTAACCTCTTCTAACTTGCATTACCCAAAGTGGCATTGAAATCCCATAGTGGAATTGGAAGTTAGGAGGCCATCTTGAAGAAACCCTCAGATTTAGGGTAAATCTGACCAACCTCTACAAGAACTAATGTAACTTTTGTTGTATTTAAGATAAAGAATTAAAACCAAATTAAATGAAACACTAACTCAATCCTCTATCCAGACGTACCAAAAATTCACTCGTACCAATCCATATAGGCTATACAGTATTGAAACAATAGAGAAAAAGACATAAATTTTTAGTTTTATTCAATGTTTGTTGTTCACTCATTTGTACAATGGGTTTATCCTCTTGTGGAAACCTTAAATAGATGTCCTCCAATGGTTAAAACCACTTATCAACACTATCACTAATCATTTTCAACACTAATGAACAAGAACACTAGAATATTGAACTCAATCATAACAAAAGATAGATTATTATACTCAAACTCATGAAAAACACTAGCTCATTGGTCTAGTTGATCACATATAAGAATAGATATCTAGTATATTTGGATAGATTTGTGAATCTTCTTTTTTTTGCACTTGGAATGAGGTTTTAATTTTCTCTACAACTCAAGATATTCCCATTTTACTAACTATTGTCCCCATTTTGTGCCATTACCTAGGGTTTCATCTATTTTCCCTCATATCTTGAGATTCCACCATGGGAAATTAATGAATATTGGTGGAATCCAAGTTAGGACAATTTGTTTTATGTTACTTTTGGTTTTAGGTCAAAAGAATGAGGTTGGAGAGAAAAACTTGATGCCCTAGGCATGCAAGATCCATGTGCATGTTAGAAATTCATATCAACATCTTCCATAACTCACTAGAGAGAAGGTTTCGAGGCTTAAAAATTGGTAAGTGATAATCTTACATGATCTCCCTCATGTTATAATTTTTGGATTAAATTTTTTCTCAAGGGGTAGGGTACTTTGTTAATGGATGCCTAATTGCCTGCATTCCTAAGTGAGCCTTAAAAAACTTAGTTGCTACATACTTCTTTTGGGATCCCAAGGCTTTAGTATGTTGTATAAAACCCAAAAGGGTATCCAAATCAGTGATTCTTTTCTTTGGGTTGTGAGGAGATGTTTGTGATTTTCCATGTTTAAGGCTATAAGCCTAGTCTTGAGTTTGTGAAGCAACTAGCCAATGAAAGTTGCATAGTTTGAATCTAATATTGGATTCATCTTAGTTTGAACCTAAATAAACCCTTTCCATGCTTGGAAGTCACCCCTAGTCATTATTTGTATTTGTGGGGTTTTGTGTCAAATAAGCCTTGTGATGCCCTTAAGAGCAACTAGTGATTAGTTGTCTTTGTGATAGGTTTTCCTTGTGATTGGGGATTCCTAGGAGTGGTTGGGTTTATTAGAAGGTTATAAAGGTCCTTAGGGTCATTAGGTTAAGTTTTAGGCATCTAGGAGTTAAGATGTCAAAAATTACAAAAGTTGTCAAAGCAAAATTATAAAAATGCTGACAAATTTGCAAGAGTTTGGGAATTGGTGAAGGGTTGAGCATTTGGAAATAAGTTATTTTACTATTGCCAAAAATTTTTCAAGTCATAGAATTGGAATCAAGTGAAAAATTTAAAAATTGCATTTTTTTGCAAAGTTGCATTGTTGAAAGTTGTAAAAGTTGCTCAAATTTGCAACTTAGTGGAAAAAGGGTCGTGGGATTGAATTGTCTATTCTGTTAGCTTTGGGTGATCGAGTAAACCCTATCCCCAACCTTGTCCTATCCCATTGAGTGCTCAAATAGTCTCAGGCATGCCAAATCGAAACGTCCCTAAGGGTCACTAAATGCCATAGGGCTGTAATCTTTGACGGGGCATATCTCAGAGCTCGTGCGAGGTACGGATGCAATTCTAGTTCCTATAGGATCATGTGTTGGAGACCTAAAAAAACCTCTCTCACTTTTTGGAGATCATAATCTATTTTGATTTTGTGATGCCATCTCGGGTGATGTTGAAACTTGTACTGTTGGCCAGTACAAAGTTTCCAATTACCAAATCTCTCTCACCTTTCATCGTGGAATCAAACTGTCTACTTCATTAGCTCCAGGTGGCTGGGTAAACCCTATCCCCAACCTCATCCCATCTTTTTCAGTGCTCGAATGTTCTCGGGCCGCCAAACCAAAATGTCCCTAAGGGTCACTAAAGGCCACAGGGTTGCAATCTTTGACGGGCATATCTTTGAGCTTGTGCGAGGTATGGATGCGATTCTAGTTCCTATAGGACCATGTTTTGGAGACCTACAATAACCTCTCTCTCTTTTTAGAGATCATACTCTATTTTGATTTTGCGACAACATTTTGGGTGATGCTGAAACTTGTACTGTTGGCCAATACAAAGTTGCCAGCTACCAAATCTCTCTCACCTTTCGTCATGGGATCAAATTGTCTACTTTGTTAGCTCTACATGGCTAGGTAAAACCTATCCCCAACCTTGTGCCATCATGTTTAGTGCTCAAACATTCTCGGGCATGCCAAACTAGAACATCCCTAAGGGTCACTAAATGCCATAGAGCTATGATCTTTAATAGGGCATATCTTGGAGCTCATGTGAGATATGGATGTGATTCTTGTTCCTATAGGACCATGTTGCAGAGACCTACAATAACCTCTCTTAATTTTTAGAGATCATACTCTGTTTTGATTTTGCGATGCCATCTTAGGTGATGCTGAAACTTGTAGTGTTGGTTAGTAAAAAGTTGCCAACCACCAAATCTCTCTCACCTTTCATCGTGGGATCAAATTATCTACTCCATTAGCTCCAGGTGGCTAGGTAAACCCTATCCCCAACCTCCTCCTATCTCGTTCAACACTTGAACATTCTCAGGCATGCCAAATTAGAATGTCCCTAAGGGTCACTAAATGCCATAGAGCTGTGATCTTTGACGAGGCATATCTTAGAGCATAAAGCATGGTAGAAGACTTGGAATAGTGTATGATTTGGGATTTGCAATTCATTTGGTTTGTGTTGTGATGATTGCTAGCATGTGCAATACAGATTACTGCTTGTAGGAGATGAAGGGATGGTGTAGTGTATTGTTTGGATTGGTGAGTGTTAATTGATAAGTAAGAATCAAATGAGTCCTGAGTGTTCTATTCATTCTCATGAGAGATGGGTTCATGCAAACCGCTACTCATGCAACATGGGTCAATGAATTTGACTCAAAAACAACATAGTTGAATCTTGATAGAAATATCACAATTTGACATGTTGTGGAATATATATGTTCACTAATAGATTTGGGAGTGTTTTACGACATCAATTTGCATTTGGCTTTTTTTTTTTGCCTTATAGCCCGACGATGTCGCAATTGCGACATCGTCGGGCTATAAGGCAAAAAAAAAAGAGGCACATTGCTCATTATCTGCTGCCGCCGAATCGAGCTCCACTGTCGCCGAGAATTATCACTACCTTTGAATCGCCAAATCGAGCACCCAAGGTATGGAAAAGTTTCTGCTGCTTCTTTCTCCTCCTTTTTCCTTTTTATATGCTCTGGAAACAAACTCAGTAGGGATACTACAGAGATATTATCAGAATGGCCTGGATTCGCTTTTTGCAAAGCCAAAATTCTTTCTTTAACATACTCGCTTACCTTGTCGCAGAGCTCCATGCCTATCATCAGGGTCGATGGGAAAATGGGTGAAAGCTGCACTAGAAGCCCACCAAAGCCGCAACCAATATCTGCAAACCGAATTTTCTTTTCTTGACCAATTGAGGCAGAACATGCATTCACTGGTTTCAAATCCTTAGAGTTTGAGACTTCATGTTCTTCTTGAGCTTCGCCATTAGGGTTAGGCGCTAGAGATTTGTTGTCTTGGAGATGTTTTTTCGAGAAATATGAAGGGAAATGGTCGGCATAATCGAATTGAGCCGGATAGAGAGTTACAGGAAAGTGCGAATCACTGAGAGGATTGCTGTGAGCTCGCGCTCTGTAAAAATGCTTCCTTGGATGCTTCACGAATGCGCAATGCTCTCTAGCATGCGACATTGCTCAAATTCGAGGGTTTTTCTTCACATTTCTTGACGAGATTGGAGAGAAGCTCTGTGGTGAAGAATGGCTATTGCAGAACCTCCTGGATGAATGGCTGCCGTAACATGCCTCCCGTTGTCTTGTCATATTTCTTCAAGATCTTTGCAACCCCTGTGTAGTCATGGTCTCGCTCAACGGACAAATTTGACAAAATGAGGGTTTTGAATTTGAGAAAGAGGGAAAATTAGGGACATAGTCCATTATTAACCTTAAATACCTCTGATAAACACATTCAAAAACCTTTTGTCTTTTCAGGAACCCCATATACATCTGATAAACACATTCGAAAGCATTTCATCTCTTTTGGAACTATTGGAATACTTTCAACAACATTAGTGATACTAGATGATGCTCCAATAGGTCCAAGGTAGATGTTGCAATGACTAATACAAAATGAAGGTGTTGCAATATTTAATGTAGAGAGTCCGTTTGAACTTGATACTGGTATTGTGTTTTCTATGGAACAAATGAGAAGCAATTATTAGAAAATAAATAAAATATAAACTGTTCAAATGCAGGAAAAAATTAAATGAAAATTTATTGCTTGTTAAATATACTTTCAGATGTAAAATGGAGGTTTTTTAGTGTGTTGATATTTAAAAAATCACATTAAGTATTATTGCCGGCATGTTATCATTGTCTGTTTATTATGATTAGTATTATTTTTCTATCTTCTTTGTGTCATCAATCAACAATATTTTTCTTTCATGTCATTTTAAGTTAGTATTTAATGCTGAAACAATACAATTATGTACAAGGTCTTGAAGGATTGGAGAACAATGGAGTCTATTCGAACAATGTGTGAGAAGGTATATTTGAATTATTATATATTAATGTATTTGATTTAGAGCTCTACTAGAATTGATGTTTTGTTTTTAGATTATAGGCTTGTAATTGAGCTATTCACAGTTTACAATACAGTTACAATTGGATTGAAAAAATGAATTACAAAACTGTCACATAAAATTAGATTAAAAATTTTATACATGCCCAAAAATCTTGAGGAAGATGTACCTTTAATTGTCAAAGCCAAAGGTTCTAGAGATCTTGATGAAATTTGACAATCATCATTTGATTTTAAATGAGTTGAAGATTTTCCTTCAGAAAATGACTGGAACTACTCCACATGCTCTAATATCTTACGAGCTACCACTCCAGATTGTTGCGACACTAGAAGTTCATATGCCAACAAAACCCCCTGCTTCTATGTTTCCATTGGTTTCTTGATAACTGCAATCAAAAGAAAGAAAGAAAGCACTTCTGTTATAATCTATGATATCAAGTAATGTGTACATGGATTTATAGAAACTTACAACAATATAAGCATATTTAGTACTTCTCAAAAGAACTATTTAACTGTGTTACAAAGAAGACTTGCATACATGTTTCCTATAAGATTTCAATTTATGACCTCTCACCCATGTATTTAGCCTAAATGTATTAGATATAATAAATAAATAATTTATTTGATTGAATTGTTAAGTAGCTGATTGAAATGCACCAAAATTACCCAATGGGAAGTCAGAGCTTGTCCTTTGTCGGTTCATCCTCAACGGCATATAAGAGTGTCTCCCACTTTTTAACAGCTGAGATGCAAATTGTATCATTTCAACAACCAATATTTTATCTCAAATAGACATAATCAAAGGCAATCATGGAGGGGAAAATGTTGTGTTGCCCACCTGTCGTCCACCTGTAATTGGAAACTGTATGGGCGACCACTTAGATTCTATAGTGCTTACAAGCACAATAAAAATATTCATGGAATAAAGGACACTATAACTTTTTAGCAATTTTAGAAGTAAAATAGGTATTCATATGGAGGAGATATTTCTTACATATTTAGTATTCATTTTTTTATAAATACGAACAGTACATTTAGTGGTGATTGCATTCAGAAGATGTTTACAGAAAAGAACATTAGATCTTGCTAACCTCTTTAAAGTGAGAGCTACCATCATCTATATCCCTTCTTGCCCTCTTCCTCATGTGATCTTGCTCTGCATTTTGCATGTTATTTGCTTCCTCTTCAACCTCTTTAAAAGTGCGCTTCGTAGAGATATATGAGTTGAACCATTTCAGTGCATACTCTCTAAGAAGACAACTCTTTTCATTATCTCCTTTGCAACTGCCATTACCCTCTTTGAAATTCTTAACAGAGTTATTTCCTGATTTTGTTCTTTGTGCAATGTGATGCTACAATAAATGTTTCTTCTTTGTTTGAAATCTAAATTTTATGTAGAATGAATGTATGTTTCCAAGTTTCCTCTTCGATTTCACAAAGATCGCACCTTTTCCACTGTGGGTCTGAACTTCTTAGTTGCAAATTGCTCATCTAGATAAGCTTCGTTAGGAAAAAATAATCAAACAATAGATATCCACTGTTAAATTTTGTGGTTTCTAATTTGAACTGCCTTTTCTAATCCAGGTGATATGGCCTTTAGGAATACAGTTTTGCAGCATCTATCTAGCCAAAATTAAGCATTTTTACAGAAACAATTATTGGCGAATAATTGTATTATGATTTATTCGTGGTTTTCACAACCTGTTCAGTTTTCGTCCTGTAAAATAATCACTCGTCAGTGATTGGAAAAATTGGCTTTCAAAAAAGTCATTAAATAGAATGCCAACCGAATCTTAGTCTTGAAATAATGTAGCTCAGAAATAACGGCCGACATTTGAAGACTTAAAACTTTTATTACTCTTAAATACAAAACCTTCATTTAAAATCTAAGTTTCCCTCTTTGTTTTCATCTCTCTTTTATTAATTTCGCCAATCAATTTTTTCAATCCTGAAGTTCATATATTTTCACTTTTATTTTTATTTTTATTTTTAGAGTTATTATTATTTTTAGTAATTTTATCATTCTAACTATTTATCAATAATAATAATATATATATTTTCTATTAAGACAGTTTAATAAATATCTACATCACGAGTTCAGAGTTTCGAAAAGAAAAAGAAAAAAAAAAGGACTTTTCACACCCCCTTGAATATATACAATTACAAAATTAGGGGGTGACGGTATCGGTTCTTTTTAACTAGCTATACTTAGACTACAATCCATTTTCATTACAAATATTAGCAAATTTATAATCTGAAAATTCACTATTGAAATTGACCCCATCCATCCTTGACGTTGGACACCTCTGCGTGAGCCACTTGATCAGCTTCACTCTGTCTATTATCTTGATTGGGCATTGTATTCCAACCATCATGCTACACTAGTCCCTGCTCTTCATGGTTATGGACTAAACCTCCACCAGATTGTTGATCAGCTCCCCAACCAGATTGAACAACATCAACCTGATCCTCCTCTTGATTATACATATTTTCCCAACCTGTTTGAGGAAGCTCAGTTTGAGGGACATCTTGCAACTGACATTCACTAATATATTTGTTCAATTCGTCCATTTCTGTTGGAGCCAAGAAGGATTGGAATCCTGAAACATAGTTTGCAGCTTGAACTTGATCTTTTTTTATCATTAAGCACCCTTCACAGATTAGCCTCATAAAGTCTGATCTTTTGATTTGAAGAACCAATGATACTTGTGACATAATATTAAAATGGGTGAGTTTAAAATTAAACTCAGTAAGCTTACTCCTCTCGGCTTGAAAGATTTCTTTATTCCTGTCCTTCCATAGAATCCATAACACCTCAATAGTCAGAACAAACCAAAAACTATTGAATTTAGAATCAAATCTATCCACATATCCAGCAAGGATCTCTGACTAGGAAAAACTATTAATACAGTTCTACTTACATGGAGATCCCCAAAAAATAGACCATATCTTACGTGCATATAAACATTCAAAAATTAGGTACTCAAAAGACTCATGAACATTACAAATATTACAACACACAGGAGCAAGACCAATTGATGAAAGGACTTTCCCAAGAGCTAACTTCTTAAATAAGAGCAACCACTTGAAACAAAGTTTTTTTTTGGCTCTAATTTAATTTTCGACATGTATTCAAAGAAAAAAGACCAAATAGAAAAAGGCTTAATTTTCCCCCAACACTGAGACACCCTGGCTATGAGAGAGGAGTCATTTTTCATATAGAGATAAACATTTTTGGTAGTACTTTCTGACAACAAATTACCATTAATCCATTTAATCTTCTTTAAGGATCCATTAGCATCTAACAATTCTTTTGGCTTACAACTAAGCATTGCTTTCTTAATAAGGGTATATGTCTTTTTCTGCGAGTGAGGAATGTTAAATCTGTATTTGATATCCTCCCACTCCCTTAGCTGCCCACCATCCATAATGTCCTGTATCAACGAGATCCCCTTTAAGTTCCAAGCCTTGGCTAAACAACTTTATGTTAAAGCCAAAGGTTTACCATTATAGGAAAGCCCCCACCAAATAGATCTATCTTTGACCAGATAGTGTGGAGGACCTCCTACTGCTCCAATTTGCAATATCCTCCTCTTCACATGCATAAAACAAAAATGAAAATGTTATAATCTATCATAACAATGGTCTTTATGTAATGCGTATACTACCATAGTCCATACACAATTTTGAAAGACTACAATCAAAATCTAGACTCATATAATTGTGATCTCTCTACCGCTATGATGTCGTTTAATATGTCTTGCTAACACTTGTAAATTTTGTTCCTTTTGCCATGTCATATAATATGTCTTTCCTTGTAGCTTGTATGATTTGATTGCTGGAGAGCTTCTACAGCTAAGCAAGAAGGCCGTTGCACGAGTTATATAGCCGCACACTCATGTATGAAAATTGCATATTTTTTAATCTAATGTGTATTTTAACTAGACTTTTAGCTTATATGTTTTGAAATTGCTGATAGGCCTTGTAGCTTGTATGATTTGATTGCTGGAGAGTTTCTACAGCTAAGCAAGAAGGCCGTTGCACGAGTTATATAGCCGCGCGCTTGGGTATGAAAATTTCATATTTTTTAGTGGCTTAATGTTGTAAGGTCTCTTGAAATAAGACCTTCAGGCGGTTGGTCAAAGTTTTACAAATAATCTTATCCAAAAATTTGCCTAGAGCAATTGATTGAATGTTATAAAAGGTGATTGGATTAAATGTCTTAGGAATAAAGTCAAAGAAAGTATTTTTTAAAATATTAAAGTATTTACCTAGGTCTAAGAAGATTTGTGTACTTTTGATAGTTTTGCTTAGTTTGTGAAAGTTGTAGACCGAAGTTTTCATAGCCCGATTTTTGCTTCTGCAAAGAATGATCATGTCAGATAATATAAGTGAAGAACAAAATAGGGAGACAACTGCTAGATTGTGGTCTAACTTGAAAAGAAAAGGTGATGGATAATGTTATTGTCCTTGCAAAATTTGTAAGGGCTTAAATCGTAGAAGACTGCTAATCAAAACAGCTAAGAGACATTGCAGGGAGAATGGTCACATTGAAGGGGGGCATGACTATCATCCACTGGTAATTCGTTCATTATATCATTTTAACAATTTATATACATATGAAATCACTTGATGATGAGTTGATGATCATGGTTTATTTATGTTAATCAATTTTATATAGGTTAATCTCCCCAGGGAAGTACATGATATGAACCACAACAATTCGAAGAATATAGTTTTTGAAGTGGAGGAACATGGAGGTGCAAATATCCAAGGTGAAGACAATGATCCCATGGAAGATGATGATCATTCGCTAGAAAACACAATTGAAGATGATGGTATAAATACATTGATCCATGACACATTTAGTCCAAGCATATCTGATGATGATGATGATGATAGCCTCGATGTACCTCTACTTGAGAAGGCATATGAGCCCCTATATAAAGACTCCCAAACAACTCTTCTCTCTGCTGTATTGTTGTTGTTGAACTTGAAGGTTATGAGTGGTTTATCCAACATAACTATGTCACATATGTTAAGGTATGTCATATATGTCTTTATAGTTAACAAAGGGTGAATAATGTACCACTAATATTGTTTATATTAACAACTTATATTTTTTCTTGTAGATTGATAGGCGAGTTTCTGTTACCATCATCAAATATTCTACCTCGCTCATATCGAGAATTATCTACTATTATGAAAGATATTGGAATGGAGTATCAAGCAATACATGCTTTTCCCAATGATCATATTATATATTATAAAGAACATGAATTTGCAACACAATGCCTTGTATGTCATACGAGTAGATATCAAACAGATCGACTAACAAAAAAGGTGCCTCAAAAGGTTCTTCGTTACATCCCCATTATTCCACGGATGCAACAATTATTCAGGTGTAGTAGCTTGGCTCAATTTATGGATTATCATGCACGCAATAGAAGTTGAGATGACATTATTCGAATCCCTGCGGATGGTTCAGCATTTATGCACATAGAGGAAAAGTGGCAACACTTCAAAGAAGAACCTCATAATCTTAGGCTTTCATTGGCAGTGGATGGTGTCAATCCATTTGGAGAGATGAGATCTGTTTACTCGGTGTGGCCTATTTTTGTTATCAACAATAACATTCCTCCGTGGATGTCAATAAAGAGGGAGCACATTATGTTGGCAATGATTGTTCCAGGTATCTTATCATTTGATAGTTATTAATTTACATGTACTTACAAATCTTGCAGTAAAACGGTCACAATAATTATGTAATGTTACTGTTCATTCAAGTAGGTAAATATCAAGTTAAAGATATGAATGTATATATTGAGCCTCTTATCGATGAGTTGGTGGAGTTATGGAACGATGTCACTATGTATGACGTGTCTAGACCAATAGGACAAATACAATTTCAATTCCATGCAATACTTGCATGGACAATACATGATGCCCCAGGGCTAACACATTTTTGTGGTATGTTATAGTGAATTCAAGTTGCACACGATAATTCATTAATGTATAAAAATCAACATATTTAATAATCCAATTATATCATTATCTTTTAGGTCTTCAAACAAAGGGAAAATTTGCATGTCCAGTTTGTGGTCCAAAAATGAAATCTCGTCATTCAAAAAGTTTAAGAAAGCAGGTGTTTGATGAGTGTAGACACTTCCTCCACAAGAATCATAAGTATCGAATTATGAAAAAACATCTTTTCAATGGGAAAGAAGAGACTACATCAAAGCCATGAAGAATGACACCTCGCCTATGGAAGTTGGAATATAATAGAATTAATCATTGAGGTAATGTCATTCCACCTAATGGTTTATGTTTTTAATTTATATATTTCTATTGTGATTTTTTTTACTAATTGTGTAATTGATGATCGTGAAGGTCATCAAGGCAGTACTGACAACCTTCCAAAGGGACTAAAAAGCTATCCCAGACAATTTAGCAGGTTGCCCTACTACGAGCACTTACAAATTGTGCATTTGTTTGATTCTATGCATATTGGAAAGAATATAATAGAGACATTGTGGAAAATATTGAATGGAAGGCGTGACAAAGAAAAAATTGTCAAAATTTGTAATGACATTCATGAATCCAATCATGCATTGAAGAATTTCATTCACTCAAATAACAACAGAGATTAGATTAATATAAGTGCCCTTCCTTGGTTATTAACGGAGCAACAAAGTGATGCCATAAAAGAAGTCATACGAAAAATTTGATTTCCCACAAGATTTTCTGCGAACATAAACAATCTCATATAAAAAAAAAGTGAATTTGGGCTAGGGCTCAAAATGCATGATTGGCATACTTTCATCAAGGTAAGTTATGTTCTTCTATATTTACAATATATTCATAAACTGTGTGTACTGTTCATTATGTTATGTTAGAAAATAATGAAATGATTGGTTTATAATTACTGCAGTACGTGCTTCCTCTATCTCTCCCAGAGCCCTTCAACAATAACATCAAACAAGTGATATACGATCTTGGAAAATACATGAGGTAAGCAGTAATATCTATTCAATTTGTTGTATATATTTATTATATTCATGATTTGTTTTTCTTGCTATGTAATCTATTGTATATTATTTTGTAAAGTCTCATATCTATATATTTTTTGTGACTTGAATCTCTTAATGTAGGTGGTTTTCATATAAAGAAATCCATAAAGAAGATATAAACTATTGGAAGAGAAGAATTCCTCATTTACTGTGTGAAATGCAAAAGTGTCTACCTCCAACTTTTTTCAATGCACAGGAACACTACCTCATACACCTAGTTGAGGAGATTGAATTGTGTGGACCTGTACACAGTAGGTCAATGTGGATGGTTGAGAGGCACTTGAAATATTTGAAGGCTTTGGTTTGACAAAGAGCACATCTTGAGGGTTCTATGGTAGAGGGATATATGGTATACCAGACTATGGTGTACATTACTGAATATCTTCCTAAGTTTGCATCAAATATCTGTGTAGATTAGATTTGGGATCTCGAGCCTTTTAAAAAATTAGAAGGGGAGTACTTGATTGGGAAAGGTACATTGAGGAAAGTGAAAGGTGCTCGAGAGTGGGATGCACTACATTTGTATATTGCAAACAATCTTGATTGGATGACGGTATGGATTGAATGATGTCAACATTTTGGTCGAACATTAACATGGGAAGGTGTATCTTCATTGGTTAAAGAAGCTCATCGTAATGGAGATTCCAATGTTACACAAAGGGAAATAGATTTAGCATGTGGTTTAAGAGATTTCCAGGTACGTACAAATTTATTAATCACCCGTATGTTTATCAACTCATGATACAATAATTTTGACATGTTTCACATATTATTGCAGGTTAAACACCACAAGGCTATGTTCTGTAATGGTCAGAAATTTCGCGTCAAAGTGTTGGATGACACGAAGAAAACTTGTGATTCAGGAATAACTGCAGTCTTTCAAGTGACTAGATACAATAATTTTGACATGTTTCACATATTATTGCAGGTTAAACACCACAAGGCTATGTTCTGTAATGGTCAGAAATTTTGCGTCAAAGTGTTGGATGACACGAAGAAAACTTGTGATTCAGGAATAACTGCAGTCTTTCAAGTGACTAATATTTCATCTAGAAATGACTTACATCCTCGAGAGTCTGAAAATCAATACTATGTCATTTTGGATGATATACTAGACTGTGATTTTAGTTCCTTCAAATTAGTACTCTTCGTTGTCAAATGGTACAGGCTACGACTTAATCCAAATGATCCTGATAGAACTGTTATTGAACATGATAATGGATTTACAATGGTTAATACAAGGTCGTTTGAGCCAGTTGGGGATGAGCCCTATGTTCTTCCAAGCCAATGTGAGCAGGTATTTTACTCAGAGGTTCCACATAAATCGAGTTGGTCATTTTTTGTTAGACATGAACCGAGAGGAAGGCCAATAAAGTATAATGCGATGGAAGAAGAAGATATTGAAGAAGTAGAAGATGATGTAGATGTTGCTACTGATGATGATGATGAAGATGAAGATGATGTTGATGTTGATGATGATGATGTTGATGATGACGACGACAACAACGACGATGATGATGGTGAGGATGATGATGATGATGAGGAGGATGATGATTATGATGACGAGAATGATGATGATGATGAGGAGGATGATGATGATGATGATGACGAGGACGAGGATGATGATGATGAAATTTAGAGGTATGCTAATAGAAATAGAATAGAATACTGCTAATCTAAATTAACTATTAATCTAAATTAATTAAATAAAACTATTTAAAACACATATTGATGCGTCAATGTATTGAGCCTTATTTTCTTTCTGGTCAAAAGCATTTGTAAGTGTTTAGTTTAGAAAAGGGAATTCATTAAATATCTATAAAAGGGAGTTGTGACTAGAATAATATCTATAATGTGAGCCTGATTTAAGTGTTATATTGTGTACCTTTTAATGTTTTTAATTTTTATGTGATGCTTATGATGGATGTGATTATGATTATGATGTGATTATACTCATGATAATTGAATTACATTTGCAGGAAACTGAACCCCTTTTAGGAGTATCCCGCATAGTCTCATGGATCGACAAGTATAAGTCAATACTCCTTATAGACAGTCTATTTAATACACTTATCAATAGTAAGATTGATGTCTTCTAAGATCTCTCCCATTTGTAGGTAGTAGCGAATAGGTATTTGTCAGAAGTGTCTTCCTCGAGTGAGGGAAATATAGGAATAGAAGAGGAAAGTGAGACATGTAGTTTATCTAGAATAGGGAGATTAACTAGAGGTCAAAGGACTAGAAGGAAATTCAATAAATGCATGAAATTTTTCCTTTCTCAAGGGGGGTCATGTTCTTATGATGATGAGATGGAAGGCGACATCGACGTGCCCTTGAGGTACCAACATCTACAGAAACATTGGGTACCCAAGGAACTTCCTCCAATAAACACTGATTTTTGTGTTAACAAGAGGATATATCGCATAGCACCATCATCATTACATGGTTTGGGCCTATTTTCTATGGACGGCATAAAGGTGTCTTACAAAAAAGTTTCTGAATTGATGGAGTATGTTGGACCATGTTATGATTACAAAAGTTGGATGTATATTGTTCAATAAAAAAAAAAGTATGCGTAGGTATGCCCTCTCAGCAAATTATATACAACAGCAAGACAATAATCAAAGTAAAAGTGTGGCTATATACATTGATGGAAGGCCAAAAACAACAGGGAATATTGCGGGTTTTATAAATAGTACACGACTCGAGTCAACTATAAAGCAACCCAATTGCATATTTGAGGCACGCGAGGGAAATCGTGTATTCATCTGTGCGATAAAATCAATACGTGTAGGGGAAGAGCTTCTTATTGATTACAATTTGAACCGCATAGATACAAACGAGGCTACTATCATAGGGGTGGTACATACTATTAAACCAACTTCTAATCAATGATTCCGACATACCATTTAGTCAATAAATTTTTGGTTAACATTTTTATACTTGATCTTTGACACAGGGGCACAATATGGAGCAACCGCCTGGAGAGGATGCTAGCAATGTTCTCGGCTCATCTACATATGAGCAGGTAAGACTCATTGTAATTGTGCAAACTAGATAGAAGCAAAATGTTATTTTTTTAATGTTGTTTTCTTCATTTTTTTGGAGTAATTTTGATAATACTAATACTATTGTTGTCACAGAGGGCCAGTGGTTGGAGGGAGGGAAAGGAACCTGCACTCCCTCAACAGTCCACCCCTGAGGAGGACCCATTTTATATTGATTTAGCAGAGA
Source organism: Cupressus sempervirens (assembly GCA_028749045.1). NCBI lineage: Eukaryota > Viridiplantae > Streptophyta > Pinopsida > Cupressales > Cupressaceae > Cupressus > Cupressus sempervirens. The sequence continues at coordinate 858,550,322 of CM053792.1, read as the reverse complement.
CCGATGACCCGATCGGTTTGATTAAAAAGTTGCTAAAGAAAATTGGCAGAGAAATTATACGTTTGGTAACCATTAAGCCTACTACTCAGGAAATAAAAAATAGGGCATCTGAATTGTTGCACACCTCTGAAACTTTAAAAGTAAGTATTAATGAAATTTTTAATTATAACAAGAGTTCAATAATATTTTTTATGTTATGCTCTTTTATTCCATTAATTAAAATATGGATGTGTTGTCTTTACAGAGTTTTTTGCGTGATTTCGAGCCCCATTCCCATGATGAGGGTGCTGCAGGTGGTTCAGGTAGATCGCATGTTCCATTCCCCACTTGTGTTTTCCATTGAATATAGATAGAAATTATCATAATCATTGACAATACATGCAATTAAGACTGAATTTATGCACGCATTCTATATTTATGCATGCTCTAACAATTTTATTCTTTAGCTTCAGATCCTATGATGACACTGCCTCCATCCAGGACAACCACAAATCTCTTTCCGACTGCTGAGTCGACAACACATAGTTTACAGGCATCGACTATTGCACCATCTACTGGTACACAAATCCCTCTTTTTCTCTCTTTTGTCATGCACATGGTGTCAATGTATAATAAAGGAACAATTGATTTGCAATATCTTTCATTTTTACATTAAAAATATTCAAAATGTAGCAAATGAAATGATTTATCCCAAACAAAAACAAAATGAAATGACTTATCCCAAACAGAAACACAAATGAAATGACATTCCCTAATAGAAACACAAATGAGAAGCTGTGCCTGGTTTGCAAATAGCAGAATGTAATCATAAAGGAGAAACTGATATGTTTGAAAGCTTAAAATAAAAAAAATCTTTAGAACTTAGAAACGAAATAGTCAACAAAATGTTCTGTTGATATTAGGCATTAAATGCCAAGGTGAAAGACAGGATGTATTGCAGAATCTGCAGAACAGATTAGAGTTGAATCTGGGACCCATAATTTATTTTCTCTTTGAAGATTTAGTCTCTTTAATAGGTTAGCTAAAAAATCTATCATGTGCACAATCTCTAGCAGAAGGGTACAAAGATGAGGTAAAGTTAAACAATGGCAAGAGGCAACACCTTTGCCGCAAAATATATGAAATGAAGTCCCTTTCAAAGTCACTAATGTTGTCCAACACTTGCTGTTAAAATATATTAAAAAACAAAATGGCGAGTTTGATTACTTATAGCTAGAAATACAGAATTGAGCAGTGCCATAAATGTGGGCACCAATCAACAGAGACAGAAACAAACAGTGAAATACCTTTACAAATTTGATTCCATTCTTTTCATTTGAGATTAGGGTAAGCATAATTGTTGTTTTTTTTTATACTTTTCTTTTATTTATTTGTAATTTATAACGTGTTTAGATGTAATTTGAAATAATAGATTTAGTCATTTAATGATGAAGAACCAAAGGGATCAGAGCTTTAAACTATCTTTGTATCGCTATCCACTTTATCGGTATGTACAAGGATACTTTTAGCATTTTAGGATATGGGCAACCCTTAATGCCCAATGAACAAGGAGATGGTTGAATTGATGTCTCTTTTTAATTGACTTGATTAGTTAGTTGATGTTGATTGTTGGAACAACTAATAATAAAAGAGGGTGATCCTTACAGATGTAGATAAAGTAAAAAACCCATTTCTCTTTGCAATAAATATCTCCAAATTTCTCTTTGCAATAATTTATCTGAAATAGGTTAATTTATCTGAACTTATGAAACTTATGAAACTTTTTGCAATAGGAGCTGCAACATCATTCCCTGGATGTTCCTATGTTCCTAGCATGGGAATGGTGAAGGATGTCATATTGATTGTCAGCGACGATGAAGGCATTCCATTAAAAGTAGCCAAAGTTCCAGGTACTTTAAAGTTATTATTCTATAGTGATATAATAGTAATTTAGTTTTTGATCACTCTTCATCGACTAATGATCCCATGATTGTTTTGTAGGGAATGATGTTTTTTGGAAAAAACTTGGTGATGAGTGTTTGCGAATATTCGAGCCCACCGTGCGTACCTGGTAGAACATCATATCCTAACTAAAACCCCAAACCACTATTTTGATTTCATATCATTGCTATAATAGTTTTCTTTTTCATCTATTTCTTGAACTATATTAAAGGTAGCTTCACTTCAATTATGAGTCTAACATGTTTTTTTTTACTTAAAAGGTGGAATCAACAAGACAAAAAATTGAAGGATGATCTTCTAGAGCATGACCCAACTCTTTGGACCTCGTGCATTCGAGAGAAACAAGCTCCTTGAAAAAGCTGGTTTATGTTTGAAGTATATTAGGGACCAATACAGAAAAAATTTACGGGATAACCCTAGGTACGAGCATCCACCCTATGTTCCTGAGGCTGAGTGGTAGGCTTTGATTTTGGATGGAAAGTATAAAGCTGACAAGAAAAATACAATTACACCAATAGAGAGTACACCGCCAAGGTATGTGATACTGTTGAGAATGTAATTATGTACTAATTAACCTCTATATTTATATTATCTAACATATTTCAAACTTTTCATAGATTGCCTGACACATCAAAGGCAACAAAGGCAAGACTAGAAAAGCACGAGACACACAAGCTCGACTCTGGTGGTTTTTTGAAACTTCAAGCACTAGTTGTAAGTATTCTTGATCCTCAACTTTTGCAACTTTTGTATTTCCTTTTGATATTTTAACTACCCTCCATTGGTTGATGAAACAATGCAAGTAAAATTCACCATACCACGCAAAAATGCAGGGCTCAGAGTTCAAGAGATGCCTCACAGAAGAGGATAAGAGAATTGGCTTCCAACAAGGCTATAGAGCCGTGGCTGAACGGCTATGATCTGAAATTAGTGTGGAAGGTTTTAATAATGATGCATTTGAGCCATAGGTAAATAAGCTAAATGAAATTTATTTCAAATTGAATACTTTACCAATTAGTCTATTTGATGTTAAGCAAGCAATGATAACAATGTGTAGGATGTTGGAATGCAGCCTGACGATCCTTCTACACAATCTGTGAATGCTGAAGGTTCGCATGATGTGCATCCCAGTGGTGGAGGTATACATTTGCTATTAAATTTTTTATATGTAATTGCAATTGGTGTTTGGATTAATGCAACATTTTGTATAGCAGCTGTAGAGGATCGAGGCGTCGATGTTCATGAGCGTGTTGACGTTGAGTCCAGACAAAATGATGTGGTCAGATCAGGTAAAGAGCGCCACAGTTATGTTATTTAAAATAATTAAATACTTGTAACAATTATAATAAATTATTTTTAATTTAACTCTTTTATTTGTTATTGCAAAGGACCCCCCTTTGCAACAACATATGAATTTGAGATCATCAAGAACAGAGAAAAGAACTGATGAGGGGGGAATTGATGATGACACTGATGCTCCTCTTAGAGCTTACATAGAAAAAAGAAATAGAAAGAAAAAAAAGAAATGATTGTCATCTACATACCTTAATTGATAATGATTGAATTTCATGTCTCAATGAATTTAATTATGTGCTAATGAATGTTCATGAATTATGTGTTAATGCAAAATATTGATGAATGTTGCGTGTTTATGAATCTAATGTGTTAATGAATGTTATTATGTGATATTGATTGAATGTTTCTTAGGTGATAAAGTGGTGACTCTGTGCTCCCTTATTGCCTCTATTTGAGTAGTCTCTTTGTTTTTAAAATAATAGCATTGACATCTTCCTATGAGATCAAAGCCTCAACATCTTAAAAATATTGAAGAGAGTTTTTGCTGGAGCAAAAGAGGCTGCATCTCCTCTTGAACTTGCAAGAGTCAATTGTGGCGATGAGTTTGGACTAGGTGGACTAGGTCCATACTATCTAGGACTTTTGGACCTTGTCTAGGATGTAGGCTCACTTTATCTATGTTGTTGAATCATGGAATAAGTGGCATTGGATGACAAGGCAAAGGAAATTAGGTGGGTTGACAACCTTAGTCACAGATCATGGTCCCAACAGACATCACAAAACCCAAGAGTCCAAGAACTACTAAAATGCCAAGCTTCTAGAATTAATCTGGGTGATTAGTAAGCTACATTTCATCTTACTCTCCCCTATTTCGTCAATTGGTTTCCTATATTTTCTCTAACAGTTTACTTGTAGACATGTATGTAAAACTTAGAAGCCTGCATATATGATTAAATTTGTGGGGAGCTATTTTTAATTCTTTCCTAAATCTCAAAATGAATTATTGTAAAATTTTGTTTTGAAAACAATTTGTATATCTCTCAACTCCTTTTATCAAAAATGTTAACTTTTTGTTTCTATATTCTCTTGTACTCTACAAGAGAACAGTAGAGAACTTCCTTAGAAGCCTTGGGTAAAACAGTTGATGATGCTATCTTGGTGCCTATTTTTTTATAGGCACTACCATTTAGATACAAGGCGTTTGTGACAACATTGAATGTCATGAAACATATTCCCAGTTTTGAGGAACTAGTAAATCTCCTCCAAAAGGAAGAGTCTATAAGCCAAGATTGTGGTGAGGATGAAGAAGCCTATGAAGCAATTTGGTGGACTTCCCAACATCATTTGCAGAATCAGCTACATATCTTGATGAAGATTGGAGAATAGTTAGAATCCTTTTTCAAAAAGATTGCTGAGTTGAGAGCTTCACAAGCTTTGTTTAAAACAATTAACGATGCTATCTTAAGACCTACTGTTTCACGGGCACTGCCATCCAGATACAAGGTGTTTGTATGTTCCGTTTTTGGTATTTATGAGACACTACTGAAAATATACAATTCCTACTTAAATAATTGTTTTATTGATCCAATTTTAATTAACAAGTAGTAAATAATGCAAATGATTCAAATATACAAAGGCATACACAATTATGATCAGAATGAAATGTCTTCCTGGTAAGTCCAAATGCAAATGCTGAATTTTTGTACAGTACAAAATGTACCATACAAATAAGTGAAGGCTGTGCCAAATATAACAATGTAAAAATATGCTCAATAACCTAAAGGGCTGTCTCTGATCTCTCTATTTAATCCATGCTGCAAATACACATTGGTATGGTGTTCATGGACAGAGATAGGCTGTCTCCGGTATATCTTTGAATGGCTTATGCACTGATTCTCTAGATTGTGAAGCTATCTCTGATATGGAAAATATGGTTTATGCTTCTCTAATGGATGTTGTCTCTGATATACAGTTAAATAACTTGTACCAGTGTTTGTGGTAGTAACCTTCTATGCTCCTAAGTCGAGCACTTTCCGCAAGGGAATATATAAGTTATCAAACGTCAATTCTTCACTGCCTCTTGGAGAGTTGATTGACCTGTATATATATGTGCATCAAACTATGAAATTGTGCGGGTGGAAAGATGCCACCCTTCATAACAACTGCTAATTATATTATTACCCAATAATCATTCATGATTATTCAGTGAACTAATCATGAGTGATTATTGCTAACAATTGCCAGCCGATTATGCTATTAATCATGAATCACTAATTGCCAGGTGGATAATACTATCAGCGTATGTTATTGTACTATGGTAAACTTATAAGGCTGATATATGAATCGAAAGTGATGGCTAATCATATTTTTCTTTAGTCTAATGATGTATGATGATTCATTAGTCTTATGATCTATGGTTATTGTTGTATTAGATCTGATGATTTTCCTTTTTTTAGAGATATGTGCATACTTATATGATGCTTAATGAAATGTGGATTGGAATGAAATAATGTGACAATGATAACATGATGTGGATGATGCATGATAATGATGCATTTATATCTAGATGGATGTGTCTATATATGGTGTGGGTGTCATGAATATATGTATGCATGTGATGGAACATCATAAATCGATGCATTTATGTGGATGACAATGTATGTATCATGAGTGGATGCATATCTGTGGATGGAAATGCATATGAAGTTCGATGCATATCATGATGATTATCACATAATGGTTGCTACCAGTAATCAAGTCATTGGTCCATCATGCAGCTCACTAGCATCGACGATATAGACAAGTGATTATCCGAAGTTCACTTGTACATAGCATCAAGGTTAAGTGTCTCCATGGTGGATGGGTGCCTTGTTGATCAATTCTAACTATTATGTGAAGATGCAGATAATGCACGAGACAAGGTATGCTTCTGATCAAAGAATACATTCTTACAATATAAAAAATACATTGTACGAGACAAGATAATGTACGAGACAAGGTATATGATCAAAGAATACATTCTTACAATATAAAAAATTACTTGTTTATATTGTAAGAATGTATTCTTTGATCATATCATTTATCAACATTCAATTTTTTGGATTTATGGTTAGATGAGTTCAATTTTTTAATGGCTTTGGTAGGCAGAAAGAGAACTTTTGGTTTAGATTTTTGTTTAAACATCTTAGTGTAATATGCTTGTTTAAAAATTTCTTATTTTTCATAAACAAAATGTCACAGTTTAGAAAGTGTATTTAATTATTTTATTTATGTTGCAATAAATTATGGATAGTAATTTAAAGGTCAAGTAATTTTTAAAAAATTATTAGTTTCGAGCCAATATTTTTTTTGGTTTAACTTCCACATCCGTCACAATTGCGACGGTAACCCCGTCGCAATTGGAGTCGCAATTGCGACGGCTGTGGAAGTTAAACCAAAAATATATGGCTGCATAGCGACGGATGGGCGTCGCAAATGCGACGAAAACCCCGTCGCAATGTCGACCGAAAGAAGAGGAATTGTGGCGGGGTTGGTGTGACAATAAGGTGGTTGCAGAGCGATGGATGGGCGTCGTAAATGTGACGGCAAGGGTAGATATCATAAATTGTGACTAAATAACTACGACGTCTATGTCTATCACAGTCACGACACATTTCTATCGTAATTGCGACACATAGACATCGCAAATCAGTACCGAATCTATTAGTGGTTACTTATCAATTAACAAGCTTAAGGGGAGTACTAATGAATGGTTCATAAGGCACAACACTTGATGAAGCTTTTAAAGTTGCAAGAAGAGTGGTTTTAACCATGGGGGAAACTTTCTAGTTAAGTGCACTTGAGTTGGAGTAGTACTAGGATGGGTGACCTCCCAAGAAGTATTGGTACTTCACCTCTCTAATCATCAATTAGATTCAATGAGTGTTAAGTGATCTATTCATTATCATGAGAGATTAGTTCATGTAAACCACTACTCATGAAACATGGGTCAATGAATTTGTCTCAAACACTACACAGTTGAATTTTGATAGCAATATCAAAATTTGACTTCTTGTAGAAATGTATCCTACTTATCAATCAATGAGGTTAAGGGGAATTCTAATGAATGGTTCATAAGGCACAACACTTGATGAAGGTTTTGCAAATTGTGTTGCAGGAAGAGTGGGTTTAACCATAGAGGAAATTTTATAGTTAAGTGTGCTCAAGAAAGAGTAGTACTAGGGTGGGTGACATCTTAGGAAGTCCATGTACCTCAACTCCATGAGAATCACCTAGATCCAATGAGTGCTAAGTGTTCTATTCACTCTCACAAGAGATGGATTCTTGTGTCCCACTACTCGTGAAACATGGGATAATGAGATTGACAAAAAAATTACACACTTGAATTCCATTAGTACTATCACAATTTGACTTGTGAAAAAAGATCTAAGCCTACTTATCAATAACACAATTTGCTAGACCATTTGACCTATCCTGGCATAGACATAGATATCCAATCTCCATGGTGATAGATTGATTGATTAATGAGGTGCACACATACACAAATAGGAAAATCTATGAGAAGAAGCAAATTATTTTTTAATAGGATTGACTAGCATGCTAGACAAACCTCCTAAATCATTCAATTATATCCTTTGTCTAGTTCATATTGAAACACACAAATATTACTTCTTTTTATTTTTTGTTTTGTTAATGATGTTCCTCTTATCATGATTTTGGATTGATAAGGACTCAAGTCTATAGGGGGTTTTATTCTTTACTTGTCTCTTAAGTTTTGACAAGATTATCTTATGCATTTGATCTACTTTACGAAATTTGCACAAATGAGTTGGCATTACCATGTGACAACTTTGTTGCATTATGGAATTTGCTAATTTGCATGCCTCAAGGTTTGAACCAGTACATGAAACTTTGGAATTTGTCTTCCCTTGTCCTAACCTAATCATTGGATGCATTGTTTGGTCTTTCTCACTAGATTTTTGGTACTTCCTTTGTTAAGGTGACCTAATTGGGGGAATTAGGCCTGTATAACAGTCCAGTTTTGGAAGGCTTGTAAATGGCGTCAAAACTTGTCCTTTTGGGAATATAAAAAACTCAATAAAGGGTACTTGGAATGCTAATTAGTTCTTGAGTTCTTTTGGAAGATATGGTACTTGTTGCCTAATTTGTCTTTGGAAGGGCCAGTAGTCTAGATGTTGCATTATGAAACAGAGTTATGAAATTCATGTTTGGGTTGCTGTTTGGCCATGGTTCCTTGGTTCTAGAGTTGGGATGAACCCCTTAACATGCTAATCAACCTTATTTGTGAGAATCCACCATTCATGGGTGTGAAGCCAAGTTTGCTAGTGTATAGTTGTATGGATTAATGATGATCCCTTAGTGTTATTGTTGTGTCAACGTGTAGAAGTTTGGGTGTATAATCTGTCTTGTTGGATTGACATTAGCATTGTGCTTATTGTACCCTAACCTCTGCATCATTCTACCCATAAAATTATATCTTCTATAAGGTACAACATTGACCAATTATGCATATAAGCAAATATATGCATTGGAATACATGCGAGTGCCCATTACAATTGGTATTCTATGATGACAGATCTAACATATGGAATTAATGAAACCTTGGGAATCCTATTAGGCTCTACATCATTACTATACCTTGGAATTAATGTAATGTATTGTTTTCAATTTCTGTTTTGTTATATGTTTCTAATAATAATTTATAATAAGTGTTTAAATGCATAACATAGAAGGTAGGCTTTAAACATGAACAAGAAGATCATAAATCAATATGACAATGACATAAATTGTAAATGATAATTGTTTGGCTATATATAATAATTTATGTTTTGAATTGAAATTTTGTTTTGACTCTTGAAAAAATCAAAGGCATCACAAGTCTCAACTTCAATAACCACAATATTACAAGAAATCCATCCAGTAATCTAAGAAATCTAGAGAGTAATTCTTCCTTGTATCCCCTGGCAGGGAACCTGAGAGATCACATGACTAATAAGGGTAAAAGTGGAATAATTTTTATTCTATTTTTAATAAAAAATTGAAACACATACATTTCATTTTCAATTCTTCTAACATTAACTATTTTTATATATCTCATTGATTAAATATATGAATATTCTATTTGAACTCAACAACCAAGTTCTTATAGGTTCCCAAACATCACTACTAGAAATGCATACATAAGCTCCCATAAGCAAAAACCATCATAAATATATGAACAAGATTTCATTATAAATAATTGAATCCATTATTACAATTAGATAGCGTAAAAATCACATAAGCATACCAAGGACTATCATCTTGATATACCCATTCTTCTTTATTGCAACTAAGCATGTGTACATATACATATTACAAGGAGCAAGTAATCATTATATATCATGTTTTCATATACTTCTAACATTTTTCTCCTCCAACATGATCTATAGACAAAATGGATACATAAGTATTATATCATAGTCATAATACAAAAATATGATGTTGCAACATCTAGTCACACACAAAAAAAGATGCAAAATTGGAATGTGTGAAGAAAGATCATCCAAGCCTCTTGAAAAAATCTGGAAAAATACTCAATGGATAAAAGAATTTCCACCCAACCATGTAACCTTACTGCCCCACTCCCCTAATCTAGGAGATAACACAAGGCCTCACACCAAGTTCAACCATAAGCAAGGGGATAAAATAGCTATTTTAACACTGATAAAGTTTATTGCTGATCAATATTGTATAAAAAATTCAAACTAATTAGGTATTGAATTAAACTTGATAAAAAAATGACAGAGAAGGAAAACTTTAAACATGAATGAGATCATAAATCATATGATGATGACATATTGGAAATGATAAACTTATGCTTAAACAGTGATAAAGTTTATTGTTAATCAATATTCTATCAAAGTTTCAAACTGATTGGGGTATTGAATTTAATGTCATACACGAAGATATCTAATTTAATTTCACACATGAACAAACATATAAAATAAAATGATAACCAATACTATCATGTGCATTAACAAACACATAATATATTATGATAACCAATAATTTCATACATGAACAAACATATCATATATTAACCAATAATGTCATAAGTCTATTAATGTCATGCATCAAATAAATGTCATACATCAAATATAAAATTTCATATATACATCAAATGTATATCGAATATGTCCACTGACATAAAATCCAACATATATGTCTACTGATGCCTATACATGTACATGTCTATCAACTATATCTTCTCCTTCCCACAAGGGGAAGGAAACAAATCTCTAGAGGCCTTCGGTTGTCATGTGGTGGGAGACGATGGTGATGATGGGGTCCTCCTCACACGCTCACTTGTCCTCTTGTTGAGGCTCTTCTCTAACTCAAGCTAATACAAACAAAGTAGATTGGAATCAATAATTATTATACAATGAAATCAAATATATGTACACACAAAATTAATTATTTTCTTGCCGCCATCATATAGTCACTTTGCAAGTCCACCTTGAAGGCTCGTGGATGATAAGGTGTTATAAGACCCTAAAAAAATTGAATCAATATAATCACTTATAAATAACATTAGATATTTTGATACTAACTATTATAAACAACAACTAAAACCAAGAAAATTCTTTCATACCTCAGTTAATGGCTATGAGCTAGCCATAACTGCAACCATTCCATGATCGACAGACTACTAGAGATGAGGAGGAGTCTCTGATGTCAAGAGTTACATGTCATACAATACACATTAAATGTAACATGAAACATGAAAAAAATATAATCAAATGTATTAAATTAACATGAAACAAATGTACCTCTATAAAGCTTGTGTCGCATCTAGGCTCAAAGTTTGTAGTGAATGTCGACGGTCCTGTAGAGAACTAATGCACATGCATAAATTTCTTTGTCAATCCTTCATATGATTACTTAATAAATATATGTATTCATTTAAATGATTAAATCAATACATACCTCTAGACTCATCGAGGGGACAAAAAATGGGGCCGGGGGATCGCTACTAGGCCTGCCAACACTTTGACCCTGAATTTTGAACAATGTTAGTAGATGCTAATTAATTAATCATTCACTATACATATGAAATGTGATCAAATTAGTGAATTATAATTGTAATTTACCTATGTATCAATGCCAAATGTCTCATTCAGGAATTGATAAGTGACGAGCCCATCATCCACACTATCTCTAGCATGAGTGCCAAATGTGCATACGGATCTGCATAATGTGCACATGTGGCCACGATGCACAAAATAATCCCGCTCAACTAATGGACTCATGCAATGAATGATGGTTTCTGTTAAAGCATTAATGGTCCCTAGAGTTGGCCTCTACATGTTCCTTCACAACTGAAGGAATAGTCACATGCTCACCCTATGGCTTGACCACAGTTGCCCTAAGTACATTAGGGTCACAACGTGCCCTTGGCCTCTCAAATGATGACCCCCCACCTCTACCCTGGGAGTCTAAAATATCAAAATAATTGGGGATCTCCCCAAGGACAAACTCACAATACAATTTTTTTTAAAAATACACGGGGACCTCATGATTGTTGCAAAGAGGGGCATCAAAAACCATCCACCATCTATCCCAAAAATTATTTCTAATAGCATCGTGTATGCGCCAATGGATGGGGAACCATTTAGTACCCTCTTTAACAATATTTTGTTCACTGAGTTTTCTAAATAATGCACATATTGCACCTTTTGGTATTTCTTTTCTTTTAACATCTTGATATGACAATTTATTTGCATAATATCCTTTTTGTTCATCCCTCTTAACCTGCCAAACATCTAATTGACCACTAATAGAAGCTATGTGGGTCTTAATGGATTCAAGGGGCAATGCCAATTGAGCTCTCATTGGATTGGCTTGTCCACATTGTTTCAACCAACCAATGAGTCCTTCTAATATAGTTTTGCCTCTTTCTATTTCATTTATTATATTTTCTTGTGTGCCATGAGGAGGTCTTGCAATTGGTTCAAGCAACGAAATTTGTTATTTTTCTTGTGGAGGGTTTTGGTTTTGATTTTCTTAAGGGTTTTGAGCTTCTTGGGGATTTTCCAATTCATTATTGACATTTCCTAATAAGAAATCAATTGAATCTAAATAAATAAACAAATCTAAACAAAAATTGTAAAAAACCTACAAAACAATATAAAAAATGTATCAAACAATGCAAAAAGGAATTTAGATGACATATGATGTGCTTGTGATCTTGAACTTCAATGGCAAGGATGCATATTTGCAAGGCGGGTGGTGAAAAGCTTGGTTTGATGCAATCTAGGTACGTGCTATTGTGAGGAGAAGTAGGAAAAACAAGTAAAAATGAATGGGTTGTGGGTATGCAAATCATTTATAATATATTTTCTTGTTACCCAAGAAGACGTGCTATCGAAAATTGAAAAAATAAAATAAAAATGTGTCACCTTTTTGGCACCACAACTTGGTGCACTTACACATACATACATACATACATACATACATACATACATACATACACATATACATACACATATACATACACATATACATACACATATACATATACATATACATATACATATACATATACATATACATATACATATACATATACATATACATATACATATACATACATACATACATACATACATACATACATACATACATACATACATATATATATATATATATATATATATATATATATATATATATATATATATATATATATATATATATATATATATATATATATATATATATATATATCCTTCCTTCCTATCTATATATATTTATTTGACGTCCATATAGTTAAAAATATAATGCTATCCTATTTTCATAATTATTTCTATTTCCTTTCATACCTTTCTCTATTCAAAATTTTATCCGATCTCACTATCCTTCTTATTTTCTATATATTTTTGACATCTCTATAATTAAATATATAATGCTATCTCACAACACTCTAATTTTAATTCTCAAATTTTGACTGGAGACTTTCATAATTATTTTTATTTCCTTCCATACCTATTTCTATTCAAACTTTTATCCCATCTCAGTATCCTTCTTATTGAAATATATTTATAATGTTAATAATGTTATCTCACATCACTATAGTTCAGCTCTTAATTGGAACCCTTTATAATTATTTCTATTTCCTTTCATATCTATTTCTATTTATCTATTTATAATACAGATATAATACCTCTCAATTAACACTTTACAATTATATCAATTTCTTACCCTACCTCCCTATGCTTTACCTACTTTCCCTTCTCAATTACATCGGTTTCTTATCCTTCCTTTGTATAGTTTACCTCTCAATTGACACTTTGCAATTATATCAATTGCTTACCCTACCACCTTATAATTTACCACTCAATCAACTCTTTATACCTATTTCTATTTCTTTACCTCTCAATTATAAAATTTAATATCCATTTATTATCCCACCTCTACCTCTGTATTAACCCCTTATACCTATTTCTATTAATATCCATTTTTAAAAAAAATCTTGCCTCCTTATCTCTTTATTGACCTTTTATACCTATTCCTATTTCAAAATCTCTAATGTAAGTAAGGTTGTACGAAGGACCAAAGTAGAATTGCTTCCAAATATGGGTCAGGATACAAGGCAATAGTTGATAGTCACTTCCCAACCCACCTAATCACTCTCTAACCCCCTTGTTCCTACTCCCACAAGCACAACTCACCCAACTCCAATCTGACTCCTTGCCTTCCTCAACCTTCACTAGCATCCCCCAAGGATATTTTCACAACTACAACTACCAGACATCCAAGAGTCATTAAAAAGGGTATCAACATCTACTAATTTGTTTCCATCTATTCTAATACTTACATCAAGAATTTTCACATATGTCAAAAACATACCTAGTAGAATCAGGCCTCCAATCTTGGTTTTCAATGAATAACTTCAATTCTCTCCAAAATACCACCCAAAAAAATAAAAATAAATGGATACCCATTTGGGAGAGCTATAAGACGACAAATTTTAAAATTCTTGACTGGAGTCAAAGACACAAAACCCCAAATTAAGGTTTAGGCACAGAACCTCAAATGAAGGTTTGAAGCCTATACAACTAGGACTCAAAATTCATGGTTCTAATGACAATCCAAAGAAAGCACAAAACCCCAAAATAAGATTTCAAACCTGTACAACAAGGACTTTCCAAAATTCATGGTTCTAATGAAAATCCAAACAAAGTTCAAATTTACCAAAACCCCAAGGACACCTCAAATGAATGAATTCGACCTTTCAATGACTACCCACACCTTGATAACCTCTTGCTGTTATACTATTTCACATTCTTGGTTAGTCACATCCATATGCTTAACCACAACTTCACTACATATTATAAAGGCCTGATGAATGGAAATAAAAAGAACAAGAAAATTTTATATTGCACATTCCTACTCCTCTCCCTACACAAAATCTTAATTTTCCAATTGTGGAAATAGGAGGAATATATCATTTAGGTAGAAAACCTAGGTACATGTCAAAACAAGTCCAACAAAGAAAACTAATTTTTCCAATCCCACCAATTCAATTGTCACATTTAATTAATGTGCACCAAATGGATATATTAACATGTGCTTCTTCCTTTGTGCATTTGCAAAGATAGTTATTAAAAGAAAATTTGAAAATACATTTCCTTACTAGTTATCACAATCCAAAAATTTCACCCCAAAATCTTTCCAAATCTTCATTAACCTTTGCCAATGTATTACACCATCTATACATCCTCATGGGAGATGCATTTCCAACTCCTCGCACATGCCAAATTGACCAAGAGTCACTATGACTCTTCAACATCTGCATTTTGTAAAAGTTGCATTTTTGCAACTTTTGTACTTTTACTACAACTTTCATGAAAATTGACTTAGGACTCCTATTAACATATCTAAATGGCCCCAAATCATGCCAATCACAACATTTTTACCTTACATGCTTAAAATGCAACTTTGATTGTATGTTGACCAACATTGACTTCAATTAACCAATGATAAATCTAATAAATAGTTGATGCAAAAATAAGCCAAATAATTAAAAATCACCATGAAATAATCCACAAATGCATTAAACAACTAAATGTAATCACCTAGTTTCTAAAGTGCCAAAATAGGAGGGAAAATGGTAAAACCACATATGATGCACATACATCATAGTTTGTGTGATAAAAAAACTCTAGTCCCTTGAGTTGCTAGCTCCTGCAAAGTGATCTCATGTTTGATTATGTCATTCTCTAACATCCATACTACCTCAACTTCAGGAAGACACTTCTATTTAACAAAATAATTCTTTAAGGTGCCCTTCCTTGTCTTCCTAATTACTTTAGTGTCAAGAACATTCTAATTTCATGGGTCTTCTTGGTGGAAAGTCCTTAACCCATTCCATATTCTTAGAGGTGTCCCTTTTCCTTGGCTAATAATTAGTGTCATTATCTCCCTTGTACAAAGTCATATCTACTATGTCGAAGATGGGTGTTATCCTAATATCATGTGGGAGCTCTATCTCATATACATTATCACCATACTTATGAAGAACCTTGCAAGGTCCTATCTTCTTCATGGTGAGATTATTGTATTGCCCATTAGGAAGCCTCCTCTTCCTCAAATATGCCAACACTACGTCACCCACCTTGAAGTGTTTCTCCTTCCTTATTTGATTTTCCTTCTCTTTGTACTTTACCACTAATTTTTCCAACTGAGCCTTTACTTCTTCATGAGAAAATTTGATAGCCTCAACAAATGTTTCTTCCATGACACTCATTCGTTGTATGTTATGAATGTCCCTAAACTCCATATGACCTCAAGGGTGGAAACCATACACAACTTTAAATGTGGTCTTTCCTATTGACCTATTGACCTATTGACTATATCATTATATGTATGCTCTATTTAGCCTAAAATCATATCCTAGGTTATTATACATTTCTTTATAAGACATATATGAGGTTTCTAAGTGTCACATTCACAACTTCTATTTGGACATATGTTTATGGATGGCAGGCTGAAGAAAATATAAGTTGAGTACCCAACCTCTTCCATAGGGTCAACCAAAAGTGACCCATAGACTCAGAATACTTGTTAGTCATAATGGGAAACTTGGAAATCCATGGATCCCAAGCACTTCCTTGAAAAAGAAAATTACAATTTGAGAGGCATCATGGTTGCACCTACATGGTACAAAGTGAGCTATTTTACCAAATCTATCTACCACCATAAACACCATATCCATGCCTTTAGCAATCTTAGGAAACCCCAAAATAAAATCCATAATTATGTTATCCCAAGGCATATTAGGAATTGGAAGGGGCTGATATAAAGTAGAATTTGAAGTTGATCATTTGGCTCTTTGGCATATCCCACAACATTCAATATATATTCTTACTTTTGTCTGCAAACTAGGCTAGTAATAGAACCTTGCAACCTACTCTAAGGTCTTTTCTTCTCCAAGGAGCCCCATTGTGCTTCTCCTTAATAATATTTCCCTCATAGATGACTTGGGAATACCCAACTTTCTTCCCTTGACTAGAAGCCCTTCTTGCAACACAAAATCAAAGAAGTCACCATGAAAATTGTTTGTAAACTAAGAGCATACTATATGGGCTTCCTTGAAATCCTCCTCCTCCTAGTATAGTCCTTTAATATGATCCAATCTAACACTCTGCAACTGAATTTCTTAGATTTCCAACACCTCATACTCAAAGCATAAACTACCTTATTAGCTAATCCTTTCTTATGTTTAATTATAAAGGTGAAAGATTAAAGTTTCTCTATCCATTTGACAATCCTATGATTCAACTTTCCTTTCCTATTAAGAAAAGTCAATGCATGGTTCTTTGTGAACACCACAACCTCATTGAATGTGAGGTAATTCCTCCAATTTTTTAGTGCTTGCATCATTACATAAGGCTCAAGGTCATAGGTGCTATATATTTGCTTGGCACCATTCAACATTTTTGAGAAAAAGTATGAAGGGTGTCCTTCTCGACTCAAGACTTCTTCAATCCCTCATTTTCTAGCATCACACTCAACCTCAAACACCTTGTCAAAATTTTAAAACACATGAGTAGGTAATTCTTCTACCCTCTTCTCAAGGTATTAAAAATTATTATCTACCTCCTTAATCCATTGAATCTTGTATTTTACCTCACATTTGATTATATTAAGGATGGGATTACATATCCCATTGAATCCCTTTATAATTTTCCTATAAAATTTTGCATGCCATGGAAACTCCTAATTTCTCCTATTAAAGTTGAATTTGACCAATTTAAAATGGCATCCACCTTAGATGGACCCATTTTCAAAAAATAAACAAGTTTAGTCTTAAGGAACTCACGTTTCTCCAATGTTATCTTCAACTTCTAATCTTCAAGCTTCTACATAACCAACCTCAAATGGTCAAGGTGATCCTCCTTTGACTTTCTAAAACCAAGATATGTTCACGGTACATAATGATGTAGGAGCATCCTAGGCTTGTTGGAAATCCTGCATGATGGTATGGTTTGACCTTGGAGTTGGAGGACTTAGTCAAAGAATGAAGGGTGACTCGGTTAATATTGAATTGGTTTAGTTGTTGTGTTAACTAAGTGACTTGATTAATGAATATGTTTGGTGATACTTGGGGCACTTGATAGATATTGGGATCTTAGTTGTATTGGGAGATCGACAATAGTGTTTCCTAAGTAGCTCGGTGAATGAAAGTGCTCAGTTGCTTCTAGAGGACTCAACACATACTGATGCCTAGTCAGTGAAGGAACTTGGTTATGTTTGGTGAAATTATGACTCTCGACATGGTTTTGTATGAAACTTGGTTTGGTCTTGGTTCCAATGGTACCTGAGTTATCAGTGAGCCAACTTTTGGCATTTAATTTATGCATGGATATTTACTTTGTGTTGTAGCCAACTTGTGGCTTATGAAAACATTTAATGTAAGGGTTTATTTTAATTTGTAATGGGCTAGGCTGACTTGTGGCTTAGTTGGGTATAAGTAAGGGGTTTTGTAGAGAACTTTGAAGGACTAGAAGTTGAGGCTTGGAAACTAGGAGAGTTCTTTGTAGGCTTGCGAGCACAAGTTGATATTTCCTTGGAGTTTTCTACTAGAATGTGAATCTGGAATAGTTGGGATTAGGATTGTGAGATCTTGCATATATGTTTTGTAATTTTTGTTTTATTTTTCCCTAACCTAGAAGGCCTTATAGTTAGGCATATTGCATGTAAATAGTTATATTTATGAATGAAGAGTTGCATTTGGTTTCAGATTGTGTATCTTGTTGTTGTGTTTCTATTGTGTGGTTATTGCAGGGATCTAGATTACCTCCAACAGGGGTGCCCTTCGATTCTTACTACATTAGGTGGTATCAAAGCTTAGTTGTTGCTAAGTGTGTAGACCAAGTGTTGAATTTGAGGTAGTTTGCACTAGGACTTGGGTGAAGGATGGAAGCGAAGGTTGATCTTGTGGAGATGATTAATCTTTTGGATTCATTTCTTTGCGCTTGCAAGAATATTGGAAGATGCCTCCAAGAAGATTGGATCCTAGGATGACTAATGATCTTAGTGATGTTGTAGAAGAAAGGATCTCAAAAAAGGTTAAAGTAGATTTTAGATCTAAAATGGAGGAAGCTAAAGCTAGTTTTAGATTTGAAATGACATTGATGAAGAGTGACATGATTGCAAAAATTTTTAGTGCTATAGGTGATGTACCTCAACATGTGGGTACTGAAGATGGTATGCGAGAGTTGTTGAAGAATTTGAAGTTGCTAGATCAAGTAGTGAGGATAGAACTAATCGTGTGGAGAGACTTATTGGAACTAGGGCTAGTCCATTTGCTTGACTTGGATCTCAGTTGATGTTGAAGCATAAGATGGAGGTTTCTAATAAACTAAGTTGAAAGGACATGTTTATCTTTGGTGGAAAGAACTACAAAGAGACAAAGAGGAGGAAGGTGAAATGAAGATCACTAGATGGAGGTTCATGGTAACTAAGTTGAAGGCTAAGTTCATTCCTTTTGATTATGAGTGTGAGTTGTTCAAAAGGTTTCAAAATTTGAAACAAAAAGATATGAGTGTGAAAGATTATATTGAGAATCTCTACAAGTTGACTATTTGTTCTAGGCATAGAGAATTGTCAAAGGAGAAGGTAGCTTGGTACATTAATGGTTTGAGATTAAATATACAAGATGAGGTTGGTATGTTAAAGATTGATTCAGTTGAGGATGCTTATCATTATGCCTTGAAGGTAGAAGATGAGTTGAAGAGGAATAGTCAAGGTAATTCCAGAGCAAAGGAGAAGAAGGATAGCTCAATGAAAGCTAAACTAAGTGATGAACATGAACCAAAGCCTATTGATCAGAAGAGAAGGAAAGGCAGATGTGGGTTTAAGGATACTTGCTAAAAATGTGGAAAAGTAGGGTATAGATATTATGAATGTCCTAAGGTAGGTAAAAAAAGAGTTGTTGTGAATGAGGTTGAAGATTGGGCAGTCACTTGAGCAAGGAGATATTTTTCTAGCTCAGTGAGTACTGGTTGGTCAGAGGACACTAGAATCTTGTCAAAGGACTATTTTGTTTAGGACTCATTGTAAGTCTAGTGGTAAAGTCTACAAGATGATTGTGGATATTGGTAATACTGATAACCTTTTTACTAAGGAGATGGTTCAGAATCTTGATTTGAAGAGAATGAGACATCCTTATCCTTATAGGATTGGTTGGTTGCAAGGTGAGCATACTTTGGGAGTAAGGGAGTAGTGCCTTATTGATCTTTGGATTGGGTAGTATAAGGATCAAGTGTTGAGTGATATTGTGGACATGAATAATTTTCATGTGTAGCTTGGTAGACCTTGGCAATATGATTGTAGGGTTGTGCATGATTTTGTCAAGAATGTGTTTTCAATTGTGAAAGGTCAAGAAGTATTCCCTAATTCCTTTGAAGAATGAAGAGCTCAATAGGAGGAACCTAAGTATTGGCAGCCAAGTTGAGTTAAAGGATTTTGACAGGGTTAGAGATTAGCATGGAAGGTAGACTTGTAGCACACCAAGGATGGAGGTGAAGAAGCAAAAGAAGATCAAGGGAAAGAGTGTACAAGTTGAGGAATTGGAGGATATGTATGTGAAGAACCAATTTGGGATTTATGTGCTGAATCCCAGAAGATGTTCTTCCAGCCACTGAGAACATCTTTTGAAACTTGGGGTGTCTAATACAGGAGCATCCTAGGCTTGTTGGAAATATTGCATGATGTTATGGTTTTTCCTTGGAATTAGAGGACTTGGTCAAAGAATGAAGGGTGACTTAGTTGATACTAAGTTGGTTTGGGTGTTGTGTTAATCTAGTGACTCAATTAATGGAGATGTTCGATGATGCTTGGGGCACTTGGTAGATATTGTGAGCTCAGTTTGCATTGGGAGCTTGGTAGTAGTGTTGCCCAAGCAACTTGGTCAATGAAGGGGCTTAGTTACTTATAGATGACTCAAAACATACTAGTGCTTGGTTAGTAAAGAAACTCAATTATGTTTGGTGGAATGCTAACTCTTGGCATGGTTTTCTTTGACACTCGGTTTGGTCTTAGTTCCTATGGTACCTGAGTTATTAGTGAGCTAACTTTTTGGCATTTAATTTATGTATGGGTATTTAATTTTTGTTGTAATTAACTTGTGGCTTATGCAAACAATTAATGTAAGGATTTATTTTAATTTGTAATGGGCTAGGCTGACTTGTGGCTTAATTGAGTATAAGTAAGGGGTTTTGTAGAGTCTCAAGGAAGGAGATGGTAGAATCATCTAGCTTGGAAAAAAGACTAAAGAATAGGAGTGAAATTTGAAGGACTAGTAGCTAAGTCTTGGAAACCAAGATATTTCTTGGTGGGCTTGTGACCACAAGTTGATATCTATACCAGAATATGGATCTGGACTAGCTAGGATTAGGATTATGAGATCTTGCAGATCTATTTTGTAATTGTTGCTGTCTTTGGCCCTAACTCAGAAGGCCTTATAGATGGGCTTATTACATATAAAAAATTATATTAATGAATGAAAATTTTCATTTGGTATTAGATTTTGTATCTTTTTGTTGTGTTTCCAATGTGTAGTTATTGCAGGGATCTAGATTACTTCTAGTAGGGGTATCCTCAAATTCTCATTGCATCATATAATGATATTTATAAACTTATAAACTAAACCAAAACCTCATTATTAAATATCATAAAGGTGCTTAGGGAATTTCTTAACCCAAATAACATGAAAATCCATTCATACAACCCTTCATTGGTTTTGAATGTCAACTTTCCCTCATCCCCATGTCTGATTCTTATCTAATGGTAACCATATTTGAGATCAATGTTTGAATAGTGACACGATCTATCCAAATAATCCAATAGGTCCTCTATCCTTGAAATTAGGAACCTATCTCTTATTGTGATTTTTTCATGGCTCTAGAGTCCACACATAACCTCCACTTTCCATCCTTTTTAGGGGCCAAAATTGATGACACTACACAAGGAATTGGGCTTCTCATTATTAGTCCTTTGTCTAGAAACTCCTACAATTACTTACTAATTTTTGCATTTTGTTGAGGTATCAACTTCTAGCAGCCTTACGAGGAAATATAACACTTCAGATCAGGTCTATTTGGTGACTGATGCTTCTAATTGGTGGAAAAATTTTAGGCTGTTCTCTTGCAACATTACTAGGAAAAAATTTGAGTAAACTGTCTACCTCTATTGGAAATGGATCTTGATTCTTAACATCCTCCTTAGGCTTGAACACTACTACATATCCTTAGAAATCCTTCTCCTTTTTCATACTCAAGAATTTTTTTACCCTTGTAGGGTAGGAAAATGAGAGAAAACCAACCCTACATAAATGAAAGGGGGAATACCAAGATCCACCCCTTTGGATTAGGGTTTTATTGAGACAAGGAAGAGTCTCAATGCAAAATCTAATGAAAAAAGGAAGTAATGACTTGGTTTTATTTCCCTCTCACTCCCACCTTAAAAGGATTTTAAGTAAAGATAGGTAAATAAAGCAATGTTGAAATGGAAAAGTATGAAAATAGAAAGGAGAAGAAAATACCTTATAGAACATGAACCTATAAATTTTTTGTTGAAGGATATAAGAAGCTATTGTAAGCCAAGATCTAGGCTAAAGTCTATGAGACAAACAAAAGCTAGAAATCTTTAAATGATCTATCAGGGGTGAACTGAAGCATCAAGGGTGCAATATGATGCTAGTTGACTATGTGTGACATTGATTCTAATTTTAAAATTCTATAAAGACAAAAATGGTATCTAGATCTATAACCCTTTTTTCAATCTTAGATCCAAAACCCACAAAAAAGGGGTTATTGTTGTTCTTGTTCTTGTTTGGCAGGGCGAGAGGGGGGGGGGGGGGGGGGGGGTGGGGTTTCAAGTGGTTGCCTTAGTTAAACCCCAATTTAGGAATTAACCTTGAATTGAAATAATTGAATTGGAAAGATAGCAAGTAGCAATGATAGATGTAACAAAAAGTAATGTAAATTTATGAATGTGCTCTTGAATTTGGAACATAATAAAGTATGTAGATGCAATAGCTTTGACCCAACTTCAGAAACCCGTAGAAAGGAAATTAAAGTGAAACCAAAATCTTCTTGAATGTTTGTGCTTGAAATTTGTCTTTGTAGATCATGTAGAAGATGCAACAAAGGATCTTGAATAAATGAAATGATCTTGAATGTTGAAAATGCAAAAGAAGATCTAGCATAAACTCATTCAATGGCTTGACTACATAAATTATTTATCCTCAATGGAGGAAATCTTAAATGCCTTAAGTGCTTGAATAAGAATTTGGGAGCTTGAATGCTTGAGCTTGAGAATTGATGGATGGATATGAAGAATGGAGAAAATGTGAATGTTTATATAGAGCTCAAAATTAACTAACTCTTACAAGATGAATGACCTAGAAGTTAAGACCTAAACATCTCAGAACACGAGATCCAAAGAGAGAACCCAAAATAGGGCTTCATGAAGGGCACACTATGCCCTTGATTGAACCATTACAAAACTAGGCATTAACCACATTCTAGGAACAATTAAAACATATTAAATATGTTTGGTATCCCTACTCTCTATTGCCTATTAGTGTCAATCACTTAGTCATTTACAAGGTAGAGTCAGACAACCATCACTACAATCGAGCTACTCTACATAGGCTCAGTCATGTACATAAGCTAGTATGTACCAAGCAATTGTATAGAAATCGAGTAAAGTATGATATATGGACTGAGCTCATTCAATGATGGAGAAAGTTATTAGTGACCGAGTATAATGTAATATCCCCTCACATATGAAACTCAATATTTAATCACAATTATTTATATATTCATTTGAAATAGTTATATGATTAATTAGAAAATAAAATAGCTAATTGATTATTGAATAATAAATAATTTATGTATCTCAATTAAATAGTTAAATCAACAAATAGATATTAAATAATTAAATGAATAAGCATCTCTTTATCAATACATAACTATAAATCTTACCTAACTTATACCTTAATACAATATTACAATAAATAGATATATGCTTATGAATAGGCATGAAAATAGGAAAGAATATAAGAAATATGAGACATATAAATAAACATATAAACAATCATACAAAGACACCAAAAAGATATTTTTAAAAAGAAAAGGAAATTAATATTTACCATTATTATTTACAAATGTGAGAAGGGAAAATTAATATTATTTAGTCACATGTAATGTATATCACCAAATAAGGAGAAAAGGTAGAATAAGAACCACATGAAAATCAATAGATAAAGAGAGAAGCTTGCCCATAAAAATAGCTAATAAAATTCTAAAGTCAACTCAAGGTAAGTTGCAACCATTAAAAGGAAGCCTCCCAAAAAAATATTAAGGCTGAAATAAATAACTAAGAGCAGCAATAAGAGAGATTAAAAGTATAAAAGAGATTAAAAGGGAGCAACAATAAATACTTCATAATATTTTAAATAAGTGCAACAAATAGAAACATAGCAAAAGTAAAAAGAAGCAAAAGAAACTTCTTGCAAGACATAAAAGCTAACCAAGAAAATAAGATGATATAAAATAGTAAAAAGAAATATATTAAGGAATAAAAATATATAAATGGAGATTAGTAAAAGGTAAACTTGCTACTATTTCAACAATATAATATTATAGATTTAGATGATATTATTATTATTATTATATAAAGAGACATAGAGGAGAATTTGAATTGATAATCAATTTAATTTTAATAAGAGAAGATAATTGTGGGAAGTAATATGAAATAATATGAATTAAGGGATATTTAATAAGAGAAGCTTAAAAATAAGAAAAGATAAACTGAAAGGATAGAAGGAAAGAATTGATATATTTGAGGAATAGTTTTTAATATATTTCAATGAGGAAATCTCAAAATTATTTACTTAAATAATTCACACTAATTCAATAAAAGGTGCATCCCAAGTGGGGACATTACATATAATTCCAAGTATATAAGTACCGAGTGATATAGTATGTGCCAAGAATAGTATATGCCAAGCATCATGAAGTTAATAAAGGCTAATAAATGACAATGTCGAGCACCAGTAACAGTAGAGGCCGTGTAATACAAAGTTTATATAAAAGTCAGGAATGGAATAGAGTATTAGGCAAAATGATTATCAAGTTGACTTGGAAGGTATATTTAAGCTTTGAAGAGGTTGTTATAGAACATTTAATACTTGTTTGAAGTTGTTATAGAACATTTACATGGTGTAGATCACATATCTCCATGTCCATGTTCAACGAATAGGATGAAGAGGAAAAACATGGAAACATCTAGAAGATCTTCATGGAATCTTTATAAAACAATGATCTTAACCTAGATCGAGAGAATGTGAGATCTTAGAAAGTGGTTGTATGCGTACATGTGAAGAGCAGAGAAGGAGATCAAAAGTCATTCAAGGGTTTTGTTATCATCTAATAGAACAAGTGACTTATTCATAAGCAGTGAAAGTGGAAGGGAAAGACAAGAACATCAGACTAGAGGAGAGGATCAGTTAGTAAGGAGAAGACTCAAAATTAACTTGTAAAGAAAACATAGAGTCAGGTATTGGGCCAGTTTTAACATACTTGGATTAGGGTAAATCTCTTAATAGAGTGGTCTTAACAAATCTTTGTAAATCTCCTAACAAAGTCCTTACTTAGTTGTAAGCATCAAATCTTCTAACTAGGTGAAACCTAATAGTTTTTTAAGTCTTTAATAGGAAAGACTCCTCACAGAGTAGATCATATATTATGGTCAAACATTGTAACCTTAACTGGTTAACTTTATTATATCAGTAGTGAAGATTTGTGTATGTCATCCCCACCCCAGTTTTACCTTCACCTTGGAGGGTTTTTGGATATCAAATATTGTGTTATGTGTTATTATTTCCATGCATGTGATTAAAGTGATTTACATGTTACAACAAGTTTACATTTATTGTATTACATGGATAAGTTATTCTTGGATGTGGATGAATTTGTGAAAATGTATATAATTGTTATAGATTTTGATTCACCCCCCTTCTCAATATCTATTTTACTACTCCATAAATCAACAATTGGTATCAGAGCATTGGTTCTCCAAAGAAAGATGAAAGGCTTGGAGATTAGGTCTTGGAAGATGGAGGCTTTTAGACTTGATAAGGCTATTGACAATCAGGAGATTAACATCCAACTCACACTATAGAAGTTAGAATAGGCAACACAAGATCTAAAAGATTCCCTAAAAAGAAGAAAGGAAATTGTCATTCAAATAAAGAAATTCTTTTATGAAGAAGTTGAAATTGAAGGATTATTTGATCCAATCAATCTGAATGATAAATCATCTGCTAAATTAATAGAAAAGTTCAAACTCCTCAATGAAGAAATAAGAGCACTAAAAAGGGAACATTAAATACAATTAGTAAGACTATGTGAAGTGACTAAATAGAGAAAGAAAGGTGAAGAAGATAGAACAATGGTAGAAGATGACAAGAGGGTAATGGCAGCTAGACTACAAGAAAGGTCATTAGATATGCAGAAACTCACAAATAAAAAAATGGATCTAATAAATCAACTAATGACTACAAATCAAATACTGAATCACAAAGATATGGAAATTGCCAACTTGAAATTTCACAATGAGATACCGAAGAATGAGAAGGAATCTATGGAGCAATTCAAAAAAACAAAGCAAGCAATGAAATATTTTGAAGAACTTATGAAGTCATCAAGTTGTTCCAATGGGTCAAGGCATTCGTGCAATGAGAAAGAAAAATCATCTAGGAATGGAGAAATGAGAAATACAAAACCAAAAGACAAATCAACTTGCTATCACTATAGAAACATTGGTCATACTACAAATATCTATCGAAGCAAGCATTATATGCAAAACTCTAAAGCTAAGTTTATTGGTTATTGTTTTTACTACAAGAAAAAAGGTCATCCAATACATGAGTATAGGTCAAGATTGTGGAATTCACCTACTACACCTAGATTTGAAGGGCATTACTACAACTATAAAAAATGTGGACATAAAGCATTTGAATGTAGATCAAAGACAAAACCCTATAGGCCAAATTAGAGAAAGAATAATTATTCACCTAACAATACATGTTCCAAATGTCACAAGTTTGGACATCAAAGCAAGAATTTCAAAACTCAAGAACATTTAAATAATCAGAAAAAGGATAAAGGAAAAGGCAAAGTAGATATTGAGAAAGTGAGGAATGAAATGAACTAGAAATGGAAAAGGAAACCAAAAGATGGAAATAGTGGAGTTAAATGGAGTTAAGGTCACCCAATCCAATGGAGAAGGTGATCATATCATCTCTAACTAAGAAAAAGAGGTATGTATGGAACTAAATACCTAAATGGTACGTCATACATTAGTTCCTTACATAAATATGCAACCAAAAGTTCATATCTTCATATATAAGATGCAAGAGAAAAAAGATTTTAAAAGGTTACTAAGTATCATTATTTCATCTATGTTGACTAACTGTTGCAACATAGACCGAGTATTATAATAGAGACCAAAGAATATGGAAGAGACCAAGTTGTTATGTTAGCCAACTTCCACTCAACAAAGTACACAAGCATTTATGACAAACCTAATTGATTTAAAGGCAAGGTATATAAAAAATTTCAAATACGTTATTTTCATATCTTGCATATAGATTTTTGAAGAATTCAAAGTGATCAAGTTACAAATAAAATTCAAGCAACTATTAGAGATCTCAAGAAGTGAATTGATGAAAAAGGTTAAATGAGAGTGTGATTGTGTATCGAGCATCCAGAGAAGGAAATACATCAAACCCTAGTTACAATCATGGAAGCTTCATCGACTATTAGAACAAGCCAAAAGGTTAGTAAAATTTAATTTGTGAAGAGTGATGTTTGTCCTCCACCTAAATTTCGTGCTATTCTAGAAATTGTTGTTAAAGGAGACTCAATGGGTGTGTTATCCTTGATACCATCTAAAGTCATCATGATTCACAATGTTAGAAATTTCTAAATGTGTAAACTTAGAGAAGTTGGAGACTATGAAAGTAGAGAAGGTTATGAGAAGTTGTGTGATGAAGGAACCTTGAAGGATGAGTTCAAAATAGAAAGGAAAGGGTTAACTCGAGCCCTAGAATTTTCAAAATAGAATGGATTGAAGTCATCTTAAGTAGAATTCATGATATGAAGTACTAGCTATAGGATGGACCAATAGAAATCATGAAGATGATGATGTATAGGATTACTAGCTATCCAACCCTAGATAGAAATAAAACCATGTGATTTTTGAACCGAGGAGAAGTTGAGGCAAATATAGGAGCTGAGTGGAATGGGTGAGGTTTTTCCATTACAAGCATCTTTGATCCACTTATAGAATTTTTGGTGAGAGTCATTGCTCAAAAAATATACCAATCTAGTAGATTAAATAATGTGTTGAAC
Source organism: Cupressus sempervirens (assembly GCA_028749045.1). Lineage (NCBI taxonomy): Eukaryota > Viridiplantae > Streptophyta > Pinopsida > Cupressales > Cupressaceae > Cupressus > Cupressus sempervirens. Next base: position 858,522,096 of record CM053792.1, on the reverse strand, counting down.
ATGGATGTGGACTAAGCATGGAAGATTGTGATGAAAGATCATGAGTACGATCTTGTCAAGCTACAAATGATACAACCGACTAAAAACCTATCATCAATAAGAAAGGAAAAGAATTCAATGTGTAAGTTTGGTTTCCTAATTGTCTATACACTCTTTTATATTCAGAAATGTTTTCCTGGAATAGGAAATATTGTATGGGAACAAGACAAGCCAATAACAAGGCAAATTATTGAATTTATTACTCAATTGGGAGACAATTTTGATAATGCAATGAATACATATATTGATGAATTCAAGCTAAGAATGAAAAGGAGAATGAAAATTCTAGAGGAATTGGTGACAAAATATTATAGTGCCAATTGTTTTCTTGTTGATATGAATAACACATTTGTGCAAGTAGTAAAGCCAAGGAAGGCATGGCTACAAAGTTTTGGACATAAAATAGAAAGTGATGATGTGAGTGCAGATATTGATGCATTGTTGAAGGAAGAAATAGATGCTAAGGTGGAACCATTTGCAATATATGAAGAAGAAAAGACAAGGATTATAGTAAGCATCAAGATAGCTTCCAAAGAAAAGAAAATGAAGAAGATGATTGAAGACCTAGAAGCAAAATTAGGCACCCTAGGCAAGGGTAAATAACTATTGCAGTTTACCCAAGGTCTTGGTGAAGATAGAGGAGAAGTAGAAGAGGAAGACATTGACAAGGGTAAAGCCCTAGTTTTTGTTAAGCCACTGAGCAAGCAGGCTCAAAGGTCAAAGAAGATGAAGGAAGCAACATGTTCACCACCAACAAAGCCAAGGACTAGGGTAGCTACTATTACCGAGTAGTCTGTAAAGCTAAAAGTAAAAGAGGATATTGAGTCAAGTGAACCTTGAACCAAGAGAAGGAGATTGGTCAAAGGAAAACCTCTTAGATAGATCAAAACTATTGAAGAGGTATGTGATAGCTTAGGAAGATATGTAGGTCTAACTAGTTTCAAACATGTGAAATATGATACATTAGACAATGATGATAAAAAGAAAGCAAAGAAAGCTATGGTAGAAACAATTAAAAATTGAAGTTTACCTCCTAGCACAATAGAGGACAATATACCCAAAGATCTATTTGGTAGATTAGAGAGGAAATGGTAGTAGGCTGAAGTAACAAAAAACTGGATAAGAACTGACACACTAGTCAGAGTTGTGCTTGATCTTTCTCAAGAAAAAAATGGAAAATTTATAAAACTATATCAGATCATATTTGTTCCTAAATAAAAAATATTCTTGATTTTACAAAATAAAGAGGAAGTTGTACAACAAAAAAGTGATTTTTTGTGGAAAACCATTTTTGGGCTAACCCCAAAGATAGTTGAAACTGTGGATATTGATGATGAACATAGTAGTGGAGAAATCTCAGGTGTGTCGAGTCCACAAGACAACATGTCTCTTATACATACTGACACCCCTGACTATTTAGAAGTTGATAAAAATGAAGAAGAAGATGGCGAAGATAAAGAAGCTAATAAAAATGACAATACTATTTTAGCACCTAAAATTGAGGTAAACATAGAATCAAAAAAGGTTGAACCAAGTTCTACTGTTGTTGTCTTGAGCACATGCACATAAGTAAGATAGAGGGGAAGAAGAAAAGAAAGGTTACAATAGCTTAGAGGGAGAAGCAGAAATGAAGTAATTAGAATAGTAGAGGAAGATATGAGAACTGATGGTGACACAATTACTTTTTGGCATTTGATTTATTGTTCTAACCTAGTTAGCATTTGGTTAAATAGTTTAGTCTGATGATTGATCAATTTGGTTTGCCATCAATGCCAAAGGGGAAGATTGTTAGAAATCTAATTGAAAAGATCATTGTTGAAGATCAAAGAGGGAGATTGTTGTTAAAAGAATGTTTTCAATAATTGTTTTATCATTGATGTCAAACCTGCTATTTGTAGGAATGACATTTTCTTATAAGATCCAAGTACTATCACTTAGTTGATTGATGAAGAGGATTTGATCAACTAGATGTAACAAGAGTACCTAAGGGAAAGGTTGAGTTATGATGTTGTAATGAAGTGCAAGGATTAGTTTAGACAATGGTTAAATTATGTATTGATAACATACTCAAAGATACAGAGGTTGGTCACATTTAGAAACATTGGAGGAATAAGTTGTAACAAGGTTGATTGCAAAGCTTAAACTAAGTTCATGAGTAGGTGCCAAGAAAGTTAGTTGAAGCCAACAAAATTCTCAATTGGAGCCAAGTAACAGGAAATTCTAGTGTGTGCCAAGTGATCCTCAGGTGTCAAGTGAAGTTTATGTGCTGAGCAGCAAAAAATCGTAGTTGGTGCCGAGTGATCCTTAGGTGCCGAGCATCAAGAAAAACACAGTTGATGTCGAGTAACACAGTATGTGTCGAGCACTAATATTTCAATAGTGTTGAGCTGCTACATTATTTTAAATGAAAAGGTTTTTCCAAATCTAAGCCAACTTAGTGATTACCTTGAATTTTGTGAACCATTTGGAGGATAAGGATGATGAGCTGGTGGCATAGAACTCTATGTAAACCATTTTTGGGTGAATTCAAAAGGATTATTCAAGAAGTTTCTAGAAGAAAAAAAATATGGGTTAGATATAATGAATCCTACGTAATCCATACAAATTGAAATTAAAGAATGAAAGAATTGAGTAGGAAAGGAACTCCAAGACTTCTATTTAAGGAGTCACAGACCAAGAAGCAAATGTTGCTGATGCTGATGCTGATGCTGCTAAAGAGCCAAAATTGTGAAGTGGTTATAAGGGTATCAAGAAGAAGGCATCTAGGAGAAGGAAGAGCATAGAGGCTTTGCTTCTATAAGTGGTCAAGAAGAGAAGATTGCACTAGTACATTGAGCATGGAGACTGAAGGAGACTAAGCTTGAAAGGAGGGCAAGATGTCAAAGTTGCAGAGATTGAAGGCTAGGCAATAGTATGAGTTAATAAGTGATCTAAAATATGCAAGTTAAGTTGTATTCTACAATTAGGTCAAAATCCCTAATTGTTACTCTCTAGCAATTGTATCAATTAGGATAGAAAGAAAATCCTATGGACTTAGGTTGGCCTAATAGCCATTTGTAAATCCTTTAATAGGGTGGTATTCCAAGTGAATGTTATAAAATCCTCTAACAAGGCCCACTTCTAATAGGGTGGATAAATCCTCTAACAAGGTCACAATTAACACTGTGTTGTAAGTCTTTAACAGGGCAAGCCTTTCACAAGGCATCACTTCATAAGAGTGAGAATTGAGTAGCATGTTACTGGTTGTTTTTCTCAAATTTGGTTTCCATATAAATCACTATGTTATGTGTTGATTTCTTATGTGTTATTCTTGCATGCTAATTCATAGAAACTTGCTGATTAGAAAAGTTAATGCTTGGATGAATAAATGGTTGAATGGGATCACTACACTTAGTGAGAAAGTTTGAATAGGGAATTTGGGTCTTGAATAACTAATTCACCCCCCCTTCTCAGTTATTCTAAAGCATTTCTAACAATTGGTATCAGATCCATCTGTTGATTTAGTTTATAGGTACTAGAAGTAGGAAGATCAAGATGTCCAAGAGAGAAGTTCCCAAGCTCAAAAAAGACAACTTTGTTGCATGGTAGAGTCTGATGAAATTGCACCTTGGATCAATAGGTGACTATGCAAAAACCTCAATTGGAATAGAACATGTAAATTTAGCCAGACCTCTTACTGTAGATGATTTGAGCAAAAGGAAGGAGCACAATCAAGCAATGCTGGAGATTGCCTCTGCACTTAGCTATGTAGAATATGATGACATCAAAGATTGTGACACTACATTCAAGATATGGAAAGCCCTAACAAATTTCTATGGAGGAGATCAGAATGTCCAAAGAGAAAAGAGAGAAAGCCTAAGAGGAAATTTTGATGACATAAAAATGGAGGAAGGAGAAAATGCTGCTCAATATGCTACTAGAATAAAAGAAGTGGTAAGTGCAATAAGAAGTCAAGGTGGTCAATTGGAAGAAGAAATTATCATTAGCAAATATTTAAGAACTCTACTCCCTATCTATGCTATTAGAGTTTTAGCCATCCAAGAGTTAAGGTGTGTACAAGGAAACACACTAGCCTTTGAAGGAATAGTGGGAAAACTTACTACATTTGAATTGTCCAATTTTGATAACTACAGACCTGAGAACCTTGAACCTGCTTTCAAGGCCAAGATGACAATAAAGATGTTGAGTAGGAGACATCAAGCAAGAAGAGAAGAAAAGGAAAACATGCATCCAGTGAAGCAGCACAGATGAGGAAGATGTGGAATAGTTAGACGCACTACTAGCTATGAGATTCCATTGAGGAAAAGGTAAATTTAAAGGTAAGCTCCCTATCATATGTTTCAATTGCAATGAATTAGGTCATATTTCAACAAGGTGTACATAAAGAAGAACTACAAAGAAGTAAACAAGTACAAGAATAAGAGAGAAGATGATAGCAAAGACTAAAAGGAGAAGTGGATGCTCACATCACATGATAGGAGATAAAAGTAAGTTCATTACCTTTACTCAATATGATGGAAATAGTGTTAGATTTGGTAATGATGCTCCATGTCAAATCAAAAGAAAAGGCTCTATTAAACTCATAGAGAAAATTTCATGTGATAATGCATACTATGTTGAAGGATTGAACTACAACTTGTTGAGTGTGTCATAGTTAGGCAATGTAGGTTGCAAAGTAGAATTTGGTAACAAAAGTGCCAAGATCTATGACACTAATGGAAATTTGATAGGAAAAGGTGAACAAACTAGGAGTAATATGTTTTAGCTAGATATGGAAGATGCAACTTGTCTTGTTGTTAGACTTGATGATGTGTGGTTGTGGCATAAAAAGCTGTGTCATGTTAACTTTGATAATCTGATTAGCATCAGTGAAAAGAAGAAGGTCAAAGGGTTACCTAAATTGAAGAAACTTGAAAACACAATGTGCAAACAATGTCAACTAGGGAAGATGACTAATTTTAGTTTCAAAAGCAAAACATACAATTCCAAAGAAGTACTAGAGTTAGTCTATACAGACTTATGTGGTCTAATAGAAGTGCAAAGCTACCTAGGAGATAGATACATAATACTATTTGTAGATGACTATTTCAAGATGATGACTGCAATGTTTTTAAAGAAAAAATTTGATACATTCCAAATGTTTAAGTGGTATTTGGCCAGAGTTGAGAAGGAAACATGAAAGAGTCTAAAGTGTCGAAGGTCAACAAAGAAGGCGAGTTTACATTAAAGGAGTTTGAGATATTTTGCAATGACAAAGGCATCAAAAGGGGAACATCAGCATCAAGAACAACACCATAGAATGGTATTGCTGAAAGAAGAAACAAATTAGTGATTGACTATGTTAAAACTTTTATGATGGAGAAAAATGTTGCTCTAAAGTACTAGGGAGAAGCTATAAGCACCGCAGTCTACACATTAAATAGAGTTCAAGTCAAGAAAGGTACAAATACAACACCTTTTGAACTATGGTATAGTCATTTACGTAATGTAAAACATTTCAAAGTCTTTGGTTGTAAATTCTATATTCTTAAAGATACTAGAAATGCCAAGTTTGATGCAAAGAGTGATGAAGGAATATTCCTTGGATACTCCACTAGAAGCAAAAAATATAAGTGTTTGAACACTAACACTAACAAGATTGTGGAGAGTGCAAATGTAAATTTTGATGAGCATGCAAAAGTTCAAGTTGATAAGTCCAAGCAATTAGAGAATTATAGATCCTTTGTATACTTCCATAAAGGAATGACTGTTGAAGAAAATGCTGCAAATCAAGTTGGGAATTATCACCAAATTTTAGTATCATCCAAGTCACAACCAGTGAATGTCGAGCTACATTCAGAAGCTGAGCTTTAGAATGTAGAAAATGCACATTCTGACTCTAAAATTAGTATACATGAGAGGAATGATGAAGTACCAGATGGAGAAGATCAAGATGACTTTGAAGTTGAAGGATCAAACATGGAAAGAAGGATAGAACCAAGGTTATCCAAGTATGTGAGAAGACATCACCCTGCTGATCAAATCATTGGTGACAAGGATGCTAGGCCAATGACAAGGAATAGAATTAGGAATGAATCATGCCTACTGAGCAAGGTTGAACCCAAAATAGTGAAGGATGCACTACAAGATGATGACTGGTATAAAGTTATGGAAGAGGAGATAGATCAGATTGAGAAGAACAAAACCTGGACCCTAGTTCCTAGACTAGCTGATAAGAATGTAACTGGTACCAAATGGGTTTTTATAAAAAAACTTGATGAGAATGGTGAGATAACAAGAAATAAAGCTAGATTAGTTTGCAAAGGCTATGCACAAGAAGAAGGACTGGATTATGGGAAAAAATTTGCCCCTATTGCAAGAATGGAAGGAGTAAGAATACTGTGTGCATATGCATCTTACAAAGGTTTCAAAGTCTACCAAATGGATGTCAAGTCTACTTTTCTAAATGGTATAATAGAAGAAGAAGTCTACATTGAACAACCAGATGGATTTTTTGATAAAAATAAGGATATGGTTTGCAAACTACACAAAGCACTTTCTGGATTAAAGAAAGCACCTAGAGCATGGTATGAGAGACTGCACAAATATCTTGTAAAGATAGGATTTGAGAGAACAGATGACAACAAAAACTTGTACATCAAAACTAAAAAAGATAAAGATATTTTGATATAAAAAATCTATGTTGATGATATAATATTTGGAGGAAAAGATGTTCTATGCAAAGATTTTGCTAATCAAATAAAGCATGAGTTTGAGATGTCAATGTTTGGAGAAATTAGACTCTTTGTTGGATTACAAGTATATCGATTGAAGAATGGCATATTTGTGACCCAATCTAAATACATCAAGGAGATACTCAAGACATTTGGATTAGAAGAGTAAAAAATAGTCAACACACAAATGGCAATAGGACATAAGCTATCCAAGAATGATGAGTCTGCTGAAGTGAACCAGACATTATATAGATCAATGATTGGAAAGTTGTAATATATTGTACATAGTAGGCTAGACATTGCATTAGCTATTGGAATAGTGGCAATATTTTTTACAAATCCAAGAGAAAATAATTTAATGGTAGTGAAGAGAATACTCAAGTATCTAAAAGGAGTTGATGAATTTGGTCTTAACTATAAGAGGAGCGAAAAGTTTGAACTGAAAGCCTACACTGATGTAGATTGGGGAGGTAACATTGATGACAGAAAAAGCACCAGTGGAGGAGCACTTTTCTTGGGAAAAAGATTGATCACATGGACCAACAAAAAGCAAAGTTGTACTTCACAATCCACAACTAAAGCTGAGTATGTTGCAATTTCTATAAATTGCACCAATATTGTATGGATCAAACATTTGCTGCAAGGTATGAAGGAAAAGGTAACCGAGCCTGTGATACTTTATTGTGATAATAAAAGTGCTATCAACATATCAAAGAACCCTATAATGCATGCTAAAACCAAGAATATTGCAATCAAATATCACTATGTAAGAGAATTGGTGGAAGATAAACAAGGATGGAAAATGTTAGCTCAAAAGAATAGATTATTGACATCTTCACAAAAGCACTACCTAAAGATTCTTTTGAGTATCTTAGAGGTAAGTTAGGGGTGATACCCCTAACCAATGCTACTTAAGAATAAGCAAGACTTCACTACATCAAATGAGCTGATTGTTGAAGATTTTACACATTGATGTAGAGGATGTTTGCTTTAGGATTCATGCCAAAAGTAATTGAAATGCTAAAATTCCAAATCAGTCACAAGTAAGGTGACAGAGGTAGAAATTGAATGAACCTATAAAAGCTACACTTGTATATTAAGATGCTAATACATCTTTGGCATTGTTGTCAAAGAGGGAGAAGTAGTGAAAAACTAATCAACAGTATGGGATCAAAAGTATGAGGGAGAAATGACAAGAAAATGATCAAATGAAGATAGAGGGAGAAATAGACAGAAATAATCAAAAGTTTATCAAAATAGTAGAAGATGATCAATATAGAGGGAGAGAAGAAAATAAAGGTTACAACAGCTAAGAGGGAGAAGTAGAAATGAAGCAATCAGAATAGTAGAGGAAGATATGAGAACTGATGGTAACACAATTACTTTTTGGCATTTGACTTACTATTCTAACCTAGTTAGCATTTGGTTAAATAGTTTAGTCTGATGGTTGATTAGTTTGGTTTGCCATCAATGCCAAAGAGGGAGATTGTTGGAAATCTGATTGAAAAGATCATTGTTGAAGATCAACGAGTGAGATTGTTGTTAAAAGATTTTTTTCAATCATTATTTTCTCATTGATGTCAAACTTGCTATTTGTAGGAATGACATTTTCTTGTAAGATCCAAGTACTATCACTTAGTTGATTGATGAAGAAGATTTGATCAACTAGATGTAACAAGAGTACCTAAGGGAAAGGTTGAGTTATGATGTTGTAATGAAGTGCAAGGATTGGTTTAGACAATGGTTAAATGATGTATTGATAACATACTCAAAGATACAGAGGTTGGTCACATTTAGAAACATTGGAGGAATAAGTTGTAACAAGGTTGATTGCAAAGCTTAAACTAAGTTCATTAGTAGGTGTCGAGCAAGTTAGTTGAAGTTGACAAAATTCTCAATTAGAGCCAATTAATAGGAAATTCTAGTGTGTGTTGAGTGATCTTTAGGTGCTAAGTGAAGTTCAATTGCCAAGTAGTAGAAAATCTTAGTTGGTGTTGAGTGATCTTCAGGTGCCGAGCATCAGGAAAAACACAGTTGGTGCTGAGCATCATAGTATGTGCTAAGCACTAGTATTTCAATAGTGTTGAGCTGCTACATTATTTTAAATGACAAAGATTCACCAAATTTGAGTTGACTTAGTGGTTACCTTGAATTTTGTGAATTGTTTGGAGAATAAGGATGATAAATTGGTGGCATAGAATTCTATGTAAACCATTTTTGGGTGAATTCAAAAGGATTATTCAAGAAGTTTCTAGAGGAAACAAAATATGGGTTAGATACAATGAATCCTACCTAATCCATATGAATTGAAATTAAAGAATGGAAGAATTGAGTGGGAAAGGAACTCCAAGACTTCTATTTAAGGAGTCACAGACCAAGAAGCAAATGTTGCTGATGTTGCTACTGCTAAAGAGCCAAAGTTGCGAAGTGGTTAGAAGGGTGTCAAAAAGAAGGCATCTAGGAGAAGGAAGAGCATAGAGGCTCTACTTCTATAAGTGGTTAAGAAGAGAAGATTGCACCAATACATTGAACATAGAGACTCAAGGAGACTAAGCTTGAAAGGAGTGCAAGTTGTCAGAGTTGCAGAGATTGAAGGCCAGGCAATAGTATGAGCTAAGAAGTGATCTGAAATCTGTAAGTTGAGTTGTATTCTGCAATTAGGTCAAAATCCCTAATTGTTACTCTCTAGCAATTGTATCAGTTAGGATAGAAAGAAAATCCTACAGACTTAGGTTGGCCTAACAACCATTTGTAAATCCTTTAATAGGGTGGCATTCCAAGTGAATGTTCTAAAGTCCTCTAACAAGGCCCACTTCTAATATGGTGGATAAATCCTCTAACAAGGTCACATTTAATAGTGTGTTGTAAGCCTTTAATAGGGCATCACTTTAGAAGAGTGAGAATTGAGTAGCATGTTACTAGTGGTTTTTCCCAAATTGGGTTTCCACGTAAATCATTGTGTTATGTGTTGATTTCTTATGTGTTATGCTTGCATGTTGATTCATAGTAACTTGCTGATTAGAAAAGTTAATGCTTGGATGAATGAATGGTTGAATGGGATTACTACACTTAGTGAGAAAGTTTGAATAGGACATTTGGACCTTGAGTAACTAATTCACACCCCCTCTTAGTTATTCTAAAGCATTTCTAAGACACACACACACACACACACACACACACACACACACACACACACACACGATCCATTTAATCTTAAACTCAAATCAAATTTGAAAGTACTAAGAAAAATAAAAATTTAAACTGACACATTTGTAAACATATGTAAACAAAATAAACATATGTAGTCTGAATGTTAGGTGTTGAAGATTTCAATTATACCCTAGTATTTTTCCATTATTTGTACATTTGATATAAGCCTAATCTTCTGTAGTTACTCCCATATTTTGTTTAGCAAACCAACTAGACCCAGAAACTTTCTCAAATAGAAGGGATTTTATTCCCACTATGCTGAATAAAATAACCGTAGATGAAATAAAGAAAAGGAAAATGCTAACAACATTATTCTTATCTATTTTAAGAACTAGCCTTATACCATTGATGTCTCTAATTTAAAACCCATTTCTTCTGAATATTGTACTTATCCCAAGATTATGTATGCTATTTGATAATGAACACCCTTCAAATAGAGTAAAAAATTTAATTGAAAGAATATTGTTCATAAAATATATCTTCAAGGAATATTTAAACAGGAATGCTCCCATGAATTTTCTTAATTTCTTTGAGCTTTAAAATTTTAGCTCCTTAATTTAAGGAAGCTAGTGGTTCCTTGAATATCAATTGAAGAATTCAAATTTAAGATATTATTGTTTTATTAATCATAATTAAATTATTAAAATTATTTTTAGATTGTTTACATGTGACAAAAAAAATTCATAAGTTGGTGGGGCTAAATCCAGCCCCACCCCACTTTCACCCTTTTAGATTGAGAAGGCTAAAAAGGTGGAGCTCCTATTTTATAGGAAAAAATTCCAATTAAACCTTTATCCCCCTCCAAAAAAGCACCATGGAGGTACTACTCCACAAAAATAGAGCCCAAGCCACTCCCATGGGACCCCTGCCTAACCATCAATTCAGAATCAAAATTACTCTCATTACAAATATTTCAAGACTACTATGAAGACTCGATCCAATTTGATCTCATCCAAAGCATCAAAATTTTAAATTCTATTCACTCAAATAATATAAAAGTTTAATCTATTTCTTAGTAAAAAAAAATCCTTTAAAAATACAACAAAACTACTGAACACAAATAAAGACAAATGTTCACTAAAATACAATGTAATGAAATGAAAGGTTTTAATGATGTCCACAAGACCACTGGTCTAAGGGACCAAAATGATAGATAAAACAACCTGCTGAATTTTCTCCAAGTTGTTCCTTTTGTTGTGGAGTTCTATTTGAAGATTAATTTTCTTGTGTAACCTTTCCTCTTAAAAAAGTTCCTTCATGTTGTTCACCTATAAGCTATCCTTGTACTTGTTGCAAATATCTTCATAAGCCACACACTCCTTGACAAAGTGTTATTCTGTTTACACCACCCCCTTGCTATAGAAGGTACAAATTCTTTTTTCCCACACCTCTTTAGACACCTTCCATCTCCAGTTGAGAAATTAAAATTTTGGCCTTTCCTTTTATTGTGGATCCTAGAAAATAACAAGATTTACAAATTTGAAAGGCAAAAGAACATCAATACCCTCGTTGCCTACAATTGCAAGTACAAGACAACTTGCACTTTGTTCCTCTCCACTTTGCATCTAGCTTCACTATGCATTTTGCCTTGTCCACCATTTGTGTATCCTATTGTGACCGCAGTGCCTCAATCATTTTTTTCTTTCACAATCTCGCAAGTAAAGTCAATGCTTTGCCTCTCACAAAGAGTTAATGCATCAACATCTTTGATAATTTTTATTTTTTATTTTCAATTTTTACAAAGCTTTTTATATGACGGTCGTAATGAATTCATTCTTATCCATGCTTCTTTTATGCTATTATTCAATTTAGAAAAATAGAATTTATCACCAAGAAATTGGTCAACAACCAATCAGAAAATGTGAATTTGTTTCTAATTGATTTTACAAACAATTGATTCAAAACTTTAGCTTTTTACGTACATATTTGGTCATAAGAATCAACGCATGGGAAATACTAAAAATATTAGTTCCACATATATTAGGGACTAATAAAATAGAATAGAATAGTGCCCATTCACTTTCAATTGATCTACTTATGGTAGTGGAAAAAAAAATTGAACCTATTGAGCATGGACAATTTCAGCTCAAGCTCCCACTTTAATTTAATATTTTGAGGCAAAAATGTCGATGGGGTATTGGAGAAGCCTGCATAATGTCCTTGTTTATAATGGAAAATACATAACATGTTGAAATACATTGTAGCTAGAATTGTGTTGATTTTCCCTTCTTCTTTTTTGCAAGTGATTCCAAATCTGATAACAGTGACATTTTCTGTTTTGTTGTGCTTAGCAAAATTGTAAATGTCTTTAGACATTTTCCTTGCTCCTATGCTACTCCCTTGCTTCCTCCTTTCACACCCCTACTTTATGAATGGACTCTTCAATGAAATTCAAACATGGATCAAGATTGTTGTACGCGATTTCAAAGTTGCCCATTTGACTATGAGTATGAGCTTGTAAGTTTCTATTTGAATATGAATTTATTGTTTGAATTCAATAAATTTGTTAAAGGTTTTTCTAAAGCACTTAAGAAAACCCTATGATATTAATCTTGTTTATGTAGCAAGTTTGAATGACCTAGAAAACATGCGAAATCGAGGTTGAAATCTAAGCCATCTTTATAATATGTCTAGTCTTATTCCATTCATTACCTCAACATTCTAAGAATTTCTAAACTTCCTTCGTATATTTTGAAGCCCATTTAATCTAAACTACAAGTATTATTTCACCTCTATGGATCTAGCTTTTGATTCTTTGGAAAATAGATATTGCAAAAGAAAAACAAGCAAGCCAACATGTCCCTTAAAAGTAATATTGTAAAAATTTTTCTTTGTGGTTTGGCTATGCAGGAAGCCTGTATAGAGCTTCCATTTGGGTTTTTTTTTTTTGGTGGTATTGGTTAAGGTTTCCTTATTTTGGGTACTTTTTCCCCTTTCTTGTATTTTGTCCCACCTTTCTAGAGGTTTACAACTATATCTGGGTTTTTTTTTGGGTGTTTTTTTATAATATTTCTAGTCTTATTCTGTTCCTTGCCTCAACATTCTAAGCATTTCTCGACTTCCTTCATATAGTCTGAAGCCCATTTAATCTGAATTGCAAGTATTATTTCGCCTCTAGAGATCTAACATTTGAATTTTTGGAAAATAGATATTGTGAAAGAAAAACAAGCAAGCCAACATGTCCCTTGCAAAAAAAAAGTTGAAAGTTCTAATTGGGGTTTAGTTGTGATGGAAGCCTCTTTAGAGATTCTATTTGGGGGTTTTGTTGTTGGTTTTGGTCAAGGTTTCCTTATTTTTGGAAATCCCCCCCCCCCTTCCTGTGTTTTATCTTGCCTTTGATAATTTGATGATCTTGTATTTAAGAGCAGCTTCTAAATCATTTGAAATAATTCATAATCATGATTAGCCTCTACTCCCCTAATCTATGGCTTGTGACTTGATACTTTAATATGGACACTATTGAAGTAGATAGATCAATTGAAATGAATTGGTCTATTCTATTCAGTTGATATTCATGTACACTTGATATGGACAGAAGCACTAAGACGATGGAAGACACATATCTTAAAGTTAAGATAGAGGAGGCAGTCCAAAAAAAATTGATATTTATTAATTATAGGACAATAGTTTATTTGCTATCTATGATATGTCTCAGGCCTTTTTTCAATAATCAGCACACCCTCACAAGTTTGTTGACCATGATGATGTGTTTGCTCCATTTTGTATGCTTTTAGGAGGGATCTCCTATATTATCTATGAGAATATAGTGAAAGAAAGGTAATTAAAAAGAGAGAAAAATATTCATAGTTTCTCAGTATAGCGTTATTTTTTTTTCTCACTTGTGTTTTTGGTAGTTGCAGCCTATGCTTTGACTGCCATTGATGCCATAACCCAATTTATTGGTGCTCACAACAATCAATGAATTTTTTTGGCTTGTTTTCTCTATGAAAGATCATCATCGCATCTATACTATGTTGTTAATATCAAAATATCCCATTAGTATGTGTTTAGCTTCTTGTTATTATATGAAGATATCTCTCTATATTTATAGAGTTAGTAGGATTATATTGGTGTTTCATAGAGCTACTTAAGAGTTTTTTCTCTATAAGACATATCGATCTTGCTCTATTGATCATGTCTTTGATTAATGCAACCTATGTTAGTTCGATGGATTCAATATGATTATAAGTTGAAATGTTAATCCTTAGTAGTCAAAACTAGAAGAAAACTTTTGTATCGAACATTAGACAACTTAATAAATAGAAGTAGTTTATATAGTTTTGTCTAATGTGTGATATCTTCTTTCCTTTGTTTTCCAGTTTAGTGGAATTAATCTTTGTTATTTGATTGAAGCATATATGGAAAAATATCTAGTATTCTTAAAGATTTTTATTCAATATAATTAATATTGGATTCGAAGGATTAATTACACGGTGCAATTTAAGACCAACAGTATGAATTGGGAACCTTGTAAGGGTACTATACAAGCTTGCTTATTTTTAAAATGATTTATGACCAATTTATAAAATAGCATCCTCTGTTTAAGTATCAAGTACATAAGATACAAATTTATGGTGTAATATGGCTAAATCAAATCATGAGTAATAAGTTCTTTGCTATAATATAACCTTGAATTTTGCAATTTCCAGCATTCTTGTGACTTATTTGTCAGCAACTTTGTCTATTTCTCTATTTCATATGAGACTCTTCTATTCCCTATGGACTTATGTTCTGCAATATCCAAGAATTTAAATTGTTGTTATATGAATTTATTATTTAGCTTCTCACACTCGAAGAAACAATATCTATTGTTGTGATTTTGGTATGAGTAGGATATTTCCACTTGTAAGTGATAGGCTTGGGATCTTTGTCAATGTGGATTTATAATGTTCATCTAAATTCTAAATTTTGGAAGTTTTAAGAAGTCCATTAGGATAATTTTTATTTGGTTTAATATAGACCATATAGGTTAATTAAGAGCAAGTCAATATTAAATCAATGTTCATGTTTTCTGGAAACATTAAAAACAGGTTCATAAATAAGCAAGCAAACTCATATACTAAATTATATGTCAACGAAGTAGCATATTAGGAGGTAATTCAAATATTATGGGAACTAATTTAAATATTGTGGGAATGAGAGGGAAGTAAGGGTATTAGAATTTTCTTTCTAGGACAAATAGATGATTTGAAAATGAAGGATTATGTTTGGATAGAAGAGCCACAACAATAGTATAGCTATAGTTGGTTAGTATCGATGTTTGGTTGAATGTTGGTCATTGATCAAATGAATATTTTTACCAAATGACTATACATTTGACTATTCACCATATTTCAAAAATAAGATGGGCTGACTCAATTTCAAACTAAAAATGAGTGTGTGTCCTATAGGTTGTTTAAATATGCTGATAGAAATCCTGTAAGATGAGAAACTTTCTTTAAAATCTATATTCTCGAAATAGAAAAATAAGAACTAGCACTTGCACCTTTGAGAGGTGCAATTGTTAAGCCGATAGTAAAATATACATCAAATGATCAATATTTACATATATTTAACAATTTCTATTTCTTCTATCTTCTATTTCTCTTTCATCCACACTATTCTTGGCTTGTATGTGTGTATATCTATTTGTATCTCTATCTCTATTAACATGAATAGATTAATTGAAGAATTCACTATGTCCTAGTATTTTATAGAAACCGATAAAATAAGTCTAATTGTTACTCATAGAAAATAAAGAATAGCTATCCATTATTATACTATCACAAATATGAATATATTTAAAAAAAATTCTTTTAACTTACAAACTTAATTATGTGAAATCTTATATTAGCAACTTTGGTTGCTTCTCCCTATTTTTGTCTCTCTCCTTCTTCTTCCCTTTCCCACTTTTCTTTTCCTCATCCTTTTCTTCATGGTGGTCTCCTTCTTTGTGTTGTATCCTCCTCCTTCTTCTCCTACTTTTCTCCTTTGTCTTCCTATTCTCATTCTACTACTTAGTTTTCATCTTATTTTTAAAAATGGTTGATATCCATGCTAGGTCTTAAATATTTATTGCATAACCCTTATTGATGTAAAAAAATGTTGGCTGACATTTATGTTAGCCTTAACATATTTTGTGCAACCCTAATTAATGTTCTAAGCTATAATAATAATTAAGAATAACTTTCAATTTTCTATTATCTAACTTCAATTGAACTTTAGTACTTGCTTAAATCTTCCGTGAATTATATCCATATTGCTTATCTATTTACATTAAATTGTAATCCCAAGATAAACATAATTGAACCTAATCCTAAACTTAATAATTATCTAATTAACTTCAATTTATGATATCTACATGTGTACATGCTTCTTTCATTGTAGATATTACAGGATAGAATTCATTGTCCAAATCTAATGTATATTTTAGCTTGAATCATAACCCTAACTTTTCTAATACTTAATTTTGATAAAACCCTACTCCTTATTAAATTATATACCTATTCCTCACTCATGTTGAATCTTACTCCAACCTAATCTAATTGTAATCCTAATTATAATTATACTTTGAAATAAATTTAAACCTAATTGATCTTCTACTTAAATTGCATGCTTTTTAGGTGTCGAGGATTAAACCTTAACAATATTATATTTACAAATGTTTAAAAAAAAAAAAAATCCAAAAAGTGACATAGCACTTATATAATATATTTATAAATAAACTAGTTCAAGGGCTCCTCAGAGAAAGAACTAGAATACTAATCCTAGTTGAATCATACACCCATTCCTTATCCTCGTTGAATTCTTTCCAACCTTATCAAATCCAAATCATGACTAATAACAATAAATATATTTTATAAAAATTAGAATAAAATAATAAATTTTTACTATATAGATTTTGTTATAACTTATTTTAGATCCATAATTATATTTTAAATCAAAAAATATTTTTTGGTTTTTCTATAGTAAAATATGTTATAAAGACTTTCTAAATTAAAAATATATATGTATATACAAATACTTTAAAATATGCATATTCTACGATTTTTCATAACTTAGAGTTGCAAATTTCTATCTTTATCTCCTTAGTTTCGATAAAACTTTTGAAGGCTAAGGTCTCATGTCTACCATGAAAAGATTGTAGAAGAAAAGAGGCACCTTTAGGAGAGAAACAAGGGATGCTATTGTGGGCTGAGGACTCGACGTTCTCCCCCCTTTCTGTTTATACTTTCAAAGGCTCCTTTGTGATTATTATTTTTTCCCCATATGTATTTTGGTTTTGTGGGGCAAGGACTGTATGCATGGGAACTACCAAAAACATTAGTTCCACTTATATTAGGGACTAATAAAATAAAACAAAATAGTGCCCATTCACTTTCAATTGATCTACTTATGGTAGTAGACCAAAATTTAGAACTTGTTGGGCATGGACAATTTCTACTCAAGCTTCCACTTTAATTTAATGTTTGAGGATGTTGATGGGGTACTAGAAAAGCCCACACAATGTGCCTATTTATAATGGAAAATATGTAATAGGTTGAAATACACCATAGCCAGAATTGTGTTGATTTTCCCTTTTTTTTTCAGCAAGTGATTCCAAATCTGATAGCAGTGACATTTTTTGTTTTGCTATGCTTACCAAAATTGTAAGTATCTTTAGATGTTTTCCTTGATCCTATGCTTCCTCCTTCCATAGACCTACTCTATAAATGGACTCTTCAATGAAATTCAAATAGGCATAAAGATTGTTGTACCTGATTTCAGAGCCGCCCATTTGACTGTGACTATAAGCTTGTAAATTTCTATTTGAATATGAATTTATGATTCAAATTCATTATTTCTATTATAGGTTATTTTAAAATGCTTAAGAAAATACTATGATATTAATCTTGTTTATATAGCAAGTTTGAATGACATAGAAAACCTGCAAAATCGTGGTTAAAATTTGAGCAGTCTTTATAATATTTCTAGTCTTATTCCATTCATTGCCTCAACATTCTAAGCATTTCTTGACTTCTTTCATATATTCTGAAGCCCATTTAATCTAAACTACAAGTATTGATTTGCCTCTACAGATCTAGCATTTTATTCTTTGGAAAAAATATATATTGCAAAAGAAAAACAACCAAGCTGACATGTCCCTTAAAATTAATGTTGCAAAAAGTTATGTTTGTGGTTTGGTTGTTGAGGAAGCCTCTTTAGAGCTTCTATTTGGTTTTTTTTTTGGTGGTTTTGGTTTGGGTTTCTTTATTTTGTATACTTTTTCCCCTTTCCTATGTTTTATCCCTCCTTTGCAGAGGTTTGCAACTATATCTGAGGTTTTTTTGGGGTTTCTTTTTGTGGTTTTCATAATATTTCTCATCTTATTCCATTCCTTGCCTCAACATTCTAAGCATTTCTTGAGTTCCTTCATATGTTCTGAAGCCCATTTGACCTAAACTAGAAGTATTGTTTCACCTCTAGGGATCTAGCATTTGAATTTTTGGTAAACATATATTGCAAATGTAGAACAAGAAAGACAACATGTCCCTTACAAAAAATTAGTAAAAAAATCGAATTGGGGTTTAGCTATGATGGAAGCCTCTTTAGAGCTTCTTTTTGGGGGTTTTGTTGTTGGTTTCAGTTAGGATTTCCTTATTTTGGGAATTTTTTTTCCCTTTGCTCTATTTTGTCCTACCTTTGATAATCTGATGATCTTGTATTTAAGACTAGCTTCTAAATCATTTGAAAGAATTCATAATCATGATTAGTGTCTACTCCCTTGATCTATGACTTGCGACTTGATACTTTGATATGGCCACTACTGAGGTAGATAGATCAACTAAAATGAAATTGTCTATTTTGTTCTATTCAATTGATATTATTGTACACTTGAAAGCATAGACTGTGGATAGAAGCACTAAGAGGATGGAATACACACAATGTCAAAGCGAAGATAGAGGAGGTCATCCAGGAAAATTTGATATTTATTAAATTTGGGACAATACCTTTTTTGCTTTCTATGATATCTCTAAGGATTTTTTTATATAATCGACACACCCTCACTAATTTTTTGACCATGATGATGTGTTTGCTCCTTTTTTGTATGCTTTTAGGAGGGATCTCCTATATTATCTATGGTAATACAGTCAAGGAAAGTGAATTAAAAAGAGAGGGAAATATCCATAGTTCCTCAGTACATCATTATGTTTTTTTCTCACTTGTGTTTTTGGTAGTTGCAACCTATGCTTTGACTGTCATCGATGCTATAACCCAATTTAATGGTGCTCACAACAAGCAATGAATTGTTTTGGCTTGTTTTCTCTTTGAAAGGTTGTCATCATGTCTATAGTATGTAGTTAATATGAAAATATGTGTTTAGCTTGTTATTATATGAAGACTGTCTCTATATGTTTATAGAGTGAGTAGGATTACGTTGGTGTTTTACAGAGCTACTTAAGAGAATTTTCTCTATAAGACATCCTAATTTTTCTATGTTGATCATGTCTTTAATTTGAGCTACTTAAGAGTGTTTTCTCTATAAGACATCCTGATTTTTCTCTATTGATCATGCCTTTAATTTATGCAACCTATGTTAGATTGATGGCTTTGATATGATTATAAGTTGAAATGTTAATCCTTAGTAGTTGGATTTAGAAGAAATTTTTTTAATCCAACATTATACAATTTAATAAATACAAGTAGTTTATATAGTTTTGTCTAATGTATGATATATTCTTTCCTTTGTTTTCTAGTTTAATGGAATTTATCATTGTTATTTGATTGTGGCATATATGGAAAAATCTATAGTATTCTTAAAGATTTTTATTTGATATAATTAATATTGGATTCGAAGGATTAATTACACATTGGTGTAGTTTAAGACCAACAGTATGAATTGGGAACCTTGTAAGGGTACTATACAAGCTTGGTTATTTTTAAAATGATTTATTACCAATTTATAAAATAGCATCCTCTATTTAAGTAACAAGTATATAAGATACAAATTTATGGTGTAAGATGGCTAAGTCAAATCATAAGTAATAAGTTCCTTGCTGTAATATATCTTTGAATTTTTCAATTTCCAACATTATTGTGACTTATTTGTGAGCAGCTTCGTCTATTTCTCTATTTCAGATGGGACTCTTCTATTCCCTATGGACTTATGTTCTGCAATCTTCAAGAATTTAAATTGTTGTTATATGCATTTATTGTTTATCTTCTCACACACAAAAAAATAAAATCTATTATTGTGATTTTGGTATGAGTAGGATATTTCCACTTGTAATGATGGGCTTGGGATTCTTTGTCAATGTGGATTTATACATGTTCATCTAAATTCTAAATTCTAGAAGTTGTAAGATGCCGGTTAGGAGAATTGTTATTTGGTTTAATATAGACCGTATAGGTTAATTAAGGGTAAGTCAATATTAAATCAATGCTCTTTTTTTCTAGAAACATTAAAAATATGTTTGCAAATAAGCAAGGAAACTCATATATTAAATTATATGTCAACAAAGTGGCCTATTAGGAGCTAATTCAAATATTTTGGGAACTAATTTAAATATTGTGGAAATGAGAGTGAAGTAAGGGTATTAGAATTTTCTTTCTAGGACAAATAGATGATTTGGAAATGAAGGATTATGTTTGGATAGAAGAGCCACAATAGTAGTATAGCTATAGCTGGTTAGTATTGATGTTTGGTTGAATGTTGGTCATTGATCAAATGAATGTTTTGACAAAGTGAGTGTACATTTTGGTGTTGACTATATTGCCAAAATAAGATGGGTTGACTCAATTTCAAAGTAAAAATGAGTGTCTGTCCCATAGGTTGTTTAAATGAGCTGATAGAAATCCTTTAAGATGAGAAATTTTCTACAAAATCTACATTGCCGAAATAGAGAAATAAGAACTAGCACTTGCACCTTTGAGATGTGCAAGGGTTAAGCCAATAGTAAAAGATATATCAAAGGTTCAATATTTACATATATTTAACAATTTCTATTTCTTCTATCTTCTATTTCTCTTTCATACAGACTATTCTAGGCTTGTATATGTGTATATCTATTTGTATCTATATCTCTATTAAAATGAATAGATTTATTGAAGAATTCACTATGTCCTAGTATTTTATAGAACCCTATAAAATAAGTTTAATTTTTACTCATAGAAAATAAACAATAACTATCCATTATTATACTATCACAAATATGAATATATTGAAAAAAAATTCTTTTAACTTACAAACTTAATTATGTGAAACCTTATATTATCAACTTTGGTTGCTTCTCCCTATTCTTGTCTATCTCCTTCTTCTTCCCTTTCCCACTTTTCTTTTCCTTATCCTTTTCTTCATGGTGGTCTCCTTCTTTGTGTTGTATCCTCCTCCTTCTCCTTCTACTCTGTCTCCTACTTTTCACCTTTGTCTTCCTCCTCTCATTCTACTACTTAGTTTTCACCTTCTTTTTTCAAAATGGTTGATATCCATGATAGGTCTTAAATATTTATTGTGTAACCCTTATTGATGTCAAAAATTATTGGTTGACATTTATATTAGGTATAAAAAAATTTATACAACCCTAATTAATGTTATAACATGTAATAATAATAAAGAATAACTTGCAATTTTCTATTATCTAACTTCAATTGAACTTTAACAGTTCCTTAATAAAGTCTTACTCTTCTATGAATTATATCCATATTCATTATCTATTTATATTAAATTGTAATCCCAAGATAAACATAATTGAACCTAATCCCGAGCCTAATAATTATCTAATTAAATTCAATTTATTTTATCTACATGTGTGCATGCTTCTTTCATTGTATATATTAGAGGATATAATTCATTGTCCATATCTAATGTATATTTGAGCTTGAATCATAACCCTAACTTTCCTAATACTTAATTTTGATAGAACCCCAGTCCTTATTAAATTATATACCTATTGCTCACTCATGTTGAATCTTACTCCAACCTAATCTTATTGTAATCCTAATTATAATTATACTTTTAAATTATTTTAAACGTAATTTATCTCCTACTTAAATTGCATGCTTTTTAAGTTTAGAGTATTTAACCTTAACAATATTACATTTACAAATGTGTGCATACATTAAATTAAAGAATACTAATCCTTCTTGAGCTATACACCTATTCTTTATCCTTGTTGAATGCTTTCCAACCTTATCAACTCCAAATCATGACTAATAACAATAAATATATTTTATAAAAATTAGAATAAAATAATAAATTTTTACTATACAGAATTTCTTATAACTTATTTTAGATCCATAATTATTTTTTTAAATCAAAGAACATTTTCTATTTTTTGTGTTGTAAAATATGTTATAAAGACTTTCTAAATTAAAAATATATATGGATATACAAATACTTAAAAATATGCATATTCTATGATTTCTCATAATTTAGAGTTGGAAATTTCTATCTTTATCTCCTTAGTTACAATAAAGCTTTTGAAGTCTAAGGACTTGTGTCTAACATGAAAAGATTGCAGAAGGAAAGAGACGCCTTTAGGAGAGAAATAAGGGATACTATTGTGGGCTTAGGACTTAACATTCTTCCCCCTTTCTCTTTATACTTTCAAAGGCTCCTTTGTGATTATTTTTTTTTCCCCATATGTATTTTGGTTTTGTGGGGCAAGGACTATGTGCATGGGAACTACCAAAAATGTTAGTTCCACTTATATTAGGGACTAATAAAATAAAACAAAATAGTGTCCATTCACTTTCAATTGATCTACTTATGGTAGTGGACCAAAATTTTGAACCTGTTGGGCATGAACAATTTATCTCAAGCTCTCCTGCTTTAATTTAATATTTTGAGGTGAAATGTTAATGGGGTATAGGAAAAGCCTGCACAATGTACCTATTTATAATGAAAAATATGTAACAGGTTGAAATACACCATAGCTAGAATTGTGTTGATTTTTTTTTCTTTTTCTTTCTGCAAGTGATTCCAATCTAATAACAGTGACACTTTATGCCCTGTTGTGCTTACTGAAATTGTAAATATCTTTAGATGTTTGCCTTTCTCCTATGCTTCCTCCTTCCACACCCCTACCCTATAAATGGACTCTTCAATGAAATTGAAATAGGCATCAATTTTACTACACGTGATTTCAGAGCCACCCTTCTGATTGTGAGTATGAGCTTGTGAATTTCTATTTAAATATGAAATTATTGTTCAAACTCATTACATCTATTACGGGTTCTTTTAAAGTGCTTAAGCAAACCCTATGATATTAATCTCATTTATGTAGCAGGTTTAATGACCTAGAAAACCTACAAAATTGGGGTTAAAATCTGAGCCATCTTTATAATATTTCTAATCTTATTCCATTCATTGCCTCAACATATTAAGCATTCTTGACTTTCTTCATATATTCTACAACCCATTTAATCTAAACTGCACGTATCATTTTGCCTCTATGCATCTAGTAGTTGATTCTTTGGGAAATAGATATTGCAAAAGAAAAACAAGCAAGCCAACATGTCCTTTAAAATTAATGTTGCAAAATGTTTTGTTTGTGGTTTGGTTGTTTAGGAAGCTTGTTTAGAGCTTCCAGTTGGTTCCTATGTTTTGTCCCACCTTTGCAGAGGTTTACGACTATATCTTGGGGTTTTTCTTTGTGGTTTTCATAATATTACTAATCTTATTCCATTCCTTCCCTCAAGACTCTAAGCATTTTTTGAGTTCCTTCATATATGCTAAAGCCCATTTAACCTAAACTGCAAGTATTGTTTCGCCTCTAGAGATCTAGCATTTGAATTTTGGGAAAACATATATTACAAATGTAAAACAAGTAAGCCAACATGTCCCTTAAAAAAAGTTATTAAATTTTTTTAATTAGGGTTAAACTATGGTGGAAGCCTCTTCAGAGCTTCTTTTTAGGGGTTTTGTTGTTTGTTTTGGTTAGGGTTTCCTTATTTTGGGATATTTTTCCCCTTTGCTGTGTTTTGTCTTGCGTTCGATAATTTGATGATCTTGTATTTAAGACTAGTTTCTAAATCATTTTAAAGAATTCATAATCATGATTAGCATCTACTATCCTGATCTATGACTTGTGACTTGATAACTTGATATGGCCACTACTGAGCTACATAGATCAACTAAAATGAATTGATCTATTCTATTTTGTTTAGCTGATAAGTCTTGTACACTTGAAAGCATAGACTATGGACAAAAGTGCTAAGAGGATGGAAGACACACATGTCAAAGCAAAGATAGAGGAGGCTGTCTAGGAAAATTTGATATTTATTAAATTTGGGACAATACTTTTTTTGTGATCTATGATATCTCTCAGGCTTTTTTCCAATAATTGGCACACCCTCACTAGTTTGTTGACCTGATGATTTGTTTGCTCCTTTTTCGTATTTTTTTAGGAGGGATTTCCTATATTATCCATGTGAATATAGTCAAGGAAACGTAATTAAAAAGAGAGAGAAATATCCATAGTTTCTCAGTACATCAATATGTTTTTTTCTCACTTGCATTTTTGGCAGTTGCAACCTATGAATTGGCTGCCATCAATGCCATAACCCAATTTAATGGTGCTCACAAAATGCAATGAATTTTTTTGGCTTGTTTTCTCTTTGAAAGGTTGTCATCATGTCTATAGTATGTAGTTAATATGAAAATATGTATTTAGCTTGTTATTATACGAAGACTGTCTTTGTATATTTATAGTGTAAGTAGGATTATGTTGGTGTTTTAGAGAGCTACTTAAGAGTGTTTTATCTAGAAGATGGGTAAAAGCACAAACCTGTGTCACCTTTTATGAAGAAACATGATGTCAAAATGTGACAGTTCAACATTAATGACAAAAAAAAAGGTATTTGTGTTTAGAATTTGAAAATGATGTAAACTGATGAAATGTGTAGAATTGGATGAAATTTATGCCTATCATTTTTAAAAAAATTTTTGAGTAAGAATTTATTCATTTCTTTTATTTTGAAGTAAGAATCATCTTTTTTTGTTTTGATTTGAAAATATCTTATAGATGACATGTATATCTAGTGCACAAAAAAAGAAATAATTATTTTTTATCTATATTTTCTTTGTTATAAGTACTCAAGCTCGACCCCCTCAAAAGCCAACAATTTTTTCCTCCTTTCAAAACTTCCCAATCAAATCTACACCTTCGTGAGAAAAAATTACATATTCATGAAGAGGACTCTCTCCTCTAGAGATAAATATTTTATTTTTTTGGTATGATTTACTATTTTTTTCCCTTATTTAAGTGAGCATCTTTTGAAATGTTGAAATATCGACTTATAATATTTTGAAATTCTAACATATTATAACTAATGAAAACACTCAAAAATTTATATAATGATGATATTGAATCTAAGATCTATAAAAGGGTATTTTTAGTTTTTGAATAAAATTGAGTTTTGATAGAGAAATGAAATTTGACCATAATAGGTTTTGATATCACAAACGGTGACACAAATATGTGCTTTTACCCAGACATCCTGATTTTGCTATGTTGATCATGTCTTTAATTTGACCTACTTAAGAGTATTTTCTCTATAAGACATCCTAATTTTTCTCTATTAATCATGTCTTTAATTTATGCAACCTATGTTAGATCGATGGCTTTGATATGATTATAAGTTGAAATGTTAATCCTTAGTAGTTGGAACTGGAAGAAAACTTGTGTATCCAACATTATACAATTTAATAAATACAAGTACTTTATATAGTTCTATCTAATGTGCGATATCTTCTTTCATTTGTTTTCCAGTTTAGTGGAATTAATATTTGTTATTTTATTGAAGCATATATGGAAAAATCTCTAGTATTCTTAAAGATTTTTATTCAATATAATTAATATCAGATTCGAGGGATTAATTACACATTGGTGTAGTTTAAGACCAATAGTATGAATTGGGAACCTTGTAAGGGTACTATACAAGCTTGCTTATTTTCTAAATGATTTATTACCAATTTATAAAATAGCATCCTATGTTTAAGTAACAAGTATATAAGATATAAAATTTATGGTGTAATATGGCTAAATAAAATCACGAGTAATAGTTCCTTGTTGTAATAGAACTTTGAACTTTGTAATTTCCAACATTCTTGTGACTTATTTGTGAGCATCTTCATCTATTTCTCTTTTTCAGATGGGACTTTTCTATTCCCTATGGACTTATGTTATGCAATCTCCAAGAATTTAAATTGTTGTTATATGCATTTATTATTTAGCTTCTCACACTCGAAGAAATAATATCTATTGTTATGATTTTGGTATGAGTAGGATATTTCCACTTGTAAGTGACGGGCTCGGGATTCTTTGTCAATGTGGATTTATACATGTTCATCTAAATTCTAAATTCTGGAAGTTGTAAGATGTCCATTAGGAGAATTTTTATTTTGTTTAATATAGACCATATAGGTTAATTAAGGGCAAGTCAATGTTAAATTAACGTTCATTTTTTCTAGAAACATTAAAAATAGGGTCATAAATAACCAAGGAATATTAAATTATATGTAAAAGAAGTGGCCTATTAGGATCTAATTCAAATATTTTGGGAACTAATTTAAATACTTTGGGAATAAGAGGGAAGTAAGGGTATTATAAATTTCTTTCTAGGACGAATAGATGATTTGGAAATGAAGGATTATGTTTGGATAGAAGAGCCACAATAGTAGTGTAGCTATAGTTGGTTAGTATCAATGTTTGGTTGAATACTGGTCATTGATCAAATGGATGTTTTTACCAAGTGAGTGTACATTTGGGTGTTCACTATATTGCCAAAATAAGATGGGCTAACTCAATTTCAAAATAAAAATGAGTGTTTGTCTTATAGGTTTTTTAAATTAGCTGATATAAATCCTCTTAGATGAGAAATCTTCTACAAAATCTACATTCCCGAAATAGTAAAATAAGAACTAGCACTTGCACCATTGAGAAGTGCATGGGTTAAGCCGATAGTAAAATATATATCAAATGATCAAGATTTACATATATTCAACAATTTCTATTTCTTCTATCTTCTATTTCTCTTTCATCCACACTATTCTAGGCTTGTATATGTGTATATCTATTTGTATATCTATCTCTATTAACATGAATAGATTTATTGAAGAATTCACTATGTCCTAGCATTTTATAGAACCCTATAAAATAAGTTTAATTGTTATTCATAGAAAATAAAGAATAACTATCCATTATTATACTATCAAAAATATGAATATATTGAAAAAAAACTCTTTTAACTTACAAACTTAATTATGTGAAATCTTATATTATCAACTTTTGTTGCTTCTCCCTATTTTTGTCTCTCTCCTTCTTCTTCCCTTTCCCACTTTTCTTTTCCTTATGCTTTTCCTAATGGTGGTATCCTTCTTTGTGTTGTATCCTCCTCCTTCTCCTTCTCCTCCTTCTCCTCCTACTTTTCTCCTTTGTCTTCCTCCTCTCATTCTACTAATTAGTTTTCACCTTATTTTTAAAAAATGGTTGATATCGATGCTAGCTCTTAAATATTTATTGCATAACCCTTATTGATGAAAAAAATTGTTGGTCGACATTTATTTTAGCTTTAACACATTTTGTGCAACCCTAATTAATGTTCTAAAATGTAATAATAATTAAGAATAACTTTCTATTTTCTATTATCTAACTTCAATTGAACTTTAATAGTTTCTTAATAAAATCTTACTCTTCCGTGAATTATATCCATATTCCTTATCTATTTACATTAAATTGTAATCCCAACATAAACATAATTGAACCTAATCCTAAACTTAATAATTATCTAATCAAATTCATTTTATTATATCTAAATGTGTACATGCTTCCTTCATTGTAGATATTAGAGGATATAATTCATTGTCCAAATCTAATGTATATTTGAGCTTGAATCATAGCCCTAACTTTTCTAATACTTAATTTTGATACAACCCTAGTCCTTATTAAATTATATACCTATTCCTCACTCATGTTGAAACTTACTCCAACCTAATCTAATTGTAATCCTAAGTATAATTATAATTTGAAATAATTTTAAATCTAATTGATCTGCTACTTTAATTGCATGCTTTTTAAGTTTAGAGGATTCAACCTTAACAATAATAGATTTACAAATGTGTGCATACATAACATTATAGAATACTAGTCCTTCTTGAATTATACTCCTATTCCTTATCCTTGTTGAATGCTTTCCAAACTTATCAAATCCATAATTATATTTTTAAATCAAAGAACATTTTCTATTTTTTCTATAGTAAAATATGTTATAAAGACTTTCTAGATTAAAAATATATATGTATATACAAATACTTAAAAATATGCATATTCTACGAACTCTCATAATTTAGATTTGGAAATTTCTATCTTTATAACCTTAGTTTCAATAAAAATTTTGAAGTCTATGGTCTTGTGTCTACCATGAAAAGACTGCAGAAGAAAAGAGATGCCTTTGGGAGAGAAAAAAGGGATGCTATTGTGGGTTCAAGACTCAATGTTTTCCCCCCTTTTTGTTTATACTTTCAAAGGCTCCGATTTGATTATTATGTTTTCCCCATAAGTCTTTTGATTCTATGGGGCAACGATTGTGTGCGTGGGAACTACCAAAAACATTAGTTTCACTTATATTAGGTACTAATAAAATAAAACAGAATGGTGCCCATTCACTTTCAACTAATCTACTTATGGTGTGGACCAAAATTTCAAACCTATTGGGTGTGGAAAATTTTGGCTCAAGCTCCTGATTTAATTTAATATTTTGAGGTAAAATGTTGATGGGGTACTAGAAAAGCCTGCACAATGTACCTATTTATAATGAGAAATATGTAATAGGTTTAAATACACCATAGCCATAATTATGTGATTTTCCCATTTTTTCTACAAGTGATTCCAAATCTGATAATAGTGACACTTTCTATTCTATTGTGCTTACCAAAGTTGTAAATGTCTTTAGATGTTTGCCTTAATCCTATGCTTCCTCCTTCCACACCCCTGCTCTATCAATGGACTCTTCAATGAAATTCAAACAAGCATCAAGATTGCTGCACTTGATTTTAGAGCCACCCATCTGTTTGTGAGTATGAGCTTGTAAATTTCCATTCAAATATGAATTTATTGTTCAAATTCAATACATCTATTATAGGTTCTTCTAAAATGCATAAGCAAGCATTATGATATTAATCTCATTTTATATGTAGCAAGTGTCAATGACCTAGAAAACATGCATAATCAGGGTTAAAATCTTAGCCATCTTTATAATATTTCTACTCTTATTCCATTCATTGCCTCAACATTCTAAGCATTTATTAACTTTCTTCGTATATTTTGAAGCCCACTAAATCTAAACTTCAAGTATTGTTTCACCTCTATGAATCTATCATTTGATTCTTTGGAAAACAAATATTGCAAAAGAAAAACAAACAAGCCAACTTGTCGCTTAAAATTAATGTTGTAAAAATTTATGTTTGTGGTTTGGCTATTCAGGAAGCCTATTTAGAGCTTCCATTTGGTTTCTTTTTTTTGGTGGTTTTGGTTACAGTTTCCTTATTTTGGGTACTTTTCCCCCTTTCTTATATTTTGTCCTGCCTTTGTAGAGGTTTGAGACTATAACTGGGTTTTTTTTTTATGGTTTTCATAATATTTCTAATCTTATTCCATTCCTTGCCTCAACATTCTAAGCAATTTTTGAGTTCCTTCATATATGTTGAAGCCCATTTAACATAAAATGCAAGTATTGTTTCACCTCTAGAGATCTAGCATTTGAATTTTTGGAAAACATATATTGCAAATGCAAAACAAGCAAGCCAACATGTCCCTTAAAATAAAATTAGTCAAACATTTTGATTGGGGTTTAGCTATGATGGAAGCCTCTTTAGAGCTTCTTTTTAGGGATTTTGTTGTTGGTTTTGGTTAGGGTTTCCTTATTTTGGGAATTTTTTTCCCTTTTCCTATGTTTTGTCCTACCTTTGATATTCTAATGATCTTGTATTTAAGACCAACATCTAAATTATTTGAAATAATTCATAATAATGATTAGCGTCTACTCTCCTAATCTATGACTTGTGACTTGATACTTTGATATGGCCACTATTGAGGTAGATAGATCAACTGAAATGAATTGGTCTATTCTATTCTGTTAAGCTTATATTCTTGTACACTTGAAAACATAGACTTGGACAGAAGTGCTAAGAGGATGGAAGAAACACATGTCTAAGCGAAATAGAGGAGGCCATCTTGGAAAATTTGATATTTATTAAATTTGGGACAATACTTTTTTTGCTATCTATAATATCTCTTAGGCTTTTTTTCAATAATCGACACACCCTCACTAGTTTGTTGACCATGATGATGTGTTTTCTTCTTTATTGATTGCTTTTAGGAGGGATCTCCTATATTATCTATGGGAATATAGTCAAGGAAAGGAAATTAAAAAAAGAGGTAAATATCCATAGTTTCTCAGTATAGTGTTATGTTTATTTCTCACTTATTTTTTTGGCAGTTGCAGCATATGCTTTGACAACCATCAATTGCCATAACCCAATTTACTGGTGCTCACAGCAAGCAATGAATTTTTTTGGCTTTCTTTCTCTATGAAAGGATTTCATCATGTCTATAGTATGTAGTTAATATGAAAATATGTGTTTAGCTTGTTATTATATGAAGACTGTCTTTGTATGTTTATAGAGTGAGTGGGATTACGTTGGTGTTATACATAGCTACTTAGGAGTGTTTTCTCTATAAGACATCCTGATTTTGCTATTTCGATCATGTCTTTAATTTGTGCAACCTATGTTAAATCAATGGCTTTCATATGATTATAAGTTGAAATGTTAATCCTTAGTAGTCAGAACTAGAAGAAAATTTTTGTATCGAACATTATACAAATTAATAAATACAAGAAGTTTATATAGTTTTGTTTAATGTGAAATATCTTCATTCCTTTGTTTTCCAATTTAATGGAATTAATCTTTGTTATTTGATTGAAGCATATATGGAAAAAACTCTAGTATTCTTAAATATTTTTATTCAATATAATTAATATAAGATTCGAAGGATTAATTACACATTGGTGTAGTTTAAGACCAACAATATGAATTGGGAACCTTGTAAGGGTACTATACAACCTTGATTATTTTTAAATGATTTATTACCAATTTATAAAATAGCATCCTTTGTTTAAGTAACAAGTATATAAGATACAAATTTATGGTGTAATATGGCTAAGTCAAATCATGAGTAATAAGTTCCTTGCTGTAATATAACTTTGAATTTTGCAATTTCTAACATTCTTGTGACTTATTTGTGAGTAGTTTTGTCTATTTCTTTATTTTAGATGGGACTCCTCTATTCCTTGTGGACTTATGTTCTGCAATCTTCGAGAATTCAAATTGTTGTTATATGCATTTATTATTTAGCTTCTCACACTTGAAGAAATAATATCTATTGTTGTGATTTTGGTATGAGTAGGATATTTCCACTTGTAAGTGACGGGCTTGGGATTCTTTGTCAATGTGGATTTATACATGTTCATCTAAATTCTAAATTCTAGAAGTTGTAAGATGTCCATTAGGAGAATTGTTATTTAGTTTAATATAGACCATATAGGTTAATTAAGGGCAAGTCAATATTAAATCAACATTCATTTTTTTGGAAACAGTAAAAAATGGTTTGTAAATAAGCAAGGAAACTCATATATTAAATTATATGTCAACAAAGTGGCCTATTAGGAGTTAATTCAAATATTTTGGGAACCAATTTAAATATTGTAGGAATAAGAGGGAAGTAAGGGTATTAGAATTTTCTTTCTAGGACAAATAGATGATTTGGAAATGAAGTATTATGTTTGGATAGAAGAGCCACAATAGTAGTATAGCTATAGCTAGTTAGTATCGATGTTTGGTTGAATTTTGGTCATTAATCAAATGGATCTTTTTACCAAGTGAGTGTACATTTGAGTGTTCACTATATTGCCAAAATAAGTTGGGCCGACTCAATTTCAAAGTAAAAATGAGTGTCTGTCCTATAGGTTGTTTAAATGAGCTGATTGAAATCCTCTAAGATGAGAAATATTCTACAAAATCTACATTGCCAAAATAGTGAAATAAAAACTAGCACTTGCACCTTTGATAGGTGCAAGGGTTAAGCTAATAGTAAAATATATATCAAATGATCAATATTTACATTTATCTAACCATTTCTATTTATTCTATCTTCTACTTCTCTTTCATCCACACTATTCTAGGCTTGTATATGTGTATATCTATTTGTATCTTTATCTCTATTAACATGAATATATTTATTGAAGAATTCACTATGTCCTAGTATTTTATAGAACCCTATAAAATAAGTTTAATTGTTACTCATAGAAAATAAAGAATAACTATCCATTATTATACTATCACAAATATGAATATATTAAAAAAAAAAATCTTTTAACTTACAAACATAATAATGTGAAATCTTATATTATCAACATTGGTTGCTTCTCCCTATTTCTAACTCTCTCCTTCTTCTTCCTTTTCCCACTTTTATTTTACTCATGATTTTATTCATGGTGGTCTCTTTCTTTGTGTTGTATCCTCCTTCTCCTTCTCCTCCTTCTCCTCCTACTTTTCTGCTTTGTCTTCCTCCTCTCATTCTACTACTTAGTTTTCACCTTCTTTTTTTAAAATGGTTGATATCCTTTCTAGGTCTTAAATATTTATTGCATAACCCTTATTAATGTGAAAAATTGTTGGTTAACATTTATGTTAGCTTTAACATATTTTGTGCAACCCTAATTAATTTTCTAACATGTAGTCATAATTAAGAATAACTTACAATTTTCTATTATCTAACTCCAATTGAACTTTGACACTTGCTTAATAAAGTCTTTCTCTTCCATGAATTATATCCATATTCCTTATCTATTTACATTAAATTGTAATCCCAACATAAACATAATTGAACCTAATCCTAAGCCTAATAATTATCTAATTAGATTCAATTTATTATATCTACATGTGTGCATGCTTCTTTCATTGTAGATATTAGAGGATATTATTCATTGTGAATATCTAATGTATATTTGAGCTTGAATCATAACCCTAACTTTTCTAATACTTAATTTTGATAGAACCCTAGTCCTTATTAAATTATATACCTATTCCTCACTCATGTTGAATCTTACTCCAACCTAATCTTATTTTAATCCTAATTATAATTATACTTTGAAATAATTTTAATGTTAATTGATCTCCTACTTAAATTGCATGCTTTTTAAGTTTAGAGGATTCAACCTTTTAACAATATTATATTTACAAATGTCTGCATACATAACATTATAGAATACTAATCCTTCTTGAATTATACACCTATTCTTTATCCTTGCTGAATAATTTTCAACCTTATCAAATTGAAATCATGACTAATAACAATAAATATATTTTATAAAAAATAGAATAAAATAATAAATTTTTAGTGTAGAGATTTTCTTATAACTTATTTTAGATCCATAATTATATTTTTAAGTCAAAGAACATTTTCTATTTTTTCTATAGTAAAATATGTTATAAAGACTTTCTAAATTAAAAATATATATGTATATACAAATACTTAAAAATATGCATATTTTTCGATTTCTCATAATTTAGAGCTGGAAATTTCTATCTTTATCTCCTTAATTCCAATAAAACTTTTGAAGTCTATGGTCTCATGTCTACTATGAAAAGACTGCAGAAGAAAAGAAACGCCTTTAGGAGAGAAACAAGGGATGCTATTTTTAGCTCAGGACTTGACATTCTTCCCCCTTTCTATTTATACTTTTAAAGTCTCCTTTGTGATAATTATTTTTTCCCCATATGTATTTTGATTCTGTGGGGCAAGAACTGTGTGCATGGGAACTATGAAAAAAATTAGTTCCGCTTATATTAGGGACTAATAAAATAAAACAAAATTGTGCCCATTCACTTTCAATTGATCTACTTATAGTAGTGGAACACAATTTCAAACCTATTGGGCGTGGACAATTTCATCTCAAGCTCCTACTTTAATTTAATATTTTAAGGTGAAATGTTGATGGGGTACTGGAAAAGCCTGCACAATGTACCTATTTATAATGGAAAATGTGTAATAGGTTGAAATACACCGTAGCCAGAATTGTGTTGATTTTTCCATTTTTTTGCAAGTGATTCCAAATTTGATAACAGTGACACTTTATGTTCTACTGTGCTTACCAAAACTGTAAATGTATTTAGAAGTTTTTCTTGTTCCTCTGCTTCCTCCTTCCACACCCCTACTCTATAAATGGACTCTTCAATGAAATTCAAATGGGCATCAAGATTGTTGCACTTGATTTTAGAGCCATCCATCTGACTATGAGTATGAGCTTGTAAATTTCTATTTGAATATGAATTTATTGTTCAAATTCATTACATCTATTATAGGTTCTTTTAAAGAACTTAAGCAAACCCTGTGATATTAATCTCATTTATGTAGCAAGTTTGAATGACCTAGAAAACCTACAAAATCAGGGTTAAAATCTAAGCCATCTTTATAATATTCCTAGTCTTACTCTGTTCATTGCCTTAATGTTCTAAGCATTTCTTAACTTTCTTCATATATTATGAAGCCCATTTAATCTAAACTACAAGTATTGTTTCACCTTTATGCATCTAGTGTTTGATTCTTTGGAAATCAAATATTGCAAAAGAAAAAAAAGCAAGCCAACATGTCCCTTAAAATTAATGTTGCAAAAAGTTCTGTTTGTGGTTTGGCTATTCAGAAAGCCTCTTTAGAGCTTCCATTTTGTTTTTTTTTTGGTGGTTTTGGTTAGGGTTTCCTTATTATATGTACTTTTTCCCCTTTCTTGTGTTTTGTCCCACCTTTCTAGAGGTTTGCGACTATATCTAGGTTTTTTTGGTGGTTTTCATAATATTTCTAATCTAATTCCATTCCTTGCCTCAACATTCTAAGGATTTCTTAAGTTCCTTCATATATTCCGAAGCCTATTTAACCTATACTGCAAGTATTGTTTTGCCTCTAGAGATCTAGCATTTGAATTTTTCGAAAACATTTATTTCGAAAGAAAAACAAGCAAACCAACATGTCCTTTACAAAAAAATAGTAAAAAATTCTAATTGGGGTTTAACTTTGATGGAAGCTTCTTTAGAGCTTGTGTTTGGGGGTTTTATTGTTGGTTTTAGTTAGGGTTTCCTTATTTTTGGAAAATTTTTCCCCTTTCTTGTGTTTTATCCTACCTTTGATAATTTGATGATCTTGTATTTAAGACCAACTTCTAAATCATTTGAAAGAATTCATAATCATGATTAGCATCTACTCTCCTAATCTATGACTTGTGACATGATACTTTGATATGGCTACTATTGAGGTAGATAGATCAAATGAAATGAATTTGTCTATTCTATTCTGTTTTGCTAATATTCTTGTACACTTGAAAGCATAGACTTTGGACAAAAGTGCTAAGAGTATGGAAGACACACATGTGAAGATAGAGGAGGTCATCTAGGAAAATTTGATATTTATTAATTGTGGGACAATACTTTTGTTTGCTATCTATGATATCTCTTAGGCATTTTTTCAATAATTGGCAGACCCTCACTAGTTTTTTGACCATGATGTCGTTGGAAATATAGGAGTAACTGAGAGGGGAGCGGTAAATAAGTTACCACTAAAATATATCCAAAATTCCATAGATGTCAGATAAAATTGATTGCTACTGTTATTCGTTAAACACACAAAAAATGTTGTAACTCGATAAATGCAGAGTATGATTTACTTTTAACTGATCTTAAAACATTAACAATGATTAATTTGCAAACATTAGAGAAATAACATCAACATGTGAGACACCAAGATTTAACATGGAAACCCAATATAGGAAAAACCACCAATGTAACTAGTTACTATTTTCACTCTTCTAAAGTGAACCCTGTTAGGAGCCAACCCAGTTAAAGGTTACAAAACACACTATTAGGTGTGACCTTGTTAGATGATTTGATCACCTTGTAAGAAGTGGCCTTGCAAGAGGTCTTAAAAAAATTCAATGGAACTATCACCTTGTTAGAGGATTTATAACTAGCTATTAAACCAACTCTGATAAGAGATTTTGGATCACTATTACAATGGTAAGAAAGTAACAATGAAATGACCTGATTGTGATGAAACTAATTTTCCGATTATAGATCTCTATTCTACTTCATACTTGACCTTTCTTGATCATATAACACTTTTTTGCTCCACAAGGATACCTACTTATCCTTCAAGTTTTCTCTTATTCTTTCTTTCTCAATTTAATTAGCACATTCGCACACACACTTAAATAAATCTCAACTTCACTTTTCATTTATACTATCTAGATTATCAAATCAGATTAATTACAAATTACAATAACTAATAATCATTACCATAGTCAGATAGAAACAATACTTAAAATAATTAATTTTCTTATGTCAAAACAACAAGATCCTTCATTGGCCAACCCTACTCAGTAAACATTGGTTCTTAGACAATTTCCTATGTTAACCAACAAAAGTTTGGTTAACACTGTGATCTTGCAAAATCCTTTGGCAATCGAGTGAACTCAATGAACACTGAATTAGTCCAATTTCCTTTGCTAACCATGAGAACTCGATTAACACTATTTCTGTAGAGTAATCTTTTGGAATGCTCAGTAGATAAGGAAAACTGTCTTGCTGACCAAATAAGCTCGGTAAGCACTGACTGACAACTAATATGACATTTGTGTAACATTAAAGACAACACACAATTGGACAATTGTATCCAACAATCTCCCTCTTTGGCATTGATAGCAACACAACATGTCATAGCACAACGAAATTTGAAAATGTGACTTTCTCTGATAGAAAGTTTTCTCCCTCTTAGATTTTTACAAAAATTTCTTTTCTTTCATGTAGTAATCTTGCTTTGTGAGGGAATTGCATAACTTTTATGATAGTATACTTCTCTCTCAATTTTTTTTTCAAAAAGATATGATTGTAGACTTCTCCCTCTTTGACTAAACTTGCCAAAGATAACACATACCAAATTAGTATCAATGTACCTTGAGTACTAATTCATATGCAATATTTTCTTATGCTACATCAACTGATTGATCTTCTACTTGGTTCTTGTTGATGCATCACTAAAACTTTATTTAGTGAGCTTCAAATAGGGGAATGACCCCTAGCTTACCTCTTAGATCTAGTAATGCATCCTTAGGTAATGGCTTGGTGAATATATCTACAATCTATTCTTTTGTATGAACATATTCAAATCAGATTTCTTTATCCTAAACCAATTCTCTAACAAAATGATATTTTATGGCAATGTGCTTGGTTTTGGAATGCATCACTGGGTTCTTTGATATGTTAATTGCACTGGTGTTATCAAAATACATGACAACTAGTTCTTTGATCTTAACTTTCATGCCTTCCAACAACTGTTTAAACCAAACAATATTAGAATAGTTCACTACTGCTGCAACATATTTTGCTTCTACGATAGATTGGGATGTGAAATTTTGCTTTTATCTTGTCCAAGATGCCAATCTTTTACCAAGAAAGAATGCTCTGCCACTTGTACTCTTTTTGTCATCAAGATTTCCTACCCAATCAGTATCAGTGAATACCTTTAGATCTAATTTCTTCCAAATTTGTACCATAAGCCATAGTCTTTAGTGCCTTTTGGATATCTCAAAAAAAATTTGATTGCCATCATATAATTTTCTCTAGGTTTAACTAAGCATCTTGCCACTATCCCAACTGCTAAAGCAATATCAGACCTTGTATGCACTACATACTATAATTTTCTAATCATTGATCTCTATAAGGTCTAATCTACCTCTTTTGAATCATCATCTTTGGTAAGCTTTAGTCCAGTACACATGGGGGTTCCAATTGGTTTTGAATCTTCCAT
Source organism: Cupressus sempervirens (assembly GCA_028749045.1). Taxonomy (NCBI): domain Eukaryota; kingdom Viridiplantae; phylum Streptophyta; class Pinopsida; order Cupressales; family Cupressaceae; genus Cupressus; species Cupressus sempervirens. The sequence goes on along the minus strand of CM053792.1, from coordinate 858,484,262 downwards.
TCCAAATTTCTTGAGTATCTCTTTGATATACTTAGATTGAGTAGTGTAGATACCATTCTTGCTTTGTTGTATCTGAAGTCCAAAAAAGAATTTTATCTCACCAAACATGGACATTTCAAACTCTTTGTTCATTTGTTCTAAAATTTCTTTGCATAGATCATCATTCCCTGTAAATAGAGTGTCATCCACAAATATTTCTACCAATACAATCTTGTTATTTGGTCCTTCCTTGATGTACAAACTATTGTTATCATTAGTTCTCTAAAAACCAATCTGTATAAGGTAGCTATGCAACCTTTCATACCATGCTCTAGGAGCTTGTTTCGGACCATATAATGCTTTGTGTAATTTTTAGACCATGTCCCTTTTGTTTGGATCAACAAAACCTTCTGGTTGTTCAATGTAGACTTCTTCATTAAGAATACTATTGAGAAATGCAAATTTAACATCCATTTGATATACTTTGAATCCTCTATGAGCAGCATATGCAAGTAGAGTCCTAACACCTTCTAATCTTGCAACAAGAGAAAAAGTCTCGCCATAATCAATTCCTTCTTCTTGAGAATGTCCTTTACATACCAATCTAGCTTTGTTTCTTGATACTTGTCTATCTTCATTCATCTTATTTTTGAATACCCATTTTGTTCCAATCACATTTTTATCTTTAGGCCTAGGAACAAGGGTCCAAGTTTTATTTTTCTCTATTTTCTCTATTCCTTCATTCATAGCGTCAATCCAACTTTCATTTTCCAATGCATCTTTAACATTTCTAAGTTCAAAATCAGCAAGTAAACATGTACCTTTTAGCTTACTTCTTGTCATAGTACCTTCTAATTTATCTCCAATAATCTGATCAGGTGCATGATGTTTTCTAACATACTTAACCAATACAGGTTCTTTGCCTTTTGAATGAATTCCACTGTCTTCATTTGAATTTCAACTTCTGGCTCTGGTTGCTCAAACTTGGTAGGCATTGGCTTGGTAGCTTCAAAATGTGACTTGGGTCCTTGTGACTTGGTTTGAACTTCTTACAACTCAATAACTGAGAAAGACTTGGGAGTTGAAGTCTGCTTATTGATATAAGTGTCTGGCAATGTATGAAGTTCAATGTAAGCAAATCTCCTTTAATCTTTTGGTCCATTTCTGCTTTCTTGTTCAGTTATTGCTAAAAACTCATCAATTCTCACATGTGAACCTTTTATGATTTAATGAGTAGACAAATTCAAACATCTATATGCCTTACTTCTACAAGAATATCCTAAGAATATGCCTTCATCACCTTTCACGTCAAACTTTCCTTTTCTAGATTCTTTCAAGATATAACATTTACTTCCAAATACTTCCAGGTAGCTTACATTGGTTTTATAGCCATACCATAATTCATAGGGAGTTTTATGTGTCCTTCAATTATACTCAATTCAAAGTATGAACTACAGTGTTGATAGCTTCCTTCCAGTATTTGATAGCAACATTCTTTTCAATCATTAGAGTTCTTGCACAATCCATGATAGATCTGTTTCTTCTTTCAGCTATTCTATTCTGCTCAAGAGTACTAGGGGCTGATACATATCCTTTAATTCCTCTTTCAATGCAAAATTTATTGAATTCATTGGAGATGAATTCACCATCTCTGTCTGATCTTAAGCATTTGAATTTCTTGCTAGATACCATTTGAATTTCTCAAATGCTTCTAACTTTTCTCTAAGATACATAACAGTCATCATTCTTGAATAGTCATAAACAAAAAGAATAAAGAATTTTTCTCCACTATAGCTTTCTATTCCAATGGGTCCACATAGGTCAATATGCACAATTTCCAAGACATCTACAAACTGATAGTTTTTGCTCTTAAAACTAGTCTTTCCTATTTTGCCATTCTGATAATTCTTGCATAAACCAACATCTGGTTTCTTCAAACTAGGAATACCTCTTACTTTTTTGAATTTTCTTATCTTGACCATATTATCAAAATTTACATGACATAATATTTTGTTCCATAACCAAATTTCTTCCATTTGAGAAATAAAACATGAACAATCACCAAGATCAAGATAAAATAGGTTATCTCTTGTTTGTTTTCTTGATCCAATTAGATTACCTTGTTCATCCAACAGTCTTGTCTTGCCATCCATGAATTCCACCTTGAATCTAATGTTGATTAGTTGTGCCACACTCAGTAAATTATGCTTTATTCCTTCAACCCAATAGGCATTGTTACATGCAAGTTCTTTGGTTAATGAGATTCGGCCTTTCCCTTTTATGCAATAGGGTTCATTATTTCCAAACCTTACACTAGCACCATCATAGAATTCATAGTGTTCAAAATTTTTTTGGTCTCCAGTCATATAAAATGAACATCCACTATCTATGATCCATGTGTCATTTTTATTGACATGACAGATAAGTGTCATCTTATCTTCTTCTTCATCAGATTCATCTTTCACAGTAATGTATACTATCTCATCTTCACTATTATCAGAATCTATAGCCATAAAACAAGTCTTCTTACCTTTGTCCTTGAATGATTTGTTATTTTTGAAATCCTTCTTGCCATTGCACTTGTGAATTTTCTTCTCATCCTTGCTTTCTTTGTTTGGGCACCTGACAGCAATATGACCAATTTCTTCACATGAAAAATAGATTAGGGAAACTTTACCTTTGTATTTTCCTCTGCCTCTAGAATATTTCCTTGCAAGTAAAGCTTCAAAAACTTCAAGATCACTATTAAAACTTTCTTCTAATTCTTCTTCACTTTCTAACTAAATGTCCTTTATTTTCTTGCTCTATAGAATCCCTTGAGTAATAAATGATATGCAAAATGAGATGAACCTAAGACTAAATGTATGGAGAATACCTTCAAGAAATGGCTATGACTAAGCCAATTCTCAAAGGATTCTAGAAGTGAGAAGGAAATGCAATGCAAGAAAGAAACCTAAAAACATCATACTACATGAAAGCTAATGCAAATTAGAAATTTAAGTAATGCAAACAACTACCAAGGGTTAATTCTAAGCATGAAAATCTCTAAAAATCTCTAGAATCACACTAGCATGATAAAAATGCAAATGAGGGAGATGTCAAATGCTTGAGAGAGGCCTTGGGGAGGTGGCATCTATTTGGCATCCACATAGGTGTCACAAGGGACACATGGAGACAAGTCATACAAGGGTCAACATTCAAAGCTTGCTCACATATGTGTGAGATAACTTGAAGGAAGGAGTGGGGGAGAAAGGTGTAAGAAGTGTGGAAGGTGTGAGAGGTGTAAGAAGTGTGAGGGGTTCCTCGCACATGTGTAAGCATACACTGAAGAACAAAAAAGGGGTTTAGCAAGGTGTTTAGGAAAATAAGTGGGATTAAGTAGTGGGTAGGCTTAGAAGGATGAAAGTTATGGGTGTAGACTAGGTTTTAGGATAGGTTTAAGAATAAATTAAATAGGATTTAATTTAATCATAGGTTTAGAGAATTTAATAGAAATTGAAGGAATTAAATAAATGAGATTTATTTAAAAGGGGATTTATGGGGGATCACGCATTAAATAAATTTAATATATTAGGGATGAACGTGTTTACATTAAATTTAAATACATTAAGAAAGTGAACCTATTTAATTAAATAAATTTAATTAAATAAGTAGAAGAATATGAAAAATATAATTAATTAGTAAATAATTAATTATGATGTCAAGGAAAATATTAAATAAAGTAATATAGTGTTTAGGACAATTTTAAGTGTCTACATTTTGCCCCTCTTTCATGTGATATTGGGATGACATTATATCAAAGGATAGAAAATATAGGTTGCCCCAAAAAGGATAGGAGTCCTAGGAGTGGTGTCAAAGTGATGACAAAGGAGGAGGGTGCCCCTCACGAAAATAGTGCAAAAATTTTTGTTTGGACAATTTTCATAAAAAGGTCTTTAGAAGAAAGGAAATGGGAAGAAAATCGAATAAATGATGATATTGCATGACTTGGGGGTAAACAAGGGATCAACATGACTTAGAAAGGACATGGGCCCAAAAGGGGGCTTTGGGGGGCCTATGTAAGCCTCCAAGGGGCTCAAGGAAAGGTCATTTGCACACCTAGAGAGTAGAGAACTAGAGCAAGGAATGGACCCTATCAACAAATTCCAGCTTGGAGAGCGCATCCAAGAGCACCAGAGACTGGCAGAGATGGGACCAATGGTGATTCAACTAACCTGCCTTATCAAGTTTTTGATTTTGTAGGTTAGGTAGCATTTATGGTGCTTTAATGAGGCCTTGTTGTCTCTGCCCTATAATCTATGCAGATGACAAAACGAAGATCAGGAGGTGTGTGTAGATGATAAGATCTATCCTATCATATACACAAATGACAAAGGGGGAAATGGGGGTCAAAGATGGAGCAGAGATGAAAATATCCATGTCGTCTTCTTCATAGATGATAATCTAGTAGTCACCAATAGGAAATCAAGGTTTGCGCAGCCACCAGAGATACCGAAGCAACATCTACAAAGACTATCATCTATGTTGATCAATGTCTGCATTGATCAACATCTCTACCGATCGACATCTGCACCAATTCGTATCTTCACCAATTGGCAAAAATTGGCAGAGAACAGACGAGGATGACCAATACCTAGAATGACATAAGATAAAGGAAACTAACCATGTGCATGTCTATGCTACAGGAGGAGACAGTATGCTGATCATAGGAGCATTATCCACTGACTATGGTTTTGGAGGAGAGACTTATAGTGGTTGAGTTGGGACATGTGAGACTATGCAAGTTGAAGCACATGCACAAGTGGCTAGATCTGAAAGCACATTCAACATAGCTATCAACGCTGATCAAGTGGTGGGAAACTCCTACATAGAGTTTTCATCTACCTACTAGAGAGGCAACCATCACTCTACTCAACATGTGGTATATTCTACGAGTGTCTATCCATGGGATGTACCCAAAGTATGTGTTAGAGGGTGTGGATCCCTTTTTGGGAGACTACTTTGGGTGGCAACGATAGAGGCTACTGATTCAGAGGTCATGGCTTACATGGAGAGAGGTACTAGAGTAGAGGTTTCCACGATTGGCCATGTACCTTGCTTCATTTATCTGGAGGATGGTACCAGACCATGCTAGGCATGGATTCCCTATTGGATGAACATGAGTGCTTTGCACCTTGTTATAAGATGATGGTACGATCTTTTGTTGGGGTCAAACCATCCTAGCAGAGTTATAACATGACCTAGATATGTGTGCCTACAGGGCATAGAAGACCATGGGACTAGGGTTGACACTTCTCATGGTGTGGTCATGGGAGCACATAAGTGTCACATGGTCGATCACTAGATGTGAGACTAGATAGCCCAGTGAGCCATTTGCATGTCGATGCATGCCATTGATCCAGTACACCTCCATGGAGTCTATGGGTTTTTGGTGTAGATGCATTGATGAGATTATTATGTTTGATTGGATGCCCTATGATGGCATGGAGTGATGGGGTAGTATCTTGGCAGCTGGAGGAGAGGACAATATAGAAGATCTAAGATATATCCCCCATACATAGACAGACTATTGGCTTATTGGGCAGTCCATGCATGTGATTATAAGGTACATGCCTCTAGGGTGTAGAGGTAGTTTGGTAGGGTACAAGATGCAGTCCTGGATAGCTTTTTATACCCTATGGTATCCCAAGAGTATGGTAGGTTATGGGGTCATGGGACCAACCTGTGGTTAGCAAGGATCTCCTAGTGATCCATGCAACTAGTGTCCTAGGTACATGGACAAGACTGAGGAGATGTTGGAATGACATCAACCTATGCAAAATGGTGGGTAGTGTATCAACTTGTGTGACTGGCAATGCTTAGAGCACCACCTCTAGCAAATCAGGCATAGGGAGAGGGGGATGGAGCTGGGGATGGAGGATAGGCAGCAGTGGTGCCACCATCAGTATAGTGGGAACAACAAGGTCCATAGGGGTGCAAAGCATGCTTGAGGAGAGCACCAATACAAGGGCCACTAGGGCCACAAGTACAGGGGCCACCAGGGTCATAGGTGTAATGACCACAGGTGTTGATAATGCAAATATGGTCAAGAAAGAGTGGGATGGTCTTCATACAGAGCTTGACCGACTCCAAGGTGGGGTACAAGTAGAACAAACATGGCTAGATAATGCTCAGCAGGCCCTAGCAGCCCTACAGGCAGAGGTGCAGGTGCAGAGAGCTAGGGTAGATAGTGCCTAGGAGGCCTTGATAGCCCTATAGGCAATGATAGACATTGGAAAGTTTAGAAATTTTGGGATGTAGGAGGAGGTTGATGAGCTGGCAAAGATAGAGACCCTCTAGTGAGAGGTGGCCATGCTATGGACTGAGTCGAACACTTACTAGGCACAAGTAGACAAGTACCACTAGCAACGTGATCTAGCTAGATAGGTACTATAGCCTGGAGAAGCCATGGCTGTAATGTAGGTGGCTATGGAAGCTCATCAAGCAGAGACATAGGTAGTACAAGAGGGGCCTATTATAGGTCTTTATATCACGATGTCGTGTTTGCCAATCAACAGTAGCCAAATTTTTTGGAGGCCTCTATCTCATGGACTACAAGAGGCTGAGATAGGTCAAAGTAGTTAGTCAGACAACATCAGCCTCCATGAGGTAGGGATACAGGAGGGGTAGGGCCCTCATAGCTAGCAGTCTGATTTTTTACAGTGAGAAATTTTGACAGAGAGGTGTAGATGCAACGAGTTTTTTGATGATGCATTTGTACAAGATGACACTACATGATTTTTTTGTGTATGGATTGTACTTAGACATTTATTATTTTGATATATATTACATGATTTGATGGGCCTATGTGTATATGGATGATTGTTGTTTATGTATTTGATATCTATGATGGAGATACTGACATTGTGATGTAGGATGTGTGTGATGTCTATGTTTCTTATGATTTATATATGATGCCTAATGTGTAAATGCTGCAAGTTTGATGGTAACTATGAGATGTATACATTGTGTTAGATTAAATGTATAGATGCACTATATGTATTTTGAGATATTTTTATGGTGTATATTCCACTAGAGATGATGATTATAATGGATGCATTTAATGAAGTAATGTAACGAACTAATGGTGCAATCTAATAATTAATAAAATGCCTAAGTAATATGACAATGAATGGATCCTTACAATGTCAAAAACATTAAAAGACACTAATGAATGCAAAGTGAAATGATCAAACCTAAAATGTAAATATGAAAATGTAATATGAATGGACATGTGTCAAAACTCCTCACTCATAGGAACCAAGTAGCCTAGCATAGTAGGGGGAAATAAACACGACCCTTCTCTCAAGTAGGGCTCAATGAAATCCTATACTACATGATACCAAGGGATTCAGTTGTGTTTATATGGAAGGGCACACCTTAGTTTGATTTTGCAAAAGAGTTTATGCATTATATGCTATAGAAGCATAAATGTCAAGGCTCCGTTGTGTGGACTAGATGCACAAGACCATAGAGACTTTAGGACACTAGGTGTAGTTTGCATAGTCATGATGGAACAAATGTTGTATATGCCTTGGAGAGGTCTAGGCACACCCAAAGTCATTTTAGAGATCTTTGGTGAAAAGTGTACTAACTTGTTGCCCCCATTGCATAACACATAAACATAACCTAAAACTAACACATATGTACTAAAGCATCAAAAACATATCATACCACAAAAAAAACATGGAAGATATGGAAGATCAAGGCACACCATAAAAGGCTTACACTAACACACAAAATGAAATCAACCAAAAAGAGACCGCATGAACAAGTAGTCATTTAGTCCACAGTTCCTACCAAGAATGTGAAGGCCTAAAGGTGAATGTCATATGCCACATATAGGAAGGATTCATCATATAAAAGTTTGGTTTGTTTGACATTGGTTATCACAAATTGTTTGTTGGCAAGGGTTGTGAAAAGAACAATTTTCTTGAATCACTAAGTCTCAAAGGTGATTTTGTTTAAGTTATGTTGTAGTCACTGTTGTGGAAAAAGCTCAGTATAATGGGATTAGGACAAGCACTCAATGAAAAAATGCCTCGCAGACTAGAGGTCTTCTGAAAAATGGGAGTGTAGTGAAGCCTTGCAGACAAGAGGTCTTTTTATTGGATGCATGAAGAGCACAAGTTAGATAGGACTTCTGCACAAACAGGGAGATGAAATGGTGAAATAAGGTGAAGTGAGATGAACCTTATAGATAATTGACCAAAACTACTTTTTTTGGGAACTTTTTCTTCTTTTTACTCTTTTTTTCAAGAACATTTAATGATTTTTTTTTAGAGTTTTTTAATTTTTTCTATTTGTTTTTGTATTTTTGTGGGACTATAAAAACACTGTAAACGAATTGCAAGACTCAAGCATAGAACCACTTGAGATTTTGGATATTTATAGGCTCAGGGAGTGGATCTCCCTCTGAAGTGGCAATCTAATACACCCTAGAACCATATTTAGCTATAATGATAAATGGACCAAGCCAATTAGCTTCAAATTTTCCGTTCTTTTCATGGTTCTGGAGATTCTTCATGTTATACTACAAAACTAAGTCACCCACCTCAAATTCCTGTGGCTTGAATTTTTTGTAAAACAGAAGCTAAAGGGGATTTTGATACATGTAGAGGCGGTTTAGGGCATTGAGGCATCTCTCATCGAGGATTTGTAGCTCTTGCAAGCGAGCAACTTGGTATTCTACTTTGGAGATCATATTCTTGAGAGAGATTCTAAGGGTAGGGAGCTCAATTTCGATGGATAAGACAACTTCAGAACCATAAACAAGGGAGAATGGAGTGGCTCCTATGGGGGTACAAATGGAGGTATAGTAGGCCTAAAGTATGAGAGCAATCTAGAGGTGCCAGTTACAACTAGCTGCATCAACAGTTTTCTTTAGGATTTTCAAAATATTTTTATTAGTAGCTTCAACTTGGCCATTTCCTTCGGGGTAGTATTTGGTGGAAAAATGCTGGGTGATTCTGAATTTCCTACAGAATGTGGAAACTTCCTAATTTTTGAAAGGTGTTCCATTATCATTCATGATGTCTTGAGGTATATAGAAGTGATAGATAATGTAGTTCAAAATGAACTTCAAAATCTATTTTTTGGTGGTGTAGGTTAATGGGATAGCCTCAACACACTTTGTGAAGTACTCAATGGCGAAAATAATATACTTGTGGCCATTTGTGGAATTTGGGTATACTTGACCAACAAGATCGAATCCCCAGTGGGAAAAGGGCCATTGGGTGATGGTGGGTTGGAGGTCTTGGGTGGGAGTGTGTATCAAATTGCCATGTTGTTGACAAGGGACACATCTCTTCACAAAATGATAGGCATCTACTTCCATAGTTGGCCAATAGTAACCTATTCTGAGGAGTTTTTTTGCTAACATAAGGCCACTAGAATGGGCACCAAAAATCCATTGGTGGACCTCTTCTAACACCATTCTAGCTTCATTTGAACTAAGACATCAGAGGACGGTTCCATCAAAGTGTTTTTGGAAAAGTGTATCACCTATGATAGTATATTGAGTAGTGTGACAGATGAAGGTTTTGCTTTGATTTGGGGAGAGGGCTATGGGAATGCCTTTGTGATGTAGATAGGAAAAAATTTTTTAATTCCATGGAGACTCAGTGTTAGTGTAGTTTTTTATTTTTCCTATTTTGCTAGGTTTTTCCTACACTTTTTAATAATCTCGCTTAGGTTAATAAACATGTCTTATTAGGTGAATGGTTGTGAGGTGTCACCTTCCTACATGTGAGCATCCATTAGCTATCTTGGGAAGATACTTTGCTATCTTTAGTCTGATAGATGGTTGCTCCTCATTGGTTGGTGTTGCCACCTCCTCCCTCTTCCTAGCCTATATAAGCATGCTACCTGGCTTGTATTTGTATCTCTTATTTTTGCATCCTCTTAATGCTATTTTGCTTCCAGCATTTGCATTACTCTCTTGGAGACTAACTCTATGATGCTATTTTGATTTTGTATCATTTGCTTCATAGTTTAGATATTTACTCTTTGCACTAGTTTTCTGGGTTATTAATCTTTTCAGATTCTAACATGGTATCAGAGCTTTTCTATGTGCAAGAGTAGATTTTAGTTTCCTTGTTTGAGAGATTCGGGGAGGGGGGGGGGCAAATAAAATTTATTGTAGTTTTTTGAAAAATGAAGTATGCTCTTCTCTTGCATCTTTGGATGATCCTGAGAATCAGAAAAGTTTTGACAAAAACAGTTTTCCTCTGGGGTTTCAATCTCAAATCTGACAACCAACTTGCATATTTGGAGTTTTCAATGAGTTTTGCAGGTTCCAACATGCCATTGATGGACTTAAGAAGCTGATCCAGCATTTGCATGTTATATTTTGGTTGCTAGGGTCATTTTTTGATTTTTGGAGCCATTTTTTGCTGTTAAAGGCATCTGATTTACACTACAGCAACATCTTCTGTACATCAGCAAGAAAAATGCTTTTTGAGTTTTGTTCACAGCCCTGAAAAACCATCTGGGTATCTTTTAGATTTTGCATGCAAGCTGTATATTTTTTAAAATCGAGCATGCAAAGCTACAGCCATACCCCTCTCCGTTGGCAGTCGCAGATTTGAATGCAATTTTCAAATGTCTCGTTCTTGCTCATACGGACTCCAATTTTGATGATTCTTGTTATGAACTTGGCTATTTTTTTGTGCTCTATCCACTAGAGGAGTTTTTTTTTAATTTTCATGCATGAATTCTTCAAAAATTGCAAATTCTCAGTCGTGACTGTGCACAATTCTCATTTTGAAAAGTTCGGAGGATCATAACTTTCTCATACAACCTCGTATCGAGGCAATTCTTTTTTTGAAAGTGCATGATTTTTTGAGTAGATCGTAGTGATGCTATTTGTTATCTTGATTATTATGCCCACGTTTCACTTTTAACATATGCTCTTCATGAGGGTTTGTAATGCATTGAAATCAAGACCACTAAGTATCTCTTTCTAGTGGTAGTTGTAATTGCACTAAAATAAAGTGCCAAATCATATTTCTTTGGGGGGGTTCTTTGATTGAGTAAAAAGGGGGGGGCATTGTAGTGGCTGAGTTCTCTTCTTTTTAGCATTTCTTTGCATTTCTTCATCATGGATCAAACAAATATGCCCATCCTAACTCCATACAATTACTTTGAGTGGAAATCATGCATGATAATTCACTTAAGGAAAGCTAGATTAAATAGGATAACTATGGGACTTGAAACTGAACCTGCTAAAGATGAAGACAAGCCTAAGTGGTTTAACAAATGTGATGAGGCATATGGAACATTGTGTTTGTCTATTTCTCCTGACTTGCTATTTCACATTGAGTCTTTGGATACACCAAATGAAGTATGGACAAAGCTAGAAACATTATTTGGCACACAAGATTCAATGAAGGGTCATATGTTGGAAAATGAATTAATTAGTTTGAGTCCAGGCAATTTCAACACAATCCAACATTTCTTCACCAAATTGAAATCACTAAGGTTGCAGTTAAAAAAATGTGGAATTGAAAAGAAAGATGAACAACTGATTCTCAGTATTCTCTCTAAGCTAAGTTCATAATATTCTGTGTTTGTCTCTACCTTCTATGCTACTGAGGGTGCACTTGGTACTCAATTGATCATGCCATCTCTAGATGATTTTTCTGTCAATCTCACTCGAGAACAGGACAAGCTAATCCAAATGGGCACTCTTAAGTCCTCTAAGTCACATGCCTTAGCAACCAACCAAGGCACAAAAGAACAAAAAGGACAAAGTACTAACAACAATAGTAAGGATGAGAAACAAAATAATAGTGAGGAAAAGAAGGATCAGATACCAATTGCTTCAAAAGCAACTATTGATACCTCATCCTCTAAGGGCGATAAGCCTAAGAAAGAAAAGGTTAAATGTGCCTATTGTAAAAGACCCAGTCATGATGAACATAAATGTTTGAAGAAACAAATTGATCACTTGACATACATTCTTGAGAAGAATAATATTAGTGTTCCCGAGTCTATCAAACAAAGTTCTAATGAAGAGTCTAACAAGGCAAAAGAAAACAACAAGGGGAAAGGAAAGGGCAAAGCTCTTGTTGCAGTTGCTTCCTCACCATCCACTTGGGTTCTTGATTCAGGTGCTTCGCACCACATGGCTTCATCTAAGGAAGAACTTGCATCCTTGGAGCCATGTACTATGCCTTCTATTTTGATGGGTGATGACACTCCTATTGAGGTGTGTGGGAGAGGTTCTATTGATGTGGGGGATGGCACATTCCATGATGTTCTTTGTGTACCCTCATTATCAACTAATCTCCTATCAATATACCAAATCACTTACACAGGTTTAGGCAAGCGGGTTGAGTTCACTCCTGATTCAGTGGAGATAAGTGAGTTGCATAGTGATTCTATAGTTGCAGTTGGGAGAGCAGATCATCAGTCATGACTCTATCTGTTTTCTCACTTTTTTCCTAATCCTCCTTCATCTATTTTTCTCACTCACTCTAATGATGTGAGTAAATTATGGCATGAGCGGTTTTGGCCATCTTAACTTCTGCTATTTGCATCAGCTCAACTAGCAGAGCATGGTCACAGGGTTGCCTTCGGTTCAATTCTCAGGAGGTGTTTGCCAAGGTTGCATTCTTGGTAAGCATCCTAAGGAAAAGTTTGACAAAAGTAAGGTATGGAGAGCTTCATAGATACTAGATTTAGTTCACAGTGATTTGGCTGGTCCATTTCAACATCCTTCTTTCAGCAGGGCCAAATATGTCCTCACATTCATTGATGACCTTTCTCGATATACATGGGTGTACTTTCTCAAACAGAAGTCAGAGGTATTTGATCATTTTCAAGACTTCAAAAATTTTGTAGAAAAGAAATCTGGGAAAGCCATCAAGGTTTTGTGCACAGACAATGGTGGTGAGTATGTCAACCATCGGTTTGAAAGATTTTGCACTTTAGAGGGAATTGATTTACAACATTCAGTTCCATACAATCCTCAGCAAAATGGTGTTGCAGAATGGAAGAATAGATCCTTGAAGGAAATGGCAAACTATATGATTCACTCTAGATCTCTTGCACCACAGTATTGGGCAGAAGCCATTAACTGTGCTTGTTATATCCAAAATCGTGTTCTTCACCGAGCCTTGAAGGGAGTTACTCCTTTTGAAGCTTGGAGCGGTCGAAAACCATTAGTTAAGCACTTTCAAGTTTTTGGCTCCCCTACATGGGCCCACATTCCTACAGAGAAACGTAAGGCCTTGGATCTGCAAAGTAGACCTTGCATATTTGTAAGTTATCTTGATGGTTTGAAGGGTTATTGGTTGCTCCACCCTACTGCACATGAGTTATTCATTGAGAGGAGTGTTTAGTTTGAGGAGGGATCTTTGAGCTCACTTTCTATCACTTCTCCAACTCCTTCTACCTTGACATTAGAGTCACTTGGAATACATGATAGATCTTCTGATGAGTCAGATTCACCTGAACAGTCTTCTACCTCTACTTCTGATGCAGAAAGTGATTCAGAGAACTCACCTCCTTCCTCTCCTAGTCATCATTCAGAGGTTAATGATTCCCCTCTAGATTCTCCATCTTCTTGCCCACTTTGGGCTAGAGAGACCTTGCAGTCTGCAGGTGATTGGGTTAGGGATCCATCAGACACCAGGAAAACTCATTCACAATTCCAGGATGCTCCACATGTTTTCATTGCTACTACCTCAGATTCATAGTCCTTTCATGAGGCTTCTGGTATTTCTGAGTGGGATACAACTATGCAGGAAGAGTATAGTTCCTTGATGAGGAACCACACTTGGGATCTTGTCCCTCTTCCTAAAGGAAGAAAATTTGTTCGATGTAAGTGGATCTATCGGAAAAAATTTGCAGTAGATGGGTCATTTGACAAACACAAGGCTCGCTTGGTCGCCAAATGATTCTCCTAGGTTCCTGGGATTGACTACTCTGAGACTTTTGCGCTAGTTGCTCGAATGAATTCCATTCAAATTGTTATTGCCATTGCTGTAGCTAATCGTTGGGAAGTACATCAGATGGATGTGAAGAGTGCTTTTCTTCATGGTGACCTTCATGAGGAGATCTACATGGAGCATCCACAAGGCTTCCTTCAGGATTCTTTACTTGTGTGTCATCTTCAAAAGTCTCTCTATGGCCTCAAACAGGCTCCTCGGGCCTGGTATGCCAAGATGAACTCCTTCCTTCTATCAGTTGGGTTCACTCGGTGCCATTCTGATCCTAATGTGTACATTTTGCAACAGGGTGATTCACTTCTATTTTTGGTTTTGTATGTTGATGACTTGTTGATCACAGGAAGCTCTTCACCCACCATTAAGGCTGTCAAAGTGGCCCTTCAGGACAGTTTTTTGATGACTGACTTGGGCTTGTTGCTTAGGTTAATAAAGCATGTCTTATTAGCTGAATGGTTGTGAGGTGTCACCTTCCTACATGTGAGCATCCATTAGCTATCTTGGGAAGATACTTTGCTATCTTTAGTCCGATAGATGGTTGCTCCTCATTGGTTGGTGTTGCCACCTCCTCCCTCTTCCTAGCCTATATAAGCATGCTACCTAGCTTGTATTTGTATCTCTTGTTTTTGCATCCTCTTAATGCTATTTTGCTTCCAGCATTTGCATTACTCTCTTGGAGACTAACTCTGATGCTATTTTGATTTTGTATCATTTGCTTCATAGTTTAGATATTTACTCTTTGCACTAGTTTTCTGGGTTATTAATCTTTTCAAATTCTAACACTCAGGATCGACAATCTTACGCACCAACTCCGAATTGGGTTTCTCATAAGCAAGAATAAAAAGATTCTCAACAAGAAACTCACATTTAAGACTATATTTAGGCATAGCAATCATGGAGGCAATGGTAGCCATAGAATTTTTTGTTTTGTTATTAGCCCTTGGTATCTGTTGAAAGACTATCTCTATGAAGTGTTGTTTAAGATCCTCAACAATCTGACGATATGGCAACAAATTTTTATCCTTTGTGTGGTATTCATCTGTAATTTGTTTAATGACCAATTGCAAGTCTTCAAAGACAAGAAGCTTTCTGATATTCCATCTGATAGCTTGACGCAACCCTGTGACTAATCCTTCATACTCAACTATATTGTTTGTGCAAGGGAATCAAATTTTGTAAGACTTGGGAATGAGGTCTCCTTGCAGTGTAACAAACAAAATTCCTGCGCCTGATCCCATTTGTGTGAAGGAACCATCAAAAAATAAATTCCAATGTGTACTAGGGGTAACAATTATAATTGCGTCATCTAGAAAGTTTGCTACAATGGGATGGTCTCCTTGAAGAGGAGCTTCAACAAGCTAGTATACAATTACTTGTCCCTTAATGGCCTTGCAATCCTTATGGACAATGTCTAATTCACTTAAAATGAAGACCCATTTTGTAGCTCGATCAATGAGGGAGGCTTTTGATAGAAAATTTTTGAGTGGATCTATCTTGGCAATGAGATGTGTAGTATGATTAAGCATATAATGGCATAGTTTTTGCATGCAAAAGACTACTGCCAAATAAGCTTTCTCAATAGCAGTGTAATTCAACTCATAGCCAACTAATGTTCGACTGAGATAGTATATAGCTTGCTCATTACCATTGTCATCTAGTTGTGCCAAAAGGGCACCTAAGGCAACTGAAGTGGTTGAAATGTATAGAATCAATGGTCATTCTACAATTGGAGGGACTAGAACTAGAGGATTAGCTAGGTATACCTTAATTTATTCAAATTCTTTCTGACATAGGCAATCCCACTAAAACTTAGTGTCTTTGCGAATCGAATGTTGAAGTGGATGGACCTTATCTGCCAACTGGGACACAAATCATTTGATGGACTGTAACTTTCCCTAAAAACTACATAGTTTTTTCAATGTGGTAGGCGAAGGCATTTCCATGATGGCTTTTACTTTGGCAAGATCTACCTCAATACCTCTTCTTAAGACAATGTAGGCCAACAACTTGCTTGATTTGACCCCAAAAACACATTTCTTTGGATTTAGGTGCACTTTATATTTCTCTAACCTTTCAAAAATGGTGGTGAGCACATCAATGTGGGAATCATGTGTCTTTGATTTTCTTAGGATATCATCAACTTAGTCCTCCATTATGACATGTAAAAGGTCATGGAATATTGTAGTCATTGCACATTGATAAGTGGTGTCGGCATTCTTCAAGCCAAAAGGCATGACTTGGTAACAAAAGGTCCCTCATGGGGTGGTAAATATTGTTTTATGTTGATCTTCTGCAATTTTGATTTGGTTGTAACCAGAGAAACCATCCATTAAAGACAACATCTCATGTTCGACAGTCAAATCTACTATGATGTCTATGTTAGGAAGTGGAAAATCATCCTTAGGACATGCGAGATTTAAATCTTGAAAATTTGAACACACACAGATGCCCCTAGATGCTTTTCCTATAGGAACAATGTTGGAAACCCACTCAGGATAATCAATAGGATAGATAAAATTTTCCTCTAACATTTTTTGCAATTCTACCTTGACAAAAAGTGCTACCTAAGGATGCATTTTGTGCAACTTTTGCTTCATAGGTTTAATCTTGGGATTGACCGTTAAGTGGTGAACAACCAAATCTATGTCTAAACTAGGCATGTCTTTGTATGTCCATGCAAAATTGACTTTACCCTTTTTTAAGAACTCAATCATTACCTTTTGTTCTTTAGGACTTAAGGTAGCTGCAATGTAGGTGATTTGTGGATTATCCTTTGTACCCAAATTGACTATAATTGTGTCCTCATTCAAGATAGATGACTTTTTTGGTGGTAAAGATCTGAATGGCAAGTCAACCTCTTCCTCTTTTGGTGCCTCTAGGAGGTTTTCACTAGAAGATGCATCCTTTATTTTATCTTTTTCTTCATCCAAAAGTGCACTAAAAGAGTTTTCACTAGAGGATGTTTCTTCTATTTTTCTATTTTTATTTTCACTTTTGCGACTAAGAGAGTTGACTTGGTTACCAAAGTAGGCTTCCTCATTGTATTGGATCTCATGTTCATAATCTTGGAGATTCTTAAGGCCAAAGAGTGCCATCACTACTTCGTCAGAGTTACAGATATCAAGAGCTAGTGGTGTGTCCTGAAGGTCCCAGTCTATCATGTTAGGGTTGGTGACAGGTAGGTCAGTGGATGAAAGGTCAACTATAGTAATGGTATGGACATGGTTATCTAGGTCATCCTCAATTTATTAGAAGGGTACTTCAAAGAACTCCTCCTTTTAAGTCTTAGAATCAGGGTCAACCATACAATAGTTGTTAGCAAAGGAATCCTTGGGTTTAATGGAGCCCAAACCACATCCTTTAGGATAGCTATTAGCCTCAAGGGGTTGTCTGATTCCATCTTCTTTAGGTCCAAGGCTGGTACCATGATATCCCATGTTTTTGATGATGGGAGGGGCCTTAACATATTTACCTTTGGGGAATTCCACAAGTTCATCTTTTCCATCAAAATATAGCCAATCTAGGATATTAGATTCCATATGTTCATCACTAAGTGAACCCCAATGTTCAAATGTTTTTTTGTTAACATGAATAGTATCCTTATTGGTAAGGGGTGGTAGTTGTGAAGGTTTTCCAAAGGAATGGGGGGAGAGTGGTAGTTGTCCAACACACAAGGCATTTTTGAACTTCTACTCTCCCATTCCTAGGTCAGAAAAAGTAACCTTCTTCCCTATAGTATTGACCTTAGTATCTCCAACCTTCTCTTTTCCATTCCAAGAATTGGAATCATTATTGGATAACTCTGGCACTATTGTGGAAGGTGATTCTGTTATGGTGAGAGGTTTAGGTATAACCTTAGTGAACTCACTGATTGGACAAAAATTTGTTGGTGCACCTTCCAATCTTTTACAAAAGGAAAAAGACATAGGATTGCTTGGAATCGTGACCTCTCTTCCTTGGTGAGGAAATTTTAAGCATTGATGATATGTAGATAGTACTGCTTTGAGTGTATGTATCCATGATCAACCAAGAAAAATGTTATATGGCAAGTCCAAGTCTAGGACATGGTATTTTGTATTTATGACAGTTGGCCCAACCTTTAGTGGTAACATGATGACTCCCTTTGATTCTCTTTCTCTTTCATTATATGCTTTGATTTTTATCCTTTTATTGACATCTAGGAGGTCCTCTAGAAGCTCCAAGAAATGAATCATCTTTAATATACAAAGGTTCAAATTGGATCCATTATCTTTAAGGACTCTTTTTATCTTATGTCATTGTATAAGGACTTCAATGTGGAGAAACAAATTGTGGTGTGGATTAGGACCTTGGAAATCTTTGTTTGTGAAGACAAGGTTTTATTGTGTGGCTAGGTTTCCAATCATGGTGGTGGATTGGGACCCATTAATGTTTTCAGGAATATGAGACACTAAAAGAGCAGTCTCCAAAATTTCTTTGTGGATGGGTGATGTGGTTAGGAGCTCTAGAATTGATATTCGTGCAAGGGTCTTTCCTAACTAGGACAATACATCATAGCGAGAAGTAGGTCTTTTTGAGGTAGATGGTGTAGCAGGCGCATGTGGTATTGATGGATTAGTGAGGTTAGGAGTGGCAGCTTGCAAAGTGATTCTTCCATGTCGAGTTATTGCACCACAATTAGCTGCTAGTAGGACAAGGGTACTCACATGAGTGTCTACTTCTTCAATGTGACCACACATGGAGTCAAAACCACATATATTGTTGGTTTCTATTTTACTACAGAAGGAATCAAACCCTAATATGTGGTTAGTAGAATAGTCATAGTGTAATACATTTGATGTGGAAGCTCGATTTATATTGTTTGTATTATTATTTCCATTGTTGTGGTCATGAAATGGCTTTTGAAATATTTTTAGTTTAGCATTTTTAAAGGGTGGTCATTCTACCTCAATTTTTTCGTCATCGACAAGATTTTGAATGAAGACTTTGAGTTTTATACACTTGTTTGTGTCATGTCCCTTGATGCGGTGGTATTTGCAATATTCATTTTTCCTATACCATTTTGATTTGGGTTGATTCTCATCAAAGGGTCGCATGTTGGGAAACAACATCAAATTGTGATCCACTAGTTTTTGGAATATGGCATCCAAGGGTTCACAAAAGTTAGTGAACTTCATGTTGCGATCATAGTCACAATTGTAATTATTGTTGGTATTGCTGTTGTTGTGAGGAAAAAATTGTGTTTGATTGCGATACTGCTGATTGTTTTGATTCTGGTTGTCATGGTTTGAATTGTTGTTTTTTCAGTTACAATAGTTGTTGTTGTTCCCTCCTTGAAGTTTTTTACACTTTTAACATCAGTGACACCATCATGTGTGACACCTTTATTTTTGGACCAGAATTTGGGTTTGCTATTTTTGTTTGTGTCATTTTTTGAGGATGATGAGCTATAATGTTTAATGACACCTTTGTCTAAAAGTCCATTTTTAATTTTCTTGCCTCTCTTGAATAATGTAGAAAAGTCTTCAGGACTAGCCATCTTCATGTGGAAAGACATCTCTGGTATCAAGTTTTTGATAAATATATCCACAAGGTGGGAATCCTCAATTTTATATGGCATGCAATCAGAAAGATACCTCCATTGTTGTATAAAGTTGGCAAATGTGTCACGATTTCATTGTTTTGTATTCCACAAATCACGTAATGAGGCATGATGTTCAATGTTGTAAGAGTATTGTGCTACAAACTTCCCTATTAAATCATTGAAAGAGGTAATGCAACCATTGGGCATGTTTATTAGCCACTCTAGTGTGGGGCCTCCAAGACTTCGTGTAAAGAGCCTCTTAAGATAATCCTCACTATAGGCTACTACTTTATACAAAATGGAGAATTCTGTAGTGCCTGCCCCTAAGTCGCATTTCAGTCTTCATTGCCAAACTCTTTTAGGCCAACTTATGTTTGATGATTAGTATTATTATTTTAGAGATTATCAGATGTTGTTTTACACTCAGTTTATTATATGATGAGATTACTTGGTACTCTATATTTCATGCATGTATGATGATTATTCAATGTTTTCAGTTATCGATGATGATTAGTTAGATGGTTTATTATAACACGTGCTTTCTTATGGATACTTACCCCATACTGCATGTGTATGGTGTGCGTGTTTGGTTTTATTTATGTATGGTGTTTCTGATGTGGTTAAGGAAGGGAGTCGTAGTCACCTGCTAGTCGGGATCTATACGATGCACCACTTCCTGCCATTGTCTATTCAGCTTAGAATATTGTGTTTGTACATGCATGGATTTTATGCAGGTTGCAAGTATCGGGTATCGACTTCCCTGAATTGCCAGGATGAGCGTACCCTATCGCATTGTCTCAATGGTAAGAGAGGGGAGATAAACTCTTAAGTCCAAATCCTAAACCCTGTAGCCAATTGTCCTAATTGATAATCAGGAAAAGTATCTGAGTTAAGTACCCTCCGAATGCATCAAAGGATGTAATTTCGTGATTATAACCCTTTTTGTTTGATTTAGTATGTGTTTTTCTATGATGGGTTTTCGTATGCTGTTATATGAGTCCTTGATGTGTTTTCTATTAATTAAGTCTAATTAAAAATATTAATTAATGATTTAATTTAATGGAGAATTAATATGATGTCTTTAATATTTAATTAATTGAGAAATTAATTAAATAAAAGAATTAAATTTGGAAATTAATGTTCAAAGATAAATTTAGAACAGGATAATATTTATTTAATTTAATAATAATATATTTGGAGTTCATTTTTAAATAAATGCTAAATATTATTGTTATTTAAATTAATTAAATATGTTATCAATCAAGTTCTAAAATAAATTAAAAGTTGAAAGATATAAAATTATAAAGAATTCTAGATTGCATGATCTAAGCATGAGTTTAAATTTGAGAATTAAATTAAAAGATTAAATAATAGAAATTAATAACGTTATTTTAATTTCATAAAGTGCACATGAGATTAAAGTAATAAATTAATTTAAAATCGAAGTCAAGTGGAATATTAAATAAAGTTATTTAATAAATCAACTTAATGTGCATAAAAGATGAATGCAAATTAAAAGAAAAGATAAGAAAGGTTAATTGGGAGTTAACTCAGTTGTGCAAAGAGTCTTCTCGGGTGAACGCACAATTAGTGCCCCGATTTGAGGAGAAAATTACTTATCACAACTTTGGGGGTTCATTCTAGGGGGACACGTATTTGGACGGGAAATTTTGGGGAGACAATTTTTGGAAGCGAATTTTAGAAGGCTGATAACAAGAAAGTTTTCGAGAAGAAGGTTATTGAGAGGAGCGAATTCTCTTACAGTTCTTGGAGATTGCATAATAGCATCAGGTTCAAGTAGGGTCTTGTGTTTTGATCACTGATTGAATTATGCAAATTGATATTCCTGTCTACTCCGTGATTGTAAGAACTTACCTTCTCGAATGTGTCATTTCTTCGTTCTGAATCTTTTGCTATTCGTTTTCATTTGTAAATCTAGATTGAAAAACTGTTTACAAACCTCAGTCAACAATTGAAATAAATAAGAATTAAATCAAGATTTGAGTTTGAATTAAATGGAATTTGAGAAATTTAATAAAGTTGGGGTTTTGAAATTGGATGAAGAAAACTCTAAGTTGGAAAATAAATATGATTGATTTATTTTATTTAAATTTTATGATTGATAAAATTTAATAAAGTAAATTCACTTGAAATCGATATATAATACATGACTTTATTTATAGAAAACGATTTAAAAAACAAATTGCTTTTATACAAAAAAAATATACAAAAAAAAATATATATATATATAATTATTGTTTTAAGTGGGGGGGGAGGGGATCACCCGTACCCACCCCCCACTGCCGACGGTCGACAGTACTTGCGTTGCAGGTACTGGGACCGCAGGCCTGCGGCAAAGCCGACAGGCTTTAAACGTATGTATTAAAGTTTTGTTTATTTCATATTTTTTTTAAAATATAATTTTTATTATTTATAAAAACAAATTTTATTATTATTTAAAATTTTTAATTAATAAATTTTTAATATATTTTAAATTAATAAATATTTTAATCTTTATTAATATTTATTAATTAAATAATAATACATTTAACATAGTTTGTGAATATTAATTGATTAATAATTTTGTTTAAATATTAATAAATTAACAATTAATGAATAGATTAAAATAAGTAATTAGAACAAGTAATTATTGATTAATTTAATTAAAATTAGTTTAATTAAAGTTAATTAATAATGAATATCAAATGATTAAATGGCAGATTTAGAATATTGACTTAATGGAAGTTATTATAGAAATGGGTTAATCGTAAAAGGGTAGTTGAGAAAACCTAGTTACTTGAATTCGATGTTAAATTGAAACATAAACCTTACCTTAACTCAATAATATACTTTCATATCCAATCTCTGAGACTTTGATGTTGTCCTTGTGCTTTGAGTGTTTTGGGGTTGGTTTAGCGTTGACCAGTTTAGGTTGTTACTAGAGGCTCGGGGTTGTGAATGTGATGTCATGATGATTTGTTCTCGATCTTTCTTAACCCGACCATGGTAATGTGATGAAGTGCTCTATGACATGATTGTGTTTACTATTTGTTATTGCTTTCCAGTTTCCTTGTGTGAAGCTGAGATGAATGTATTTGAGATACCTGGCTTAACCATTTTCGAGTCTCGATCATTTATATTGATAACCATTTTTGAGTCTCGATCAGTTATACTTGGATTGCTTTTCGGTCGCTTGAGAGGACTAAAGTGTTTGTTATGTTCTTGATGATGTCATGTTTTGACTTGACCATTTTGGAGTCTTCGATCAATATTGTAATTTACTATTGGGATACTTTCTGGTTGCTCATTGGAGAACCATTGGATTTTGTGATTTGTCATTGATGCCTTCAATTGCTGATAGAGAACTGTCGTGATCATATGATTATTATTGGATGCTTATCTATTGCTCATGAAGAACTGATGTAATTTTGTGGCTTATCTTTTATGATGTTTTTCAGTTGCTTGTATAGGACTGAGGTGATTTTATTATGATTCTTTGATTTATGATTTCATGAGCCTAGGGTAGGTTATCTATGTGTAGTGTCGGGAAGTGGCTTGTAATGGGGATTGGGGCCCTAAGAGGCTGCCTGGAGTAACCCATTGTAAGTTGTTTTAATAAGTGAAAACATTTACACTAAATAAGGGAAAATGAACCTAATAAGATAATTGTATGTTCTCTCCGATGCCTTGAGTGCTAGTATAGACTAGGATGGGGTAGAGAGAACGCTTGGTTACGACCTTGCATTCCATAGTATGCCACGTCAGTACGAGAGGATATTGCTCGGGTAACTTCTATGTGACTTTTGCGATGACACTTTCCCGCTTGCATATTAGGTTTCCTACATGTCTTGTGGTACCTCTGGGTTTAGATGTTGATCTTTTTAGGAACCCTTGAGTTAGCATACTTATAGGATTTCTTGGACTTAGAGAGTATTTATGATTATAGGTTTTGTTATCCTATTTGGGACTTGAGACTATCTCCTCAGTGCGGTGGGAGTGGATCATTTAGGTTCCACGCGATCGGGTGGTAGTGCTTTTTACTCTTACCATTGAGATTCGTTCCGTGGTCACCGTGGCTAGAGTTTTCGTGATTGGCCTTTATCTTCACTATGTTCTTGGATTATTATGATGGATGGTTAGATTTTATGATAGATGTTTTATCATTATAGATGTATGGATGTATCATGTATAGTGTATAGTTTCATATATATCTTTACTGTACTTTGTATCATGGATTCGTGGAGGTTGATGTATTTCTATTTTTACATATGTATATTCTTTTAAGCCTTTCATACCCTGTGACTTGTACAGTGGATGATTGAGCATTCCGAATTAATTTGCCAAGAGGCATTAAGAAAGAATGTATTTTATGGACATGGGACTTCTGATTATTCTTTCATATGTATGTGATAATTGTTAGACTTAGAATTAATTAAATTTAAACGTGACTCAACGTCTTGGGATCCTTAAGAAATGTAACTTGCTATGTATGGTTATCGATGATTACATGTTATTGCTTCCGCTACTATGTCTTTGATGTGTATGTTATACATTCTTACTTTAAAAAAAAAAAAAAATGTTTAGCAAACTTAGTGAAACTTTAGGTTAATTCTTTTGGATCCCTTGGCGGGGCATTACAAATTCCTTGAGATGTGTGACAGGACATGTTTCTCCTGTGTATTTGTCAAATTTAGGAATCTCAAAGTTTGGTGGAAATGAGATCATGTTAATAGATTTGTCAAATGGAAAGGGGCAAATTTCCTCAAAAGATAAATCCTTCACCCCTTTGTTGCTCATGGTATGGACCAAGTTTTGAAGTTCATGCAACCACTTGGCTAGATCTTGGTTTGGTTGCATTTGTGACTATTGAGAATTTATAAACCCACCTCCCAAGTTGTAAGGAGTCCCAAATGTATTGTAAAGTGGTGGAAGTACTCTACTTTGGCCAATGTATTGATATGCAGTTGTTGGAATTGGCATATATGTTTTCACCATGCTTGTTAGCATTTGCAAATAAGAGGAATATATTGGTTGTGTTGGAATTGTCATCTGTTGAGTAGACACTTGCCTAATGTTTAGGCATCCTATAGTTGGACCTATCATATTTGATTGCAAAAGACTAGCATTAGTAGTGTTGGGCATAACACTAATAATTTGTTGGATATGTTCCACACTTAATTGGAATGTCGGTTGTGTGGAGACACTTGAGTTAGGTATAGCATTAGTTTTCATTGTGGGTTCTTTTCCTTTTCCAGATGTGTGGTTTGTGTTTGAAGTTGGCAATACAGGAGCACCACCCTTCATAATCTATCTAAACAAGGTGCTCTCATCAAAACTCGAAGGGACATTAACACTATCTTTAACCAAGTTTAGGAAAATCTTAGTCTTGTTTGCCCTAATAGATTTTTCCATCATTTCCAAATTGTATGGATCTACAAGGAATGCTCAGACATCACTAGGGATATTGTTGTTGTCAATAAGGTCTTCCTCTTGGTATACTTCATCATTATGTGAATTACTTCCCAAAGTTGTGTTGTGAAAAGGATCTTTTGGTTCTTGTGTGGATGTTAAGCTAGGCATGCCAAAGTTTGAACTAGAGGGAAATGTACCCCACAATGAGGTTGTTCATGGAGGAAAAGGATTCTCCATCTCTTTTTGCCTCAATGATTATAACAAACAAGACATGGTATTAAATGTAAATCTATCAGATCGTGTATGTACTATACAATAGTGACCAAATCAATGGATGGAAGATTATGGAAGTGGGAGAGCCGCTAAACCTTATGTGATAAAAGGGGCCAAAAAACTAAATGTAAACAAAAGACCTAGATTTAGCAAACAAAATGTGATTATAGGATAAAAGTATCTTTCTCCTAGCAAAGATAGTCAAGTGATCTTTAGGAAAGATAGGACACCAAATTGATTACCTGCTATTTGGAGATGGACTTGTGATCTCAAATGAGTGAGTGTAACTATGATAGATGTTTGTTGATGGATAAAGGTCTATTGTTGTGATCTTGGAAGGTGTTCTTATGCAAAAGTTTTCAGGTTCAACTAATCAAGCTCTCTACAGGGAATTTTACAAATGGAAGACTAGAAATTTAGGAAATGGGGTTGATGTGGAAAATGAAGGTGTGGTGGTCACTTATGCAGTTAACTCAATCCTCTCTCACTGGGAACAAAAATCTTGGGTTCACTCGAGGTAAGGAAGACCAATTTCAAAGTTTAGCATTGTACTCAATTCTATCATAACGGTCTTGTTTAGCTTCTTCTTTTTGGATGTCTTTGATAGCATATTGGGATTGTTTATCACCATGTGCTAGGTTTTTCCTTTCCTTGCAAGCAAATGGTTTGGATAACTTCACCTTCTTACGTTTGATTTTATTGGTCATGGCAGGAACAAAGCAAAACCCAATTTTGAGCAAGAAAAATTTGCAACAAACTATAGCTAGACTCAACCAATTTCAAATGTTAGACCAAATATAGAAACTCCTCAAAATAACCATGAGTCAAGAGGACCCACTTACCATTGTTTTACTCACTGAAAGTTTAGCTCACCATTTCACTCTTTTTTGCACTTGTTTGATGGTTGGTGTTGGTTTTGGATGTTTAAATAATCAAGCATGCAAAAAAATCAACAATCCTAATAAGGCTTCCACTAGGATGTACAAGGATTATCTAGAGGGCATCCTCAATATACGCAAGGTACATAAGGCCCAAATATGTCGATGAAAGAAAATAATGCCACATAGCTGGGGGGAGACAGTAACCCAAATCTCCACCTTCACTTCCCAAAGGTATAAAGTTTTTTGGGGCTTAGCCAAGAGTGACAAGATTTTACTTCCAAGAGAGGTGTCTTTTGATTCACCTCCCAATTCTTATACTCTTCCAAAACACTAGAGTTGAGGTCATCCCAAGGGGTACTGAAATCCCCAAGTAGGCCTCTTTAAAAAAAAAAAATAAGACCACTTATTTCTTGTGCACTCAAGATCACTTGAAGGCGCGAGAGAAGAGAATATGAGAAGCTTTAGGGTTAAAAGACACTTGTTCTTTCCCAATGAAGCTTTAAGTTTTGTAATCTACTCTTGAAGAAACTCATGTTTAATAATACATTGTTCTTTCCAACTTGACAACATCATCAAAATAATAAAAAGTGAGGATTCATCAAAAAAAGTAAATTGATCATAAACACAAGCAAATTGCTGAAAATGAAACCAATTCCTTTAAGTCATTCAAGATTGAGTGAGTTTATTTTAAGCACCAAATCCAAATATTTCATAGCAAGCTTCATTGACCTTAGGCATTCAAGAGTGTGTTTGCTATCTAAACATTTATTCCAATAAAGGCATGTCAATTTCTTTAAGGCATTCAAGATTGTGTTTGACTATCCTAAACATGCATTCGAATGAAAAACTTGTTCATTCCTTAATGGAATTCAAGAGTGTGTTTTGAGCATCATTCATTCCAATGAAATGTGTGTAAATTCTCTTAACGCACTCAAGATTGGATGTAATTTTTTCACCTTAAAGCATTCAAGAGTGTGTTTAGATTTTAGATATTAATTTGCAACATACATTCCAAAGACAAATAGTTATTTCATAGAATTTCATTAACCACCTGGTCATCTAAATTATAAAAATCACTATAAATTTTTCAAGTGATTAAAATCAGTATAAGTTTTTAAATCCTCTAAGGTTTGTTTCTTGCAATACACACTTGTTATAAATCCCTGCCAAGTAACCGGTCAGTGAATAATGTGTTTAAAAGTTAATTAATATGCCAAAAATTAGAGACAATAGAAATTAGGCTTAGATGAGAAAATTGTGCAAACGCTGAAACTCGCAGGCGATAAAAAACACAGACGCTGAAATTCACAGATGACAAAAGGAAAGGTGTATGGTTTGCAGTCCAGTGGCAACTTGTTAGATGCAGATGATAGATCAAATTTATAAATGCTAAAACTCCCAAACAACAAAAGTATTCAACAGATAATGCAAACAACAGACTATGTATCGCAGATGACAGTTCTCGGTAAAAAATTGTAGATGACAATCTAGGTTTTATAGTGGGTTTGAATATCTGCCCAGCACGCAGATGACAAGGAAATGATGCAAACACTAAAACTTGGGTTTAATGCTAGGATAGGTGTGTTCAAAAAAATTAGGGTAGAGATGCTAATCTACACAGATGCTAGTTTGTGGAGATGATGGATAATAGACGACACTGCATTTAGCATAGATGACAATGCATAGATTTTGACAGTGAGCTATCATTTTTTCATGATTTTTTAAAACGGAAAATAGGGATGTGGGTCCTACTGGGCATGCCAAAATATATACATGAAAGCCATACTTGTGAAGAGCATGTGTAAATAGAAAAAAATTAGTTGTAACATGTGCATATAAATTAGAAATAAAAGGAAATACAACTAAAATCTACTTGAGTTTAACTGCTTGTGCAACCACAAATAAAAGTCCTCACATAACTTTAAAGAAGCTATACAAGGGCGCCTGTAAAAGGCCTTGCTGGTGTGCTCAAGTGTGAGGGATGTAGATGTGCTCTCCAAAACACAACTATTGAATCCCTTGAGTAATAAATGATATGCAAAATGAGATGAACCTAAGACTAAATGTATGGAGAATACCTTTAAGCAAAGGCTATGAGTGAGTCAATCCTCAAACAATTCTAGAAGTAAGATGGAAATGCAATGTAATAAAGAAACCTACAACATCATACTACCATAAAAGCTAATGCAAACTAGAAATCCAAGTAATGCAAACAACTACCAAGGGTTAGTTCTAAGCATGAAAATCTCTAAAAAGCTCTAAAATCACACTAGCATGATAGCAAAGCAAATGAGGGAGATGTCAAATGCTTGAGACAAAGGCTCTATTTATAGGCTTGAGATAGGCCTTGGGGAGGTGGCATCTATGTGGCATTCACATAGGTGCCACAAGGGAGACATGGAGACAAGGCATGCAAGGGTCAACATTCAAAGCTTGCTCATAAATGTGTGAGCAAACTTGAAGGAAGGAGTGGGGAATAAAGGTGTAAGAAGTGTGGAAGGTGTGAGAGGTGTGAGAAGTGTGAGGGGTTCCTCACACATGTGTGAGCATACACTTAGGAACAAAAAAGGGGTTTAGCAAGGTGTTTAGGAAAATAAGTGAGATTAAGTAGTGGGTAGGCTTAGAAGGATAAAAGCGATGGGTGTAGACTAGGTTTTAGGATAGGTTTAAGACTAAATTAAATAGGATTTAATTTAATCATAGGTTTAGAGAATTTAATGGAAATTGAGGGAATTAAATAAATGAGATTTATTTAAAAGGGGATTTATGGGGGATCATGCATTAAATAAATTTAATACATTAGGGATGGAAGTATTTAAATTAAATTTAAATACATTAAGAAAGTGAAGCTATTTAATTAAATAAATTTAATTAAATAAGTAGAATAATATGACAAATATAATTAATTAGTAAATAATTAATTATAATTTCAAGGAAAATATTAAATAAATTAATATAGTGTTTAGGACAATTTTAAGTGTCTACACTAAGGTATCCAAAGTTATCTTGTGATTTGTCTCACACCTCTTTTCTTGAATAGCAGATACTCTAATTGCATAGATAGGAAGTAATGTTCTGAGAATTTTACTTACAATAGTTTCTTCCTTGATTTCTCCTCTAGAAGCTCTGATTGCACTGACACTGGCTTTGATTCTTTCTACATATTTGGCAATATTTTCATCTTATCTCATTTTTATCTGATCAAATTGTCCTCTAAAGCTTTTTTCTTTGGCTCTCGTTACATTTTCATCACCACCATAGATGTCCTTTAGCTTGTTTCACATACCAAATATAGTTTTGCAGTCCTTGATATCATCAAATTCATCATAGCTAAGAGCAGATGCAATATTAATCATCATGGTGTTATGGTTATTTTTCTCAACAATGTCTCTGATAGATAGTGTACCAGTGGGAGTTGTGTATTAATAATCGAGGTATTTCGAGCTTGAATCAATAATAGAAGCTAGATGAAGTCTCATGAGTCCTTACCATGTTAAAAAGTTATCTCTATTAAGCTTTGGAATCTCTCTCTTGTAAGACATCCTAACCTTTAGCTTAGGTCCTTGAAACCTTTCCTACAGGCACCAAAAGCTTTGATACCAATTGTTGCAAATATAGGAGTAACTAAGAGGGGAGGGGTGAATCATTTATCACTAAAATATATCCCAAATCCCTTAGATGTCACATAAAATTGATTGCTATTATTATTTGGTAAACACACACAAAATACTGTAACTCGATAAATACAGAGTATGATTTACTTTTAACTGATCTTAAAACATTAATAGTGATTAATTTGCAAACATAAGAGAAATAACATGAACACATGAGACACCAAGATTTAACGTGGAAACCCAATATGAGGAAAAACACTAATAAAACGAGTTACTAGTTTCACTCTTCTGAAGTGAGCCCTGTTGGGAGCCAACCTAATTAAAGGTTACAAAACACACTGTTAGGTGTGACATTTTTAGAGGATTTAATCACCCTATAAGGAGTGGCCTTGCAAGAGGTCTTAAAACAATTCAATGGAATTGTCACCTTGTTAGAGGATTTACAACTGGGTATTAAACCAACTCTTTTAAGAGATTTTGGATAACTATTACAATGGTAAGAAAGTAACAATGAAATGACCTAATTGTGATGCAACTGAATTGCTAAGTATAGATCTCTATTCTACTTCATACTTGACCCTTCTTGATTGTATAACACTTCTCTGCTCCACAAGGATACATGCTTATCCTTCAAGTTTTCTCTTATTCTTTCTTTCTTAATTCAATCAACACATTAACACACACACTTAAAAAAATCTCAACTTGACCTTACATTTATACTATCCAAATTATCAAGTCAGCTCAATTACAAATTACAATAACCAATAATCATTACCATAGTCGGCTAGAAAATATACTTAAAATAATTAAGTTTTTAATCTCAAAACAACAAGATCCTTCATTGGCCAACTCTAATTGGTAAACATTGGTTTCGAGACAATTTCCCATGTTAACCAACAAAAGCTTGGTTAACACTGCGATCTTACAAAATCCTTTGGCAACAAAGTGAACTCGATGACTATTGACTCTATCCAATTTTCTTCACTAACCATGAGAACTCAGTTAACACTATTTCTGTAGAGTGATCTTCAAGAATGCTTAGTAGACAAGTAAAACTATCTTGCTAACCAAGTAAGCTCAATAAGCACCGACTGACAACTGATATGATATTTATGTAACATCAAAGACAAAACACAATTGGACAATTGTATCCAAAAAATGATGTGTTTTCTCCTTTTTTGTATGCTTTGAGGAGGGATCTCCTATATTATCTATGGGAATATAGTCAAGGAAAGGAAATTAAAAAGAGAGGGAAATATCCATAGTTGCTCAGTACAATGGTATGTTTTTTTCTCACTTGTATTTTTGGCAGTTGTAGCCTATGCTTTGACTACCATCGATTCCATAACCCAATTTATTGGTGCTCACAACAAGCAATGAATTATTTTGGCTTGTTTTCTCTATGAAAGGTTGTCATCGTGTCTATAGTATGTAGTTAATATGAAAATATGTGTTTAGCTTTTTATTATATGAAGACTATCTTTGTATGTTTATAGAGTGGGTAGGATTATGTTGGCATTTTACAGAGCTACCTAAGAGTGTTTTCTCTATAAGACATCTTGATTTTTCTATGTTGATCATGTCTTTAATTTGAGATACTTAAGAGTGTTTTCTCTATAAGACATCCTAATTTTTCTCTATTGACCATGTCTTTAAATTATGCAACCTATGTTAAATCGATGGCTTTTATATGATTATAAGTTGAAATGTTAATCCTTAGTAGTCAGAACTGGAAGAAAACTTTTGTATCCAACATTATACAACTTAATAAATACAAGTAGTTTATATAGTTCTATCTAATGTGTGATATCTTCTTTCCTTTGTTTTCAAGTTTAGTTGAATTAATCTTTGTTATGTGATTGAAGCATATATGGAAAAATCTCTTCTATTATTGAAGATTTTTATTCAATATAATTAATATCAGATTTGAAGGTTTAATTATGCATTGGTGCAGTTTAAGACCAAGAGGATGAATTGGGACTTCATAAGGGTACTATACAAGCTTGCTTATTTTTTAAACGATTTATGACCAATTTATAAAATAGCATCCTCTATTTAAGTAACAAGCATATAAGATACAAATTTATGGTGTAATATGGCTAAATCAAATCATGAGTAATAAGTTCCTTGCTATAATATAACTTTGAATTTTGCAATTTCCAACATTCTTGTGACTTATTTGTGAGCAACTTAATCTATTTCTCTATTTCAAATGGGAATTTTCTATTCCCTATGGACTTATGTTCTACAATCTCAAAGAATTTAAATTGTTTTTATATGCATTTATTGCTTAACTTCTCACACTCGAAAAAATAATATCTATTTTTGTGATTTTGGTATGAGTAGGATATTTCCACTTGTAAGTGATGGGCTTGGGATTCTTTTTCAATGTGGATTTATACATGTTCATTTAAATTCTAAATTCTAGAAGTTGTAAGATGTCCATTAGGAGAATTGTTGTTTGGTTTAATATAGACCATATACGTTAATTAAGGGCAAGTCAATATTAAATCAAAGTTCATTTTTTCTAGAAACATTAACAAATGATTCGCAAATAAGCAAGGAAACTCATATATTAAATTATATGTCAACGAAGTGGCTTGTTAGGAGCTAATTCAAATATTTTGGGAAATAATTTAAATATTGTGTGAATGAGAGGGAAGTAAGGGTATTAGAATTTTCTTTCTAGGACAAATAGATGATTTGCAAATGAAGGATTATGTTTGGATAGAAGAGCCACAAGAGTAGTATAGCTATAGCTGGTTAGTATCGATGTTTGGTTGAATGTTGGTCATTGATCAAATGGATGTTTTTACCAAGTGAGTGTCTATTTGGGTGGTCACTATATTGCCAAACTAAGAGGGGTTGACTCAATTTCAAACTAAAAAAATGAGTGTCTATCCTATAGGTTGTTTAAATGAGCTAATAGATTTCCTCTAACATGAGAAATTTTCTACAAAATCTACATTCCAAAAATAGTGAAATAAGAACTAGCACTTGCACCTTTGAGAGGTGAAGGGATTAAGCCGATAGTAAAATATATATCAAATGATCAATATTTACATATATTTAACAATTTCTATTTCTTCTATCTTCTATTTCTTGTTGATCCACAATATTCTAGGCTTATATATGTGTATATCTATTTGTATCTATATCTCTATTAACATGAATAGATTTATTGAAGAATTCACTGTCTTAACATTTTATAGAACCCTATAAAATAAGTTTAATTGTTACTCATAGAAAATAAAGAATAACTATCCATTATTTTACTATCACAAACATGAATACATTAAAAAAAAAATTCTTTTAACTTACAAACTTAATTATGTGAAATCTTATATTATCAACTTTGGTTGCTTCTCCCTATTTTTGTCTCTCTCCTTCTTCTTCCCTTTCCCACTTTTCTTTTCCTCATCCTTTTCTTCATGGTGGTCTCCTTCTTTGTGTTGTATCCTCCTCCTCCTTCTCCTCCTTCTCCTCCTACTTTTCTCCTTTGTCTTCCTCCTCTCATTCTACTACTTAGTTTTCACCTTCTTTTTTTAAACTAGTCGATATCCATGCTACGTCTTAAATATTTATTACATCACCCTTATTGATGTCAAAAATCATTGGTTGACATTTATCTTAGATTTAACATATTTTGTGCAACCCTAATTAATGTTCTAACATGTAATAATAATTAAGAATAACTTGCAATTTTCTATTATCTAACTTCAATTGAACTTTAACACTTGTTTAATAAAGTCTTACTCTTCCGTGAATTATATCCATATTCCTTATGTATTTGCATTAAATTGTAATCCCAACATAACAATAATTGGACCTAATCCTAAACCTAATAATTATATTTAAAAATTCAATTTATTATATCTACACGTGTACGTGCTTCTTTCATTGTAGATATTAGAGGATATAATTCATTTTCCAAATCTAATGTATATTTGAGCTTGAATCATAACCCTAACCTTTCTAATACTTAATTTTGATAGAACCCTAGTCCTTATTAAATTATATACCTATTCCTCACTCATGTTGAATCTTACTCCAACCTAATCTAATTGTAATTCTAATTGTAATTATACTTTGAAATAATTTTAAACCTAATTGATCTTCTACTAAAATTGCATGCTTTTTATGTTTAAAGGATTCAACCTTAACAATATTATATTTACAAATGTGTGCATACGTAACATTATAGAATACTAATCCTTCTTGAATTATACACCTATTCTTTATCCTTGTTGAATACTTTCCAACCTTATGAAATCTAAATCGTGACTAATAGCAATAAATATATTTTGTAAAAATTAGAATAAAATAATAAATTTTTACTATAGAGATTTTCTTATAGCTTATTTTAGATCCATAATTATATTTTTAAATAAAAGATCATTTTCTATTTTTTCTATAGTAAAATATGTTATAAAGACTTTCTAAGTTAAAAATATATATGTATATACACATACTCAAAAATATGCATATTCTACGATTTCTCATAATTTAGAGTTGAAAATTTCTATCTTTATCTCCTTAGTTCCAATAAAACTTGTGAAATCTATGGTCTCATGTCTACCATGAAAAGACTATAGAAGAAAATAGACGCGTTTAGGAGATAAACAAGGGATGCTATTGCGGGCTCAGGACTCGATGGTCTTCTCCCTTTCTATTTGTACTTTCAAAGGCTACTTTGTGATTATTATTTTTTTCCCCATATGTATTTTGGTTCTATGGGGCAAGGACTGTGTGTGTGGGAACTACCAAAACATTAGTTCCACTTATATTAGGGACTAATACAATAAAATAGAATAGTGCCCATTCACATTCAATTGATCTACTTATAATAGTGGACCAAAATTTTGAACCTGTTGTGCATAGACAAGTTTAGCTCAAGATCTCGCTTTAATTTAATATTTCACGCAAACTATTGATGGGTACTTGAAAAGCCTGCACAATGTAACTATTTATAATAGAAAATAAATAATAGGTTGAAATACACCATAGCCAGAATTGTGTTGATTTTCCAATTTTTTTTCTGCAAGTGATTCCATATCTGATAGCAGTGACATTTTTTGTTTTGCTATGCTTACCAAAATTGTAAATATATTTAGATTTTTTCCTTGCTCCTATGCTTCCTCCTTCTACAACCTTGCTCTATAAATGGACTCTTCAATGAAATTCAAACAGGCATCAAGATTGTTGCACCTAATTTCAAAGCCGCCCATCTACCTTTGAGTATGAGCTTGTAAATTTCTATTTGAATATGAGTTTATTGTTCAAATTCACTACATCTGTTATAGGTTCTTTTAAAGCACTTAAGCAAATGCTATGATATTAATCTCGTTTTATGTAGAAAGTTTGAATAACCTAGAAAACTTGCAAAATCAGGGTTAAAATCCGAGCCATCTTTATAATATTTCTAGTCTTATTTTGTTCATTGCCTCAACATTCTAAGCATTTCTTTACTTACATTCGTATATTCTGAAGCCCATTTAATCTAAACTACAAGTATTGTTTTGCCTCTATGGATCTAGCATTTGATTCTTTGGAAAATAGATATTGCAAAAGAAAAACAAGCAAGCCAACATGTCCCTTAAAATCAATTTTGCAAAAAGTTCTGTTAGTTATTTGGCTATTGAGGAAGCCTCTTTGGAGCTTCTGTTTGGTTTTTTTTTGGTGGTTTTGGTTAGGGTTTCCTTATTTTGTGTAATTTTTCCCCTTTCTTGTGTTTTGTCCCACCTTTGCAGAGGTTTGCGACTATATCTAGGGTTTTTTTGGTGGTTTTCATAATATTTTTAATCTTATTCCTTTCCTGGCCTCAACATTCTAAGCATTTCTTTAGTTCCTTCATATATTTTGAAGCCCATTTAGCCTAAACTGCAAGTATTATTTTTCCTCTAGAGATCTAGCATTTGAATTTTTGAAAAACATGTATTGCAAAAGCAAAACAAGCAAGCCAACAAGTCCCTTACAAAAAATTAGTAAAAAATTCTTTTCGGGGTTTAGTTGTGGTGGAAGCCTCTTTAGAGCTTCTGTTTGGGGGTTTTGTTGTTGGTTTTGGTTAGGGTTTCCTTATTTTGGGATTTTTTTCCCCCTTTCCTATGTTTTGTCCTACCTTTGATGATCTAATGATCTTGTATTTAGGACCAACTTCTAAATCATTTGAAAGAATTCATAATCATGATTAGTGTCTACTCCCTTGATCTATGACTTGTGACTTGATACTTTGATATGGCCAATATTGGGGTAGATAGATCAACTGAAATGAATTAGCCTATTCTGTTATGTTCAACTAATATTCTTGTACACTTGAAAGCATAGACTATGGATAGAAGTGCTAAGAGGATAGAAGATACACATTGCAAAGTAAAGATAGAGGAGGCCATCCAAGAAAATTTAATATTTATTTATTGTGGGACAATACCCTTTTTGCTATCTATGATATCTCTTAAGCTTTTTTTCAATAATCGGCACACCCTTACTAGTTTGTTGACCATGATGATGTGTTTGCTCCTTTTTTGTATGCTTTTAGGAGGGATGTTCTATTTTATCTATGGGAATATAGTCAAGGAAAGGAAATTAAAAAGATAGGGAAATATCCATAGTTGCTCAGTACAGCATTATGTTTTTTTCTCACTTGTGTTTTTAGCAGTTGTAGCCTATGCTTTGACTGCCATCAATGCCATAACCCAATTTGTTGGTGCTTACAACAAGTAATGAATTGTTTTGGCTTGTTTTCTCTATGAAATGTTGTCATCGTGTCTATAGTATGTAGTTAATATGAAAATATGTGTTTAGCTTGTTATTATATGAAGACTGTCTCTACATGTTTATAGAATGAGTAGGATTATGTTGGTGTTTTATAGAGCTACTTAAGAGTGTTTTCTCTATAAGACATCCTGAATTTGCTATGTTGATCATGTCTTTAATTTGTGCAACCTATGTTAGATCGATGGCTTTCATATGATTATAAGTTGAAATGTTAATCGTTAGTAGTCAGAACTGGAAGAAAACTTTTGTATCCAACATTATACAACTTAATAAACACAAGTAGTTTATATAGTTCTGTCTAATGTGCAATATCTTCTTTCCTTTGTTTTCTAGTTTAATGGAATTAATCTTTGTTATTTGATTGAAGCATATATGGAAAAATATCAAGTGTTCTTAAAGATTTTTATTCAATATAATTAATATCTAATTCAAAGGATTAATTACACATTGGTGCAGTTTAAGACCAACAATATGAATTGGGAATTGTGTGAGGGTACTATAGAAGATTGCTTATTTTTTAAATAATTTATGACCAATTTATAAAATAGCATCCTTTGTTTATGTAACAAGTATATAACATACAAATTTATGGTGTAATGTGGCTAAATTGAATCATTAGTAATAAGTTCCTTGCTATAATATGATTTTGAATTGGAATTTTCTAGCATTCTTTTGACTTATTTGTGAGCAGTTTCATCTATTTCTCTATTTCAGATGGGACTTTTCTATTCCCTATGGACTTATGCTCTGTAATCTCCAAGAATTTCAATTGTTATATGCATTTATTATTTGACTTCTCACACTTGGAATAAAGAATATCTCTTGTTGTGATCTTGGTATGAGTTGGATATTTCCACTTGTAAGTGATAGGCTAGGGATTCTTCATCCAACATGGATTTATACATGTTCATCTAAATTCTAAATTCTAGAAGTTGTAAGATGTGCATTAGGAGAATTGTTATTTGGTTTAATATAGACCATATAGGTTAATTAAGGGCAAGTCAATATTAAATTAATGTTCATTTTTTCTGAAAACTTTAAAAATAATTTTGTAAATAAGCAAGGAAACTCATATATTTAATTATATGTTAATGAAGTGGCCTTGGGAGCTAATTCAAATATTTTGGGAATGAGAGGGAAGTAAGGGTATTAGAATTTCCTTTCTAGGACAAATAGATGATTTGGAAATGAAGGACTATGCTTGGATACAAGAGCCAGAACACTAGCATTGCTATAGTTGGTTAGTATAGGTGTTTGGTTGAATGTTGGTCATTGATCAAATGGATTTTTTTACCAAGTGATAGCTCATTTTGGTGTTCATTACAATGCATGCCAAGGTAAGATGGGTTGACTCAATTTCAAACTTGTATAAATGAGTTGATAGAAATCCTCTAAGATGAGCAATTTTCTACAAAATTTATGGCTTTTTCACTCCTTAAATGATACCTACACATTTTCTAACTAGACCTTGGTTAGATGCAATGATGTTTGCAATGATATCTCCATTCCTGACATAGTGAAATAAGAAACATGTCTATTGTTTCATGTGTTGAAATAGACTATAAAACTTGAACATGCTTACATTGTACATGATACAATTGGAGGGAAATAATGCCACATATTATGGTCAATATGTGCTATGCCAAGCATTTGAGCTAAAATCAAAACAATAAATTAGTTCATAATCCATATGCGTGGTATACCAATTCTAGTTGTAGTGACAAAGTCAATGCAGTATGGAAGTGGTGACAACACAACCATTAGAAGCATCCCATGTGACTACAACTCTTTCAGCCACTTTATCAAATAATTGGTAAACCTGTATACCCTATTTCAAGCTCTTCTTTGGCATATGTTCAACTTTGGATTTAACAATGTATGTAAAATGGTCTTGTTTTTCTTGAATGTGGAAGAAAGCTCCTCATCATTATTGCATTTGCTAGAAACAAACTAATATGGAAATGTTCATTGTACAAACTTCATGGCTCTAGCACATGGTTGTTTTAGCTTGAATTGTAGGCTATTGAGCTTAAGCCTCCGTTTAAGGGGGAAGGTAATAATTTTTTCCTTTATTGTTGAAGTCCCTAAACTTGTCATTAATTTTGAAATAGAAAGTTCTAAGGTGGTATTATATGGATTTTTTTTTATTGGAATAAGAATCTAAGAATTACAATGCATTTAAAACATTAACAATACAGTATAAAACAAATCGTTATAACATAATCACTACACTATGTTCATGACATCAAACTTGACCATCACTATAGCAATGTTGGATAAATATGAATTGGCCAAAGTAGTAGAATGATATGGTGCTATGCTCATGACGTCAGACTTGACCATCACTACAACAATACTAGATAAACATGAGTCAAACAACAATGCAGTATAATATGGTGCCCTCCAAATCATGATCAACCAATGAGCTAGAAATCCCATCTTGCTGAGTCATCTCTACACATGTTGCAAAGTTGAGTTTAGAATGGACGGGGAGGCTATCTTGATTCTATTTTGTAGGAGTGTAGTTTTGTAGCGTGTACATTAGCTATAATGTCCTGAATAGAGGAGACAAACCAAGTTCTTAAAGTTACCAAATTAGAACATATAATTTTCATTTCTATTTCCAATCAAAGAAAGGAGTGGGAAATGGCAGCTTGACATCAAATCTTCCAAATATTTTTAATAATAATCAGCCTACAAGAGTTAGCAATCATGTTATGAGTAGGTGAGGATCCAAGAAGAGCACATTTCCATGACCAAGTGAAATTGAACAGCACAAGTATGGAGGTTTTAAGGGCAACCCACAACAACCTAATATGAGAGAAGAGCCAAAAATAGTGGATTAATGATTCATCTTTACCACAAAAAGGGATAATGTGGCTGCTGAATGAGGAATTGAAGACAAGAGCCCACTAGAAGCTTGGCATGGAGAAGTTTCCAACTAGTAAATTGTGATTGAGCATCAGCTTTTGTTTTCCAAATTTGAAGACTAAGCTTGCTCCAATGAGACCAACTTCATTTACATTTCCAAAATATAGTGTTGAGATGATGAGAAATGGCCAAGTTAGGTAGAAGCTTCTTGTACAAATCTTTGAGAGGGAAAGCATGAATACTACTACCGTTAGGCCACCTCTAGTCCTTTAGGAAACTAAAGTGATTGTTGGAAGAAAGAAGGATAAAGATATTAGGAGGAACTAGCATTTGGAGTTCTATTATAGCCACCTTGTTAGTATTTCTTAGATTAAAACATTGTTTGAGTTGAGGCCACGATTTTCTAGTGAAGTTTGTAGAGTCCCAAAGGTCTCTGAATGCCTGAATGCCTTTCTTAAAGAGGCACTTAGCTTTGAACCTAGATATTCTCGCCAAAGCGCTACCATTGTGTTGAATTAATCTATTCCACCAAATTGAAGATGTGGAAAAACTAGATCCTTGGCTGAAAGACCGATCATACCAAGAAAGCTTACTTGAACAAGTTGCCAAGCCTTCCAAATACAATTAAGAGGAACTGAGCCATGAAGTTTAAAGAATGGGGTAAGGAGAACCATATCCTTCCAATGAATTATGCTCCAAGACTTACTAGCAGTGGTTGTTTGAATTCTATATCTAATTAGACTCTTCCAAGGAGCAATCTCATCCAAGGCTCTGCTGATCCATTTTGCTGATAAGAAAATCCCTTGATTGTAAGGGTCTATGATACCCAACCCTCCCTTATCCTTTGGAAGGATACAATGAGACCATGATGTAACATGCATAGCTTTTTGATTACCCCATTTGGACCAAATAAAATTATGAATAAGCCGAGTTATTTGATTATAAGAAGCCTTAGATGATAACCAACATGAAGATATATACACATGGCTAGATAAGAGAATTTTATTAGCCACTTGAATATGACTAGCCATGGATAAATAGTGGTTTGACCAAGTCAATAGTTTAGATTTTAATTTACATAAGAACCATCTCCACATATCTTTCAATGAAACTCCAATTCCAAAGGGGATGCCAAGATATCTGGTAACAACTCCATGTTTGATCTCTTTCCAATCATTAGGAATCCATGGGTGCTAAGAATTGGGATGAGTCTTCCAAAATTCTATTTTGTGAGTAGCAATTTTGGAACTTGAAACTTTGTAATAGAAATCTGGGACATGCAACAAATTATTGACATTCTCAATTGAGTTTTGGAGAAAAATCATGTTGTCATCAGAAAAATGGGAATTGAGGGTTGTCATGTGGCCAAGAAGGGAGATTCCATGAATAAGGTGAGTCTCTTGAGCAAGCTAAAGGAGATAAACAAGGGCATCAATAGAGAGGACATAAAGAAATGGTGCTAGAGGGCAACCTTGGCATATTGATTTTGAAGAGGGAATTGTGATGAAAGGGTACCATTAATTGCCAATCTAGCGTTTGCCTCCCATTCTTATGGCATCATGAAATATAAATAGAATGAAAATATTTAATAAAAAATTATATTTAATTCTAGTAGTAGGTTAGAAAAAATTTAATTTAATTTTATCTTCTGTGTTATATTTACATGTTATTTAAGATTTGAATTTGTTTTGGTGATGATTAGTCTTATTTGCAACTATAAGTTTTCTTTAGTATTAAATTCATAAATTAATGGTATTATATATGATGCAAAGTGCTATTTAGTCTCACCCCTAGAAAGCAAGAAATTTGGCTAGGTTTGGTTTCATTCTAGTGATTACATGTAACTAAAGCTTCAAACACTTGGTCAAAATTTTGTGTAACAAGGGAAGTGAACCCCAAGTATTGACATAGATTATCTAAAATGATTATGCTAGATGCAACCTAAGTTGTAAGCAATTAGGCTTGGATGTTAGCAATAAGGGAAATTTTCTCAAGTATCAGCTAAATATGGCTCTAGAACTAGAAGGTAAATTTTGCATCTAGAATTTTTCATCATGTTGATTATCAATTCTTAATTGCATATTTTTTATACAAAATGAGCCATGTTGTATCAACCTCGCAACATAAGTCAAAATATAAGTCTTCATTTTGCTCATGATTAGTCATAAATGTGACTTGAAACCTTTGATAATATTGATCTTGTATGACCAAAGAGTTAAATGTTCCATTTCATCAATGATGAGTCCTATGCATAACTCGAAGCATCATTAGATAATTTTTCTTTTTTTCTTTTTTGTTTCTTTAGAAAATCTCATAAACAAAGTTTAGTGCAATGAAAACCTCAAAACTCTAGTTAATATTTTGTATCAGAGGGAGAAATTAAACCATTTTGGTTTTGTTATTGTGAACACATAAGTTTTTCTCTTCTATTTTAGCATAGCAATATTTTTATGTTGTATTGTAATGTGGCGTCTAAGCCTTTTTACATATAGAGGGAATGTGACTTGTGTTGGAAGAGAAAACACTATAAGAGTGGGGTGGAGATGGTGAATCAAAATGTATAAATTATTTTAAATGTTTGTAGAAAAAATGGTTATTTGTCACAAATTACACATTAACCAAAATGAAACATTCACATTGAACATGAACTATATATATAGCTTTTAACTTGAAATGAAAGATATCAAAGCATCTAGATGAGACTCACAAAGAACACCATGACATGTCAATTTGTGTCAAGTGAAAAATCCTCAAAACCAAATAGTTTTGTCATAGGATAAAAACCCACTCCAAACCTATAATTTTAGTGAGTGCCAATTCTTTACATCATTCTATAGATCCAATGACAAGGAGTGTCAACCCCTCCTTTTTCTCTTCACAACTAATATTTTAGATTACATATAATGATGGGGACACAACCCAAGAACAGAATGGACATAACAGAAAAGGGAAATTGACACAACAGAAAAGGGAAATTGTATTAACTGAAAAATAAGCTAGTACATTCAGTACACAGAAAATAAACTTCAAAACATGCCCTAAGGGCTTACAATAGCATAAATGTGGAGATAATTTCTCCTTTCAGTACCTCCTCTCAAACTCCACTCTGAACTGCCTTTTACAATGCCAAAAATCTCCTTAAATAGACCCCGGAGGGTTAAGGACTAGGAGTACATTCTAGAAAGTGCTAGTAGGCATCCACCAACCAAAAAGAAGGTTCCAGAAGCTGCGTTAGAAGTTGGCGCAAATCTGACAAAGGATGGAGTTTGCCACAAATTGAAGCCCTTATACCCTCTTCCTTGTCCACGTCCTCTACCTCTTCCTCTCTGATTTCCAAAGTCTTGATCACGGGAGCGGTTAAAACCCTCATTCCTCTAGTTCTTGCTAGTACCCACATCTTCATTTTTCTTTTGGGTTTCATTGCAGCCTCTAGATGATCTACCGCTTCCCCTTCCTCCTTGACCATGCCCTCTTTGTCTTCCTTCAAACCTTTTATTCAGCTTCTCTTCAACTTGTAGGGCAAATTGGTATGCCTCTTCAACGCTGGTCATTCTTACCAGACTTAATTCCTCCTGGATGCTAGGTCGCAACCCACTAATATAACGAGCAACCTTCTCCTTATTTGCTTCTGCATGCCCCGCTCTAATCAAGAGTCGGTAAAATTCCTCTATATATTCTTGGACTAATCTTCCTGCTTGCTTTAACTCATGCATCTTCTTAAACAAATCAAGCTCGTAGTCCACAAGAATGAACTGCTTCTTCAATTTTTCCACCATGCGATCCCATCTTGTGATCTTCTCCTTTCCTCTTCTGTTTCTTTCCAATTGGACCTCTTGCCACCAGATTTTGGCATGGCCTTTCAGTTTGGTCTTTGCAAACTTAACCCTATCTGGGTCCCTGATATCCTCATACTCAAAGTATTCTTCCAGTTCATTGATCCAATCGATCAACTCATTTGGTTTCAGATTTCCTGAAAATACACCCACTTCAATTGTAGTTCTTTTCCCAAACTTAGTAATGGCCCTAAAAAGCCTTTCCTTTGCATGATTCAAAACTTCCCCGTCAAATTCCCCTTCTGGTCCAATTTCATCTTCCTCGTTGTCATCTTCACTTTCATCAGGAGCTCTTCCTATAATGCTTGTACCTGCCTTTGGGGGGCTCTTACCTCCTTAGGATTAATAGCTTTGGCCCTTCCACCACCTCTCTTCGTGGAGGCATCTTCTTAACTCAAACCCATAACCACACAGTCCTGGTGCAAACTACCTCACAGTCGACGCTCTGTCTACACACTTAGGAAAACTTGCTCTGATACCACTTGATGGGGACACAACCCAAGAACAGAATGGGCACAACAGAAAAGGGAAATTGCATTAACTAAAAAATAAGCTAGTACATTCAGTACACAGAAAATAAACTTCAAAACATGCCCTAAGGGCTTACAATAGCATAAATGTGGAGATAATTTCTCCTTTCAGTACCTCCTCTCAAACTCCACTCTGAACTGCCTTTTACAATGCCAGAAATCTCCTTAAATAGACCTCAGAGGGTTAAGGACTAGAAGTACATTCTAGAAAGTGCTAGTAGGCATCCACTGACCAAAAAGAAGGTTCCAGAAGCTACGTTAGAAGTCGATGCAAATCTAGAAGAATCCAGAAACGGTCATCGAACTTTCGGGAGGCATAACTTTTGAACCGTAGCTCTGATTGATGAACCATTTACATTTTCGGAAAGCTCTCGAAGCGCTCTATAGCCCTATGGACCAGCTTCACTCATCCCCCATTTTTTGGCGCTTTTCAAGCTCATTTAATGCCCCTCACCTGACTTTGAAGCATTCTTAGGAGGTCTCCACAACCCGAAAAACTGCAATAACTCTCAAACTGTGGGGCCTTTTGACTTGATTCTTTTTCTGGAATGCTCTAAATTACAATTACATTCATCTAGCCAATTTACACCTCCTAGTTCACCAAAATAATG
Source organism: Cupressus sempervirens (assembly GCA_028749045.1). NCBI lineage: Eukaryota > Viridiplantae > Streptophyta > Pinopsida > Cupressales > Cupressaceae > Cupressus > Cupressus sempervirens. The sequence goes on along the minus strand of CM053792.1, from coordinate 858,439,930 downwards.
GCTCAATTACATACTCCTATTTTTTGGGGATTTACATGAACACTGATAGTGGAACTGTGAGAGTTGGAACCTTTATTTGACCCAAATGGGTATCCAAAAAATGAAAACACATGAAACAGAAACTAAGTCTAAGTATATTTTTTGGGTGGCACAGGATTGCCTTTATACCTTTGGATGCTCCTGCATCATATAAATGCACAACTAGATTTATAGACCTTGCATTTATGTACATACACATTGTCATATGATGTTCAATCAATGCCAAACATACTCCATATACAAGAAAGAATGAACATACACCCTTAGTGAAGTTGTGCATGTACATTCTTCCTTATATAGGGATACAAATAATATGTCTCTCAATGTTACAAAAAATAGTTTTACAACTATCATAACCAAACCCTTAATAGGGTAATTTTTGTGTTACAAACTGTTAGACAAATAATTTTAAAAAACTATCCATTCTTTTGATAGTATTTTAACATTGTCTTACAGAATAGCCATTTCATGGTCAAGTGAAACTGTAACTGTTATCAGCTTTGCTAATGAATTTCTTGTCTTCTATTAATCTAGTAAAGTTCTTTGCCAAAAGAAATTTGTTATGAGAGAAAATAAACTGATTTCTTTTGTCTTAGAGTTTTGTTGATCATAGAAATTACTGACAAGAATCAGTCTAGGGTTAAATACAAAATAAAAAACCCTAACTGAAACAATTCTTCTTTATTCGCTGTTTATATTTTGAAGTAGAAACCAAAAAATTGAGATCTCCATCTTTGAAATGTTAAAAAAAAAGAAACTTTTACTCCAAAACAACTTATAAATTTTCTTTTTTTGTTAAAAATTCTTAACAATATAAGACTTTGTCTTTCTATTTTGAAGCATGATTTTTAATCAACTGTCTCAATAATTATTTTCCAAAACCCAAAGAAAAATTGGTTATTTGTTAGCATCTTTTTAATGAATAAAGAAAATAGTTTTAACAGTTAGAATTAACAAATCCAAAACTTTATAGGAGTCATTTCTTCCTTGAAGTCTACACATTATTTCATTTATCTAAATGGTAATATTTTTCAAACTTTTTCTTTAAGAAGAACACTCCATGAGAATAATGAAAACAACACAAATACCTCTTTTGTAGGAAGTAAATACTTTTGGTTATTGCTCGTTAATTCTTCAACCTCTTGGCTTAGGTTTTCATTTTTAGAAAGTATTTGCATGCTTTCATCATCTGTTTCACCTATCTTTTCATTCAGTGTGTAATTATCTTGTTGTAGCCTTTGTATGATAACATCTTTGTCTTTAATAATTTGTTGAGCATTTCTCTTCTCTCTTTCCAATATTCTTTTGTCATCTTTGATTTTCTCATTCTTTCTAGTACTTCAGTTATTCTTAGGGCTTGGTTTTCTTGTTCCCTTTTCATTTTGGTTGTGTCTTCTTATAGGGCAGTATTCTTTTCCATTGGACCTGCTATTATTGCATTAGCTTCTTTCGAGTTTGCACTTCCCTCTCACAGTTGTTCAATGTTATCCAGGATTATCTTTAGTTGCTTTGCTAATTCTTTTCTTCTGGTAAATGAGACTTTCATCTTGTCTTTCATATATTGTATCTATTCATTGTCTACCTCCAAAGCTTCTTACAATTATTTTTCCTTTCTATACATTTCCATTTTCCTAGATCTACTCTCAAGTTATTAAACTTTCCACTAGAGAATTAAGTTTTAATACAAATTATTAGAAAGAAAGATATTGAGAGGGGGTGGGGGTGGGGGTTGAATTAGTATTACAAAAAAATTCACCTATTTAAACTGTAACGATAAACTTGATCTGATATTCATTAACCTTTAAGTTTAACTTGCAACAATATTAACTAGGTTGCCTATTTTCCGAAATATAAAGAAATAAAGTAAATAACCATAACAATCATGCATGTACACATAACTCCATGATTTTTTGTCTTGTGGAAACTCTTAGTTAGAGGGAAAAGTTGCGATGGGATGGTATCGACAACTTTTCATTATAGTAGAAAAGTATTGCCCTGTTAGGAGACACAATCGTCATCTTCTAACTGACTCACCCTAGTAAAAGTGACTGATACATTGTTATATGTATATAAGAGCCTTATTAAAGACCACTCAACTAAGAGATTTTATTCCACTAGTATAGTGTTCACCCTATTAAAGTATTTACATTCAAGTCTAGTGAAGACATATATCCATTTTGTTAAGAACTACCTTTTTTAGGGATTTCACAAACACTTGTTAACACTATTAAAAATCAAACAAGATAGAAATTTCTTGTAATTGCTTTATCCTAAAGCTGTTAAGATCCCTTTTGCTTTGTCTCTGATTTTTGAATTCTTTTGTAGGCTCTCTGTAACCATATCAATGAATGTTCTTTGATTTTACATCGAATTCTCATTCAAACTCTTAACTCTCATAAACTCTTCCTTCATGCGAGTTGATTACTTTTTATTCCTTCTTTCCTTCACTTTGAAAACATAATTAGGGTTTTAGAATCATTATCTCCTTCCTTAGGAATCCTTCTCTTTCTCAAAATTTCCAAAATCTTTGCTCGTGTTGGTTGCATCTAGATCTTTTTGTCATTCTTGAGGAGTGAAATAACGTTATTTTATTCGTCAAAACCTTCCTTGAGTTCTTCACTAGATTCATTTACCAATCTCTATAAATTGTTTTGTTTGGCTCTTTGTACCGATGGTAAATATTTTCTTTCTATCGATTAGTCTTCATTGTCATCTTGCGTATCAGTTACACTTTAGTTCACCGATTAACTTATATCCTTTACGCATTTGTTAAGTGTTTATTGATAACGATTAGTTCACTTGTTTACTTCCTTTCACCGATTATATATCTCTATTTACCTATTGCCTTTACCTATATACCTATTTGACTAACTTCAGAAAAATGACTTATGGTTTTCCAGCAATGACAACCATAACATCAAAATCATCATCAATAGCCTTAATATGATTTTCCAATCAACTTTACATACTATTTTTAGTTTTACAAAGAAGTGAAGTATGATAAGAGACCATGTTATATATTCAAGGATTCTTTTGTGAATGTAGAAGGACATTGTGAACCTATCCATACTAGTGTTCCTAAATATGTCTTTATGGGCAATTTTATGCCAAGAAAAGTTGTAATGGAATAAATTATAGTGGCAAATTACATATTTAATCTAGAACAAAAGTTCGAGAAGATTAACCCACATTGTCTATATGGATAGAGTTTGGCAAAGTTAAAATTTACTATGACACTTGTTACGATGTGACATTAAGAATCAAATGTAGGGATATTACTGTTCATGCTTCTGTCAGTGTTCCTTCAAGTGGGAAATTGTTGGGAGTGTGAAGTCCAATAGTAATGACCTTTCGCCTTCTCCCTCCTTCGTATTTGTCAATTCTCTATGTTTCTATAAATGGTTGTGTGCATGTCATGATTGATGTATTGGTTAAACATCAGTAAAGAGATTTATCTATTTTGAGAATGAATGTAGCCAAATTTGGCAAAGCACCATAGTTTCATGTGTTATGTGTTTTTTCTCCATTTTTTAAATTGTTGTTTTAAATATGTTCATGATATATATCTAATTATTTATAACTCACTATTAGTGCAACTAATTACAATCCAATATTCAGTTTATGGTAGCCTAAATAATAAATATATAAATATATAAAGCTTTAATTTATTTCATGAAACATAGTCATATGTTATTTCACTCTATAACTTCATCTATTTGAATATTGATTTCATATATTTGATGATTAATAATTTTTCTATGAATACTTTACACTGATATGATAATTAGAAAATAATAAATTGTAAGAGTGACTAGCTTAGGTAGTTTCTATTTTTCTATATATTTTCTTAAAGGAATCCAATTTTGTAGAAAGATGTATGTACAATGTATTGTCATGGTTGTTAGTAAGTTGGTTAACTAGTACTCTTATATTAAAGTGTGATAGGTTCTTATGAATCATAAATAAGATATATGAATAGTGTTATATCGACAACTGTATACATAGAGCATAAAGCGATTAAGAGATGAGACGACGTGTAGAAAGAGTAGGGCAAATTGCTTACCATCCTTCCGCTCCCTGTTTACCTACCAGTGGGAATCCACCGCTTTTATCCAAAAAAAAAAGCGGGCATTGCAACTTGTTAATGAACCCGAGACTCAAATTCGTCCCATTGTTTAAAAAACAACGACGCCCGCACTTTATCAAGATCCTTTCTTTACCTGATCTCGCTCAAATCTCTATAAATGGCCGCCTGAAACTGTAATCGCCATTCTACGTTTGCAGATTCATCAATATAATCTGGGATTTCCATCATGGCAAGTCTACTGTTGTTGGTATCTGAGCTCCTCAGAAAAGATCACGGCGATCGTCTTCTCGATTCTCCTTCAAATCACAGCAATCGAATGGTCCAGCGATCGAATCCGGTGGAGTGCAGTACTAAGAGAAAAGATGGCTCAGGGAAGGCGGAAACAGGGGAAGAAGATGATAGTAGCTCACTAGTGATCTTCAGGTTTTCTGTCGCCCCGCTTCTCTGTTAGACTACAATTTTTGTAAGAGCTCCGATCATGAAATATTCAGGCTGTGTGCAATCCTTTTAAGAGAATTTAAGATTTTTATTCATTGAATTTGTAGATTGTTTGCAAATTTTTGATTTATCACTTTTGTATTACTTTGAATGCGGAGCGCAATCTATGGATCCACAAGATGGATTTGAGTCATAGCACAGAAAATCAGAAGGTAATTTTAATGAAATTCTTTGAGGTCTTGGCAACATGAAATATTGTAGTGTAAGTTACCAGGAATTTCTTATAGCCCTGATTTCAACATCTTTGCTCTTCCCTCGTCTAATGCTACTTAAGTGCTTAGTTCAAAGTACTGTTGTTTATTGTTCTCATCAGTATTTTCTATTAATAAATAATATACGAAGATTCACCAAATTTTTTTTTTTTTAACTATAACAAGTTTCAAATTTCTTTAGGTAAGCTAAATATTTATTTGTTAAATTGTTTAATCAAATATATTTACATATATTAATTGATTTTTAGATCACATAATTTTATAAATCAACTCAATAGAATTTTGTATTATATTAATGTTTTCACATAATAAAAAATTAATTTGATCATTGAATTTTTTTATTTTTTCTACAGAAATATAGTTTGAATATATTTATTTTAAATTTAAATTTAAATTAATGTGAAAAATGAGATTTAAATATAAAGTTAAATTATAATAAAAATACAACTACTAGCATTCATTAAATTTATATATGCCAAAAGAATATTCTAATTAATCACAGTTCTAACATTAATACATATTAGTATTAATCACAGTTCTAACATTAATACATATTAATCACCAAAAATAAATAAAAATTTAACTATAACAAGTTTCAAATTTCTTAATGTAAGCTAAATATTTATTTGTTAAATTGCTTAATCAAATATATTTACATATACTAATTGATTTTTAGATCACATAATTTTATAAGTCAACTCAATAGAATTTTGTATTATATTAGGTTCCGTTTGGTTGCTGGAATATGAGTGGAATAGGAAAACGAAATTAGAATATGTTTTATATTCGTTGTTTGGTAAGCTCAATCGGAATTGGGAAAAGGAAGACATATTCCAATTTTGCCCCTAAAATGAGCATATGTTTATGCCAAAAAATATCTGTTATTGGAATAGGCTATTCCATTCCCATTCCGATTCTCCATTAAAATATATATATATATATATATATATATATATATATATATATATTTTTTTTTTTAAATTTAATTTTTTTTTTGAATTTTTTTTTTTTTTGAATTTTTTTTTTAAAACTTTTAGTTTTTGAATTTTTTTTGTTAAATTTTTTTTAATAACATTTTTTAAAATTATATCTATTTTTTAAAAAAAAAAAAATGAAAATGAATTAACTAAAAAAATAATAAATTAAAATTTTTTTAAAGAAAAATGTTTTTAAAAATACAAAACTTAACCTTATTCCTATTCTATTTTTGTAAAACTAAACAATAGATTAACATATTCCCAATCGAATTCCAAGTGCACCAAACATGATTGGAATTGCCTATTTCTATTCCCATTCCTCATTTCCATTCCCATTCCATTTTTCTATTCTAATTTTCTATTCCTATGCCAGCAACCAAACGGGGCCTTAATGTTTTCACATAATAAAAAATTAATTTGATCATTGAATTTTTTTATTTTTTCTACAAAAATATAGTTTGAATATATTTATTTTAAATTTAAATTTAAATTAATGTGAAAAATGATATTTAAATATTTTAAATATAAAGTTAAATTATAATAAAAATACAACTACTAGCATTCATTAAATTTATATTTGCCAAAAGAATATTCTAATCACAATTCTAACATTAACACATATTAGTATTCAAAAGTGTTGTTTGTTATTTGTTGACTTGACATTCCATAAAACTTTAGAGAATAAATTAGTAACTATAAGGATGTAGTTAAAGTTCATTATATATAAAAATTAAAAAATGGCGACCAGAGCGGTTAGAAATCATGTGAATAACTCAAAAAATGCAACAAACGATTAATATTTATCTAGAAATCATTGGATAGCTAAGAATTGCGAACATTCTGAGAAAGAAAACAAACTTAATGGTAGTGTAGTGTCGTATTTGCTACCAGAACACTGGAACCCTAGCAAGGAAAGGAACAAGGTGGGGATAAATAATCATGTTGCTCCCCCTCCTAAAGTCTTTTCGCCTGCTAAAACCAATTACATGGTAGAAACTTCAAACCAGTTTGCGATTCTAAGTGCACATTTTGATCCGAGTCATTTCAATGCAAAGCAAGAGTCCCGAATTGATATAGGGGCCACTCCAGCAGAAACCCCAACTTTAGAGGGAAGGAGGCAAAAATGTGTCAAATGTGGCTAAGAACGTTAGAAACCAAGCCACGACGTTCCCAAATCAGGTATCTTCTTTCCATGCCTGTCGAGAAGAAATTAGCACTCGAATTAATTTACATTCTATGAATTATGAATCTGCTAAACTTTCTTCCTCTTCGGGTTCCCATAAGTTTCGCCCCATCATGTTTTCCACATCTAGTCTAGATAACCAAATTAGATTTTTTAACCTTACTAAATACTCAAAACAAAACAAAAATATGTTCTTCTCTCAGCAGTTAGGTTTTCTTCCAGCAAGAACCTTGGAGCCTTTGCAAATCACAAAGAGTCAATCTAGGAAGAATATGTCCATCAACCCTACTTCTCCTCATGCTTCACCCATTTCATATGTTCCACCTCATCGTAGAAACCTTGATCTCAATTCCTCGGTTCTCTTAATTTTCAATCCAGATCTAATCCTGAACCCTACCCCTCCATCTTAGAGGATGAATTCCTCATCATTAGTAATAATGACAATGAATAACGATGGCAAGAATGCCAAAAGGTTGGATTATTTGCATTTTGGAATGGTCCAAAGTGCAAATGCTCAACCTCATAAATTGGATACAGGAATTTTGCAAAACCCAGGTAAGTATTTCTCACCACTCTGATAGATTAGTATACATACATTATAGAGATAAATTTGTTAAAAAAGATTTCTTATATGTCTTTGATTGTTTTTTAAAGGTTATGCTGTGAAATTTTTTGATTGGAATTTGGACTATAAGGAAGAGATGTTAAATTTTTTGTTACCGACTTGGTTCACCCTGTAATCTCTTCATCCAAAACTTCTACATGTAGAAATTATTAGGAAAATAGGGTCTTCTATGGGTGATTTTATTGGTATGGATGCATCCTTTAGTCATTGCAATAATATCAAGCTTCTTATTAAGTGCAAGGTTAATAAATTGGAACTCAAACCCATGAAAGTGATAACAAACGAAGCTTTATACAAACTTAACTTCCATAGATATGAAGGTAAACTCTCAGAATTATTAAGACTAGACAATGATAAGAAAATTTTATTCAATAAGATATAATTAATTGTGGATCTTAGGAGTACTTTTCCTATGATGAATATAAGGATTCAAAAAGAGTTTCAAAAGGATTCCTTATACAAGAAAGATCTACATAAGATTCACCAGGCTACAATAAGAAAGGCAGAGCCAGTTCTCGAAAGGGGGGTAGTCAATACAGAAAAGACATCAAAGGTAAACCCATTGATAGGAATCAGAGACAGTCTATCTCCAAGTCCTAAGAAAGGTTAGAAGAAAGTAACAGAGTCAATACAAGTAGTTAAAATAAAATAAAATTAGAATTTAGAAGAAGGCAACCATTCATTAGTAGAAATAAACAAAGAAAACATTACTAGTCTAGAGACGGAGGAAAGTAAAGGAATCGATTCTTCAAAAATATAGACTTTGTGGGTATTCCAGAGCCCCAAATATCCTAAAAGGGATAAGAGAGGCAGTAATCAAGATATGATTGGAATAAGGCTACAAGGATCAATGACTAGCAATTTAAAACCAAAGAAAAAATTTTAAAAAGTCAAAAAGAACAAGAATATAAATACAATAAATGAAGAAGGAAAGTCATCAGAGAAAATGGTGAGACAACAAGACAATAAGCTATTGGATAATATGGTTAGTAGCTTAGAAGAAAAAGAAAATAATCTTCTATTTGTAGATGAAGGTCCAAAACAAGGGGAAGTCTAGTATATAGAGGCAACGTTGGGAACTTCGTAGAAACACTCAGTAGATCTTGAGCAAGAAACCAAACTCACCAACAGAGAAATTATCAGTAGATTTACCAAATTTCAGTAGATGCCACCAACTAGTTCAGAACTCTCAGATCCATCTAATAGTAATCACAAGGTAAAGAGGAGTGAACATAACAAAAGAAAAAGTCCTTTAACACAAGATTTTCAAGAATTTCTAAATAAAGATACGACATGGGATGAAGATCCAGAAAGGCCAAATCTAAACAAGTCTGAAATAGACAACTTGGAAGCATTGACTAAGGAATTAATAGAAGTTTTTAGCCTTCAAAATATAGAAAAAATCAATGAAGAACATAAAGAGAAATTAATTCAACAAGTGTTCAAAGTAGGAGGAAACAACTGCACTTGTGAAGACCTAAAAAGAGATTTGCTAAACATAGAAGAAGAGGATAAAAACAAGGAAGTTTGACAGATATTTGGAGATGTACCAAAGATAACAATAGACCAGGACTCGGAGGAGAGTGATCATAGGAAGTTACCATCCATAGATGATAGATTCATAAAAACCTAGTTAAACATCGTAGAAAAAATACTACAAGAACTAGAAGGTGAAGATAGAGAAGAAAGAGAAGTTAAACAATCTGAAATCACTCTAAAAGTGCAGGAAAACATAGATCAGCTAGGAATCCAAATGAATTAGGAAGGAATTTACTCCCCTAAGTATGGAAAAGTGAAAACAAAAAGAGGTAGGAAGTCCCTTAAGGAGCTCAAAGAGGCAGATGGGCAGGCAATAAAGCAACAAAAGATCAATCAACTATTTAACCTAGGGAAGGGGAAGATCCTTCGCAAGGAAACATGAGGATCACTACCTAGAATGGTAGGGGCCTAAATGCTCCTAGCAAGAAACAAATATTAAAACAAAACTTAAAATTATTCGAATATGAAATTATTATACTACCAGAAACAAAGCTAGATAAGGAAGAAGGAGCCACCTTAGAAAAAAAAGATAGGTAACTGGAATATTAACTTGCACAAGTCTAGAGGAGCATCAGGGGGTCCAAGCATCATTTGGAACCCCAAGAAAGTATCTCTAGATTTCTAAACTCAAACCACTATTGGTTAAGCAACAAAGTCAAAAGTATTAAAACTAACCTTTAGTTCATTTTAGTTAACATTTACGGTGCAGTCCATAACTCGAACAAAAAACTTTTATGGGATGAAATTAGCTTATTTATCAATAATCATAAAAATGAACCCATCCTATTAGGAGGGGACTTTAATACTATCTTAAATATTAATGAAAAATCTGGAGGTATCCAGCAATCCTCCCAAGCCTTGAAAGATTTTAAAAACTAGTATGATCTTAACAACTTGATCAACATTCCTCTCAATAATGGGCAATTTACATGGAATAATAAAAGGAAGGACTTTACTTACATATCTCAGAAATTGGATAGGTTTTTTCTCAAAGGGGATCTAAGTGATTTTAACTCTAATATCCAATCCTCTATTCTTCCAATAGTAGGTTCTGATCATTATCATTATCCAGTTAGGATTGAATTTTTTGAACTTGTTAAACCAATTAGAAACCCTTTTAGGTGCGAGAAAATGTGGTTTTTAGACTTAAACTTTTTAGAATGTATTAGAGATTGGTGGAACCAAGGTAACTTTAAAGGATCTATAATGTATATTTTTGTCTCAAAAATGAAAATGCTTAAAGGAAACATTCTTAAATGGAACAAAGAACACTTTAATAATATATTCAAAGATAAATTAGAGATAGAGGAAAAGCTAAAGGAACTAAATCTAGAAGTAATCAAGAAGGGTATGGATAATGATAGCTATTATCTAGAAAAAGAATTAGTAGCCAAACAAGAAAGCATATTAGTGAAATAAGAAGTCTTTTGGAGACAAGAATCAAGAGAAAAATGGCTAGATGCAGGAGATCAGAATACCATGGGAATTACCTATGGGAATTACCATTGACAATCCAAACAAAATAGCTAAGATATTTTTGAATCACTTTCAAAATACACTAAACAACTTTGATAGTTCAAATAGGGTAGCTCAATCCAAAACACTCGCAGCCATACCTAGAGTAGTTTCATTAGAAGATAATAAAATTTTAAACAAACCTATAACCTTAGAGGAAGTCAGATTGATGTTATTCAACATGAATCCTGATAAATCTCTAGGTCCAAATGGTTTCCAGACTTTTTTTTATCAAAAATGCTGGGACATTATAGGTGTAGATCTCTGGAAAGCTATTGAAGCTTCAAGAAATGGTGGATCATTGCTATCTGAAATAAATTACACCTTTCTTACTTTGATCCCTAAAAAGGAGAAACTAGAAAATACCAAGGATTTTAGACCTATAGCTCTATCTAATACTATCTATAAAATTTTAGCAAATAGACATAAATTGATACTCTCTAAAATTATATCTGAGAAACAAACAGGTTTTGTTCTAGGCAGATTGATTCTAGATGGTATACTAATTATTCAAAAAATACATCATTCAACTAACAAGAATAAAGGGGCAAGCATGTTTATGAAACTAGATATACAAAAAGCTTATGAAATGGTTGATTGGAGGTTCTTATGTAAAACCTTAGAAGCCTTTGGCTTTTCACATCAATGGATTGACTTTATATATAACTGTATATCCTCCACAAAAATCTCAATCCTTATTAACAGCACCCCCTTAAAAAAATCAAGAGGCATTAGATTAGGGGATCCCCTTTCCCCATTTCTATACATTATCATGGCAGAAGCCTTTGGAAGAGCATTGACCAAGGCACATAGTGAAGGAAAAATTAAAGGCATAGTTGTAACAGATAATATCCCTAACATCACCCATTAACAATATGTAAACGATACCATTTTGCTAAGTGAAAGTATAGTTAAAGAGGCTTTAAACATTAGATCCATCATTCAACAATACATGGCAGCATCAGGTCAAAAAGTAAACACAATAGAATTTGAAATCTTTTTTATTAACATTAAACATGTAATAGAAAACTAGATTTGCAGTATCATGGGGTATAAAAGAGGTTCATTCCCATGTAAATACCTAGGTATCAAGTTAGAAAAAGGTAGAAAATCCAACAAAGCATGGAAAAATATTTTGGATAGACTGGAAGCTAGGATAGGTAGCTGGAAAGATAAGTGGTTGACAAAAGCTAGTAAAATCACTAAGATAAGATCTGTGTTGTCTGCTATTCCAACGTATCTACTTTCCTACCTTCCCTTATCTAAACATCACAATAAGAATTTTGAAACAAAACTCAGAAGATTCCTATGGAATGATTGTGAGGATTCTAAAAAACTAGCTCTCATAAGATGAGAAAATATATGTAAACCAAAGGAGTCTGGTGGACTAGGCATAAAAAACTTATATTGGCAAAATGAAGCATTAGGGGCTAAACTAACCTGGTGCCTTTTTGTGAAAGGGATAGAAAATGGGCTGAAATTTTGTATAACAAGTACCTTAATGCTTCTAATCCTATTTCCATCTTTAGGATGAAGAACCTTCCCAGAGACTCTGAAAGTTGGAATTTTATTGTTAAGAGTTGAGCCCTCATTAGTAAGTACCTCACATGGGATATTGGTAAGGGTGATGATGCCCTTTTCTGGGAGGATTCATGGGATGGTCATCCCTCAGTAGAAAGTTTGGAGATTCCTAATTATGTCAAAGAGAAATTACTCAAGTTATGGAGAAGCAGGGTCAATGATTACAAAACTAAATTAACTCTGAATGGAATTACAAGTTGGGCATGGGAATCTGTGGATAGTTTAGACCTAGAACCAACTGCAAAAAAGGTATTTGAAAAGATTATCCAAAGTAGAAAAATTAAGAAATTAGAAAGGGACAACAAACTCATTTGGGCAGCACCAAAAGATGGTAAGTACAGTGTGAAAAATGGATATAAAGCTCTCATCCACTCCCAAAGATGGGAAGAGATGGAAATCCCACTCAAACTTTGTTGGGATTCATCATGTTTGCCAAAGGTGGATTTCTTTTTATGGTTGGCATTTCAGAATAAGATCCTTTCAGCTAGTAGACTTTGCAAATTGGGTATTGAGGGTCCTTCCAAATGTGTGTTATGTAGACAAAACAACGAAGACACTAATCACATCCTATATAGTTTTTCTTATACACAACATTGCTAGGAATGACTCAAACATATGTTGGGCTAGAATGCCCCCATGTCTAACTCATTAGTTGAGTTTCTCAAAGGGTGGCCTACAAACATCAGTAAAGGTGTCTATAGAAAAATTTGGAATACTAGCCCATCTATCCTAATGTGGGAGGTTTGGAAAGAAAGGAACAAAAGAATATTCCACGACCAAGACATGTAGCCAGATTTGATTATCAAAAAAATAGAAGCATGTATAGTTGAGGCTTTAAATTCCCACCTTAGGAATTCCCAGAAGGAAGAAGGATCATTCTCAAGATGGGATAGATTTATTAAAAAGAAATGGACAAAACTTATTAATCCCCCTCTTACCTACAAAAAGAAGAATAAAGAAGTGAGTGAAAACTATAGATGGACCCTCCCAGAGCTGGGATGGAATGAGCTAAACTTCAATGGAGCATCAAGAGGAAACCCAAGCTTAGCAGGTATCAGATGTATCATTTTTGATGAGTCAGGCAAATGGATAGCTAAAAGGGCTAAATCTCTAGATCTTACTACTAATAACTTGGTTGAGCTAGAAGCCTTGCAAGAAGGGCTTCAGCTCTGCCTAAATATAGGTTTATCTAAGATTATTATTGAAGGAGATTTTGAGATCATATTAAATGCAATCAGAAAAAGAGAAACTACTAATTGGGTCTTTAACTTGAAATTGGAACAAGGTCCTAATATCCTAGATCATTTCACAAATACTCATATATGTCATATTTTTTGAGAAGGCAATAGACAGGTAGATTAGCTAGCTAACAATTTATTAGTCATAATAGATGATATCAGTCTTAATAAAAAAATTTCCTTATTTAAACTTTATCAAGCTATAATGCTCAATCTAGTAGTCTTCTATTATCAGACTAAGATCTAGACCAGCCTTTAACTCTTTTTGGTCTCCAATTTCTTTTTTATCTTTATCTTCTTATCTAGCTATCCTTTCTACCTATCTTATATTTCCTAAACTTCTTCCTCTCTTTCTTTTCTCTAATTCTCTCATCTATTAATGCTTAGTTAGCAAATATAGGGGGAGACGTAGTATAAGTATGGTTATATCTAATCGACATATTCGTATAATGGAGTATTAAGGGGTCTCCTATTTAGAATGACTTACTCTTCAAGAGTGTAGTGTGCAAATCATAATTATTGCTATTATTATTAGTCTTCCTTTTTCTCTATCCATCATTTTATCATCTTCAATTTTTCTCCTCTATTTAGTAATTTATTCCTTGTTTTTCTTTCTATCAATTAGCCCTCCATTATGGCTCTTCTCCCTCCTCCATCATGAGAGTCATGTAGTGACATCAGGTAGAGTGTATGAGATGATGTTGGCATCTAGGATCTTCTTGATCCTTTGAGTCTTAAATCCTTCCTTCTTAAATTGGCTCTCGATATGTCTCTTTCATTGTGCACTTGTTTTCTTTTCCCTATAATGGAGACTAATATTTTTATCTTCCACATGTTAGAAGTGTGTTCTATGGATTTTCATGACAATGTGAAGCCTGAGAGGTGGAATGGAGTGTTAAAACCTGTGGACAATATGACAAGAATCGTGGTAAGCCAATCCATAGGAGAAGGTTTTTTAAAATATGACTTTACATGGAGAACAAACAATGACATTATGGAGCTTTCATTGAGCGCTTGACAAGAGCCAAAGTAGACAAATGGGCCATGGTTAGACCTTGTCAAAATGTATTTGATCCTATGTGGTGTGTGCGTCTAGAAGAAGCCATCAAAAGTTTGGATGAGAAACTTGGAATTCCCCTCCTTGAAATGTATATCGCTCATGCCCCTAGGAGTTTTTATCTGGCCACAGTACTAAGGTGTCCATCTCTAGTTATTTGTGAACATGCAACATTTAATTTGGTATGGTTGAAGACAAAGTCTAGTATACAGTTTCTTCTTAGATGGAGAGGGATAATAGAGGATGATGGCAAGGTATGGCTCCAAAACTACCTAGGTTTTTTCAATTCCTACATTCACCTGGGTGTGATGCTAGAGAATTTGGATGCTTTGGACTTTTGCACTACCAACATTGAAAAGTCTAGTAGGGAAAAGCACTCCTTTGAATTCCCACCTTTCTTCCAATCCAATAATCCTAATGATATTGCTGAGATAATTATGGTCTTCTGGAAATAACTTTTTGTGTTTCACCCTAAAGGTGTGCTAGTTTTTTTTTTTCTCAGCAGTCAGGCTAAGGGTTTTTTCCTTGCTTTGCATACGGTGATATGTTCTAGACTGCCCCTTTTGTCTCTTCCTTTGTTATGTGGGCTATGGTTTTACAAGTTAGCTAAATGGTATAAATTAGAGCCAATATGGTATATGGTAATGTCTCTGTCTTTGGAAGTATAGTATGGATAGTAGGGTATACATTTTATTTGTTAATTATTTTATGGTTAGTTGGGTGGCTACTCATTATAAAAGCATGCTGGTTGTTCTCCTAGAGGCTGATCAGTTGGTTAGGTTTAATAAGGAGTATCTCAGTGATCTATGAATCTACACCTTTGTAAATGTATAATAAAATCAATATATATTAAGCTTATATTAGTGATGTATTTATTTTTCACTTTTCTCTCTCAAATGGCATCAATCTATAATTATTTTGACATGCATAAAATGTGGCAGTATTTGTCTAACAATTTTGGGGCTTTACCCTTATGCTGCAGCAGTAATGTATGGTTAAATTTCCAACTATAACAAGTAGATTTAGTTAGTTTGAAATTTTATTCCATCAATGACTTTTAGTTTTCTTGGAGTTTAGTTCCTCATTTCCTTTAGCAGGATGTATTCCTAGATAATGGATTTAGATTTAAGGTGTGAAAGATGAACGTATCATGAGGAAAAAATAATTTCTAGTAGTATTATGAGAAAACTGGAAGGATCCAATTAGCATATTATAATAGAGCATATGCAGAGGTTGCTATAGTTAAAATAATTCTTTTAATATGATATTTCATTATGACTTATTGAAACAAGTTAGGTTAGGATCCTCTTGACAGACATTAAAGTGATTATTAAAAAGGAAAATATCTTAGTTTCATAGAGGTAATCTCGTCTTGCGGGATATAGTCTTGCTTTGATTATTAGATGATGGGTTATTGAATAGATCTTAGGTTAATCTCTCTATTATTTTAATCCAGTACTTTATTCCACCTAGATATCCAATGTTTGTATTTGTCTTCCTCCTAGGTTCTCATATTATCATATGATTCTATTATTAGTTCTAACATCTGCCTTAAGCATATATGAGTAGCAAGTTAGAAAGGGGAAGTAACTCAGGCAATCAAATAAGAGGAGGCATATATGTAGATCTAAATGACCAAATTGAACTAATCATTTTGGATATTGGGTTAAGCAGTATCAGCAAAAGAAAATGTAAAGTTATTAAATTCGAAAGAGGATTCTTTTTCCTCTCATTGTATAATCATAAATTATTTGAAATACCAACTAGGGTATGCCCCTTTCAATTATGTAATAAAATAAGACTTAGGTTTCGAGCAAGAGTTGAGGTTTTCTTCTCTGTTCTTTCCTACCAGTGCTCATTTGAATGCATATACTCTATTGTATTTATTTTTATTAAATTAATATAATCAAAGGCTTTGGTGATTTACCGATAAAAGAAAAAACTATAAGGATGTAGTTTGTTTTTGCACAACTTAAGTGCAAATTGAACACCTCTTATTCTATCAAATGTACTAAGAGATTCAAGTTAACTTAGAAATTAAAAGATTCACAAATAGTATAAAACTCAAACAAATATAAAATCATTTATAAATTAATATTATTGATAACTTATATTGTCACAATTCATTTAATTTTTCAATGTTGTGATTTGATTATTTTATTATTCCATTTTTTATTTTATAGTTCTATTAATTTGTTATCTCTCATAATTTATTACATATATGGTTTAATTTGATAATTTAATATTTGATAAATTTTACAATTTTATTGTAATGTTTTCTTTTTACTTTTGAAGAGTTTAAATGGAAAAAAAAGGTATTTATTATTTGGCTCAAAATAACACATTGATATTTTCATACATAATTATATTGTAAATATTTCTTATTTTTAAAATATAGCAGCAAACATTTAAGATCTCCACTACCTGCATTAAGAAATAATCATAACAATTTTTTTGTCAATTTGTTAGTTTTAAAAATATGATGTGCTCTTGTTGATCTTTTCATTATTTCATTTTAGATTATGTACAATTCTTACCAATCTTTTCATTGTTTCATTATGGGTTCCATGCACAGTTCCATTGTCCCTACAATCATTCAAGATTACAACAATTTATTGTAAAATTTGAATGTTTCCTTGGTGTGAAGGTGCATAGGAGTAAAAAGATCAAAGAAAAAAGACAGCAACAGATTCTAGCAAGTAATTCTCCACAACCTTCTAAGTAATGTGGATGGTCAGTTTTAAACAATTAGTTTGTGTCATAAATAAAGGAGACTAAAAATTTTAATCACACTATGTGCTAAGAGAGAGATTTAAAAATGTACATTCACAATTAAATTTTCATTGTCTATATACTTCATACTCTTTGTATGATTATATTTTATATTTTTGAATTGTTGATGCTTGTATGCAAAGTGTATGTTTGAATGGCCACTACTGTAACACCTCCATACAGTTTCAAGGAAAATTACTAAGAACATAATACAATTAACTAAACCATTGCACCTCACCTGATAATTCTAATATAGAAATTTTGTTATTACTAGAAGACAAATTAGAATGCCTAATCATGTGATCAATTTTATATTTACACCTTCATACAAATTCTATCTGATCCCTCTCTTTCATACTATATTGGAGTCCAATCATCTTTTTCTTAATTCTCTTCAATTTAATTGAAGATTTCTTGAAGTAAAAGAACTAATTATTCATTTTACACTTGGTTTTAAATTGCATGAGGTCAATTTATAATTGAATTGATTTATTATTAAATTTGATTTACATTATTAAACACAAGATTTTATATGCTTGAAGACTTTGACTATAAAAATAGTCACTCACAATTCTTAGACTTTAAAAATAGTAATGAGACACTTAAAATGAAAGGTTATTTCTATTTTATTGAAGAATCTAAATACAGAAACATAACTAGGATTGGAAGAAATAAATTAGAAAATTGAACTAGAACATAAGCACATGTAAACCTTCTAAGCACTTTTGATCTTGTACTTCCAATTCAAACTTTATTTTATAACTAAATATATTAATTTCAGTTTGAAATTTAAATATAATGTTAAAAAAATTAATTGGTATTTTTTTTCAACTAAATTGAAATTTTACAAATAGAAGAGAATTTGCAAATAAAAGAATATGAATACATTCCATTAATATAAATATTTCATAATATCTACAATATGAAGATTTCCTATTTTAATAAATATATTTTTAAAATCAAAATTTAGAAGGAAATTTATATTTTAAGATTGGCCGAAACCTTTTCTTTCAATCAAAAAATATCTAAGTATGAATTAATTGCATCACATATGTCATACAACAGACTGCTCAAAGTGTGCGCAAGAAGGAAAAAAAGATAAATCGTTGTTAGCGCGCATTTTGTAGTGGCTTTTGTAAATGTAGTTTCAAAATCATCCACCATTTCCATGCTCAAAATTTCTTTTAAATGGTTGTGCCCATACATAGGGCAATAATAAATAACTAGCCACAACCCTACCTTACAACATCTTTCTAGCTTGTCTGCTTTCCATTCAAGAATCACCCTACAAAACCAACCTTTTGATCAGATGAAACTACCTATTTCATACCATGAGATTTTCTAGGGCCCTCTTAGCCTATTTTCTTGGTTGGTATATTAGAAGAGTTATTCTTGAGTTTCTTCATCAAGGGCATGACTCCCTTTTGTTTCATTCCCTCTCTTATCTCTTCAAACAAAGCAAGATTCCCCAAAGCTCCTGCTACATACGCTTGCACAAGACCGTAGTTAAAATATAATAGAGTAACAAGAATTGTCACACCTCTTCGATGAACACCAATTGCTGCAATATTTTGTGGGCTTATGGAAAAATTATACAGAGCACCTGTTGCATTCTGATGCACCAAAGTTGACACAAACTCAAGGATCTTGACCAATTTTTCAATTAAACAATATGCCAATGCCATCATCTTTCTGCTTCTACCATTGTATAAAAGGCTCATGAGAGCTCCTACCACTTTTTCCTAAACAAGAGGAGAATCAAATAACCTTTGTGGGACCCCACAAATGCAAGAAAATTTAATTTTGTTAGTTGTGGTGGTGTTGGAGAGGTTCCAAAGTAGACTACAAGTACTAGACTATCTAGCAGGGGAGTCATGGAAGAGTACAACTGCAACCTTCTCTAATACTCTATTCTATTCTAGTATTTTTACTTTGTTGGTTTGATTTAAAGAGAGGCTATCCAATGCCTTCACTATTCTAAAAGTGTTGTTGAGCCTCTGGCCATTTCATGAGGAGCAATTCTCACCTCATTCTCCTTTACCATGGAGAGCATGTACACTACCTCAATAGCCTTGTCAAATCAGATAGCCATTGTGGGACCCCACAAATGCAAGAAAACTTAATTTTGTTAGTTGTGGTGGTGTTAGAAAGGTTCCAAAGTAGACTACAAGTACTAGACTATCTAGCGGGGGATTCATGGAAGAGTATAGTTGCAACCTTCTTTAATGCTCTATTCTATTCTAGTATTTTTACTTTGTTGGTTTGATTCAAAGAGAAGCTATCCAATGTCTTCACTATTCTAAAAGTGTTGTCGAGCCTCTGGCCATGTCATGAGGAGCTATTCTCACCTCATTCTACCACAGAGAGCATGTAGAATGCCTCAATAGCCTTCTCAAACACTGTGGTGGAACCAACATTTAGTAATTTGACCAGTCTTAGATATAACACTTTCATGTGCTGCAAGCTTGAGAAAGACAATAGATTGAGATAATTCCAATAATAAATCTAGGCCTTTGACCTTATATGTTTCAAACCCACAATCTAGCATTGAGATACAACACCCTATAACCATTGGGGAATCTTCACAATTCTCAAAGATTTCCAAAGCCTTGATCCTTGTAGTCATATCAAAGCTCTCCATCAAATACAAAAAACCTTCTGCAATACCTTCAATTGTACAAGCTTTACTTCTTATGTCCTCATTTATGCATAGATTTTGCATAAGTGTTGCAGCATTGAATTATAATGAATGTAGCCTATGCAACATCCTAAAATATGTATCACAACACCTTTCATTTGCTTTTGGAAAAATCTTTGCCAAAGTAGAACTGTAGATTAGAATCTTGTACTTGTAGATGTCCTTGTTTCTTTTTAAGAGTTACTATACTTTGACCATTAATCTATCTTCCATCAAAGGTAGGGATTTTGGTGCCTTAGACAACAACAAAACACCTACTCAGTATTATAGTTAAAATCAGTTTAGATGTGGAAACAATTGACGACTCCAGGGTATGTGCAAGATCATGGTGTGCCTAAAAGTGGCGATGTGAAAAAAGTGGAGTTTGAAAACATCTAAAAGCATTTCAAAATCCACTCTAAATTTTTTCCACCCATCCTGATGGCAAGGCTAAAATTTTTGGGCCAAGCCTTTTTGGGTATTCGATTTCATATCAGATACCCAATATGATATTGGGTATCCAATATGAAATCATATAACCTAAACTTTCGACATAGATGTTAAAAAAATCTGAGACCTATTTTGTATTGCATTTTTTTTGAGTTTTACTATTGTGCTCCATTCAAGTTTTGGATTTCTGAATGGGTATTGGATAAAGGTAATTTTTTTTGTATTTTTTTAATGATTTGAATGAATATTATTATAAAATAGTTATTTTAAATATAATTTTTTAAAAATTAGGTTTTTTAAATAGAATTTATTGAAATTTAGGTTGTCTTTAATAGAAATTGTGTTTTGCAAATTAATAGGTATGGCTGACCAAATGATAATACCGAGCCAGGAAACAATGTTCCTCGTGATCCTCCACCAAATGATCTACCTCTTCAAAATCATCCACCAAACAATCCACTACCCCCTCAAAACCCTCCTCGAGTTGAAGATTTGATAATTGAAAATCTCGCCAAACTAAGGGTTTTGTGAATCACATATAACAATATACCCCCATTGGCTCCCATGTTATCTACGTTAAACACCATAGTGCATAATATTGAAACACTTACCAATGAACACAATGTTTCTCTTCACTGGCATGAGGAAATGCATGCCATATTTGATGATG
Source organism: Cupressus sempervirens (assembly GCA_028749045.1). NCBI lineage: Eukaryota > Viridiplantae > Streptophyta > Pinopsida > Cupressales > Cupressaceae > Cupressus > Cupressus sempervirens. The sequence goes on along the minus strand of CM053792.1, from coordinate 858,418,810 downwards.
GTCTGGACTATGATGAGGTTGTGGCCCTAAATATAACTAAAGATGATATAGTTAACCTTTTTACAAACCCAAAAACTAATTAAAAAGTAGAACACACAAAGCCCAAATTATCAATTAAATGGTACACAAATGAGGCTATGTGTGCAAACTTTTGGGATCATTGGTGGATGGTTTTTGACATCCCTCCACATAGCAATTTAAAGGTGTCATTCTTCATTAAAAAATTGTATGCCAAATTTGTGTTGCACCTTAAGGTGAACTATTGGAGCATGAGACCCAACATGGGTATAGGAGGATGAGCTCCTCATAATAGACCCTTTTCCCAACAGAAGAAAGCTAGCACTTTTGTCCCCCCTACTAATGTATGCCTCCCTCCTCTAGTGCAACATCCTGATATCATTGCAGAGGCTAGCTCTTAGACTATTAGAGACATCCATAGAGTGAGTGGCCTATTGATATCCCAAGCTAGGTTAGTGTTACCTCCCTATGTTGATGATGCTAGCGCTAGTTCATCATCGGTGAGCTCATTGCATGTTTGTGTGCACCATACTTGCATAACGTGCAAGAATATTTCTTTGATTCCTATAGGTGATCTTTCTAAGTATCAGTTTATATTTGAGGAGGATACACCAAATGCGTGTATGGAGGTGACACATCTTGATGTGAGAGAGGAGGGGCATGCAAAGGCATGGAATCCTTCTGTGTCAGTATGTGTATACATTTTTTTGTTACGACATATGTGATTTAGAGTTAATATTTATAATAGAGTAATTATAACCCATACTAACTTATACATGTATGTGATCTTCATTCATGTTCAGTTGATGACTGAGAAGGAGCTCAGACAATTTGATAATGTCATGCTTTCCGCTATTTCATTTGGCCTTGAGACATCTACAATACATTATGTTGTGTTCTCATTGTTTTTCTATTTGATATTGGAGCATATATCATTTCTAATTTTTCTTTTCTCTTTTAAGTATCATCTGTCAGTAGGGGGTAGAGTGTGGGGGGTCAGGCACAACCCATTGATAAGGGAAAGGTAGTTAGGTGCTTTTAAAATGATTAAATATTGATGCATTCTTGTAAAATTTTTGTGGTAATGAAATTTAATTACATTCTTTATTGTATAGGGCATGGCTACTGGCGATGAGTCTAGGCAGATTCAACATCGCAGACCCTCTAGCATTTCCATTCGCAGGGAAAGCCCCATCATATTATAAGTATCATTTATCTGTTATTTTCCTTATTTTCATAAATAAATTCAAAACTAATTTTTGTGATATTAACAACTATTATTTTGTATCTCATAGGAAACACCTAGTGCACAGGAGGTTGGATGCTAGAGTTTTGTTTAATCTTTGATGATGCAACCATTATATCTAGAGGAGTCAACAAAGGTAACTTGTAGTTTGAATTATTGATTATATGTTATAAATTTAGTATGCTATGAATTCTAATATTATAGTTAAAGTTGTAGATTCATCTGACAAACATACTTGAACATATATAGGCCACAATCAATGAGGTTTAAGCATTGTTGAGGACATATGAGAGGACTCTTGACCGATGCAATGAAAGTTTAATACTATAAATCTTCATTAAAAAAAGGATAATTATGCATTTGAGTAATTCAATGTTAGATACATAGAATCATATAAATTTAGTAGTCTAACTATGGGTTTTTCTTTTTTGTTTATGTAGGAGGCATCTGATCCACCTAGTGTAGTGAAGAGGCTACATTTTGATCATCCACCAGCAACATAGGATAGTATAGTTGGCATAGGATGCATCATGAGACATTTTGAGATGGCATATGCCACATTGTATATAGAAACATTGATATTATACACATTCCAATGGCATGATCAGCCACATTTTGTATATGGATCTATGTATTTTGATATATATTTGCGTAATTTGTCTATGGATACACGAACTTTGATATATATTTGTGTAATTTTTCTATGGGTACATGTATTTTGATATATATTTTTGTCATTTATGTACACAATGATATACATATTAATTTAGTATAGTATTGTTCAATTTATCATGGATCATGTGTATTGTTCATATTTATGGAATATCATTCATTTTAATCATGTTTGTTATATTCGATTCAAATGCAATAATTTGTGAATAACATTTTAATAACATTTATTATAAAATTTTGATGCAATTTTTAATTTAAAATGATATCATATATGTTTAATTTGAAATGATCTCTGCAATTCCTTAAGATCACTTGCCCAAATGCACTTATAGCACCTTGGATACTCTTCAGTACAAGGTGGCCGCGAATGATGGAGGCTCTCTACAGTTGGAAGAAGAGTGTCACTAGGGTTCAATCGCCCATCGGGAGCTAATGATGTTGATGATTTGATGCCAAGATCATTGGTTTCAAAGTTATGCAGTGATGCACCTATGAACTGAGGCACACTGCAAGTTTTGGCATCGAGTGAGATCGCTATGTTGAATCGAAATAGAATGTGATCTCTCAAAAATGAGATAGTTTATTATAGGCCTTAGAATGATTTTCTTGTAGGATTTAAAGTTTCATCAATATCCCCCATGAGCTTTGAGTTACAGCCCTTAGAAGATCGACCTCAAAATGCACTTAGAGCACCTTGGAGACTCTTTGGTAGGGGGTGGTCGCGAACTATGGAGGCTCTCTACAGCCAAAAAAAGGGTGTCACTAGGGTTTACCCAGCCATCTAGAGCTAATAACATTGACAATTACATGCCAAGATCAACAATTTCAAATTTATGCAATGATGCACCTATGAACTAAGGCACACTGCAAGTTTTGGCATCAAGTGAGATTGTTGTGTCAAATCCAAATAGAATGTGATCTCTCAAAAATGAGATAGGTTATTATAGGCCTTGGCATGAATATCCTATAGCATTCAATGTTTCATTGATAGCCCCCATGATCTCTGAGTTATGAACCTCAAAAGATTGACCTCAAAATGCACTTAGAGCACCTTGGAGACTCTTCGGTATGAGGTGGCCACGAACGATGGAGGCTCTCCATGGCCAGAACAAGGGTGTCACTATGGTTCACCCACCCATTTGGAGCTAATGACACTCATAATTTGATTCCAAGATTAGCAATTTCAAAGTTACATAGTGATACGCCTATGAACTAAGGCACACTACAAGTTTTAGCATCAAGCAAGATCGCAATGCCAAATCCAAATGGAATGTGATCTCTCAAAAATGAGACAAGTTATTGTAGGCCTTGGCATGACCAAAAGAACAGTGTCACTAGGTTTAGTATTAAGTAAAAACATTATTTTTCACCTCTCAAGTTTTTGGCATTGGGAAAAGTGCAATTTTGGTGTTAGTATGTATTAAAATCATCATTTTTTAAGTCCCTCCACATAAATTGCATTAAGTAAAAACATCTTAGTTTCTTACTTTAAATCAACAAGTTTACATTTTCAATATCTCAAGTGTTTCATTGTTATTACATTAACACACAACTATCAAAAATAGTAGTGTCAAAAATCATAGTGTCAAAAATAGTAGTGTCAAAAATTGCAGTGACAAAAATATAATAGATTTTTCTTCATTCTACTCCTTATTTAGTTTTTTATCTTCATGCATGGCTACTCTTCATGATGTACCTACATTCCAATATCATAAAAAATATTAGTAACTTATTGTATTAAACAAGATAATAATTGGTTCACCAAATCATTATGAACAAAGGAACATAAGAAGTAAATATACCTAGTTGAGTGTTGTTGTAGGGTCCTCTCTCTATTTTATGGTCTCCAATAGGGCTTCATGATCAACATTAATAATAGTTAAAAGTTCTTTTACTTTTGGTCTTCCTTGATGCTTGAACAAATTCACATTTGTTGCTATAATAAGATGTGAATATATGAGAATTGTTTTATGCTTCTGATAGTCTTCAAATGTAGGAATTCCATTCCTTCTAAGCATGTATGTCTGTAGCCATGTTCTAGCAACAATAACTAAACTAGTAGGATATGTGAATCCATCATCGTATGTGATTAGTTGTGCAAGTTTTTGTTTACCTCTTACACAACATGCTAACCAATAATATGATTTCTCATCATTCCCCTATGGTGCAACCAATGCAAAGACATGCCCCGGTTGAAGAAGATTCAATAGATGATTATGCTCAAGTGAACTTTCCATGTCATCATTTCTAATAGAGGGTATGATAGACAATGGAGTAAGATAATGTGGAGCCATGTGTCCAGCCACTCACTTGACACACAGTGATCCCAATCACATTGAAAACAACTAAGAAAAAAGCAAGCTAGCTATCATGTCCAAATGGTCCATGTACTAAGATTTGAGCTTCAAAATGAATGCATATTTGATGATTCTCTAACTATAGCATAATCTAATCTATTACTTATGGACCCTTCCTCAACCAACCAAAAGAACCTATGTACTACTAAATCAAGAGTCCCCTCTTGTGATAATGGTGAACTACACCAATCAACAATGCTACGAGCATCAAGAAACTCTACTCCTAAAATCTTCAATTCCTCCTTAGCTAGAGCTCTCTTTACACATGCCCCTACTCCATCATGTTCTCCTTTCCCATGGCCGGACTCAAAGAAAACTCCAAGTATGAAGCACCCCCCTCTCTATGTGCATCCTACACAACCAATAAAACATGCAATCGTTCTTGAATTGACCTATGCAATTATTTGACCAAATGATATGTCTATCCATAGCAATGTCATGCTCCTGTAAAAAATCAAAATAATTCTTGAAACAATGTTGTACAAACTAGTGAGAGTGAGATCTATCATCACTCATGTAAAAATGGTACTCTCTAACAATCTTTTGATTATCTTCTGTACTATCAAGGGCATGTCTATATGTCATGTGGAAAAAAATAGCAATCTGAATGGAGTTGTAATACTAAGACTGTGTCTCATTTTGAGGCTGCAATGTGTAGTTCTTTGCAAAGTCAACAACTAATATAATAGTGCCAATGGGAAAAGTCTCTTTACACATTCTAAATTGTTGATCCAACCACCGAGACCAGTGAATATGCCTTGCATACTTCTAGAAAAGATTTGTCTTGAAATATGAAATAAAACTAGCCATACTGATTTCTTTTGCAACCAATTCACATCTAGAGCCCTCACCCCTACTCTTCAATGTGTATTTCACCATTTTTTTTTCCATTGTTCTCCCAAGATCTCTCATGGGAACATGTGTCAAGCTTCAATAAACCACCACATTCTGAACACTTCTCATTTAAGCAAGCATTTTTATAAAAGAAAGAACCATCAACTCTACGACAAAAAAATAGATCTAGCAGTGTCTTGATGATTTTGGAAGCCCCCACTAGCACCACAATGCTCCAAAATTTCTTTACTATACAAAGTAGAATGGATGGAGCATAATAGTTCATGGTGCATAGAAAATTTGACATGATATTTTCCACATGTATTTCAAATTTTATGTAGCACATAATAAAATGGCTTCAAAGATTCAAAAACCATTTTTGATATATGCAATCTTGGATGAATCTCTCTAAATTCTTGGAACAACATAGTTTAACTTACCTCCAAAGTGATTTGTACTTGATAGATCACAATTTTTTGTTACTTTCTAACCATTGTAAACAATATTTGAAATCTGTTAATCAAGGTTAACCTAACAGTCGTATGTAAATCCTTTAACAAGATGAAATTCTAATGGAATTTTCTAATGTAATCTAACAAGCCCACTTCCAATGTGGTGATTAAATCATTTAACAAGGTCACATTTAATAGTGTGTTTGATAACCTTTAACAGGGTTGGCTCCTAACAAAGCTCACTTCAAAATAGTGAAAAATTGGTGACATGTTATTGGTGCTTTTTTCCCCCAAATTGGGTTTCCATATTAAATCATAGTGTCAAAATTGTGTGAATGTTATTTATGGCATTTTACTGATTAATGTTTACATTTTACAAGTCTGTTATATTTAGGATAGTGGATAACTAGTTGATGTTACTAAAGTAGACTATAAAGATTGAGCTATGGAATGATAAGATTAGAAGTTGTTTAAGTGATTATTTATTTAATTGGTACATCTTGACCTTGGATAACTAAATCTCCCTAGCTCTTAGTTATTCTAAATATTTTAACAATTGGTATAAGAACATTAGTGCTTGTAGAGAAAAGTTTCAAGGTATTGAAACCTAAATATCATGATGTATAAAAAGGAGGTACCAAAGCTCAACAAAGAGAATTTTACTGCATGGAAAATATTGATGAGGCTACATATAGATGGTATTGGTGATGCTAAACTAGAGTTCTTGAACAATGCATATGTGAATATAATAAAAATCCCTCTAATTACTCAAAAATTGAAAGAAAATCAAGAACACAATTAGACAATGTTGGAGATCGCTTCATCCCTAAGCTATGCCGAGTTTGATGACATAAAATATTGCAAGAATGTAAAAGAAATGTTGGATAAAATAAAGACCATATATAGAGGAGATGATAATTTCATGAGAGAAAAATTAGAAAGATTGAGAGGAAATTTTGATGAAATGAGAATGATAAAAGGTGAGAATATTGTTCAATATTGTGCAAGAATCAAAGAGGTTGTCAATGCTATTAGAGGCATAAATGGAAAGATTGAGGATGAAACACTAGTATGAAAGGTATTGAGAACTCTACTTCCTATTTATGCCATTAGGGTTTCTATAATACAAGAAATTATATGTACTCCAGGTAATACCCTAACTCTAGAATGTGTAATTGATAGGCTTATTGCTTTTGAGATGTCTAATTTTGATAATTACACTCCTACTACTATTAAATCTATTTCTCAATCACAACTAGTTCTTAGAAAGAAAGGAAAATGAAAACATGTCAAAAGTGACAGTGATACTTTTGATGATGATATTGATGAACATGAGGCACTGATGGCTAGAAGACTTGAAAGAGGCAAAGGAAAATACAAAGGTAAACTTCCTATAATATATATTTCATGTAACAAAGTTGGTCATATTGCTGTGAGATGTCCTGAAAAAGAAGACAAGGATACAAGAAAGGGAAGCAAGTACAAAGGAATAAGAGATTATTAAGACAACAAGAAATATAAGGACTATAAAGACAAAGGTAAAAAATATTGTTATATTGCTGAAGAAGAAACTAATACTGAATCTATAAGTAATGATGAAGAAGTAGTCTATATTTCTGTGAAAGAAGACTCTGATGAATATTAGAAAATTCCATTAATCTCTTATGTGAATAAAAGTGATAGATGGATAATTGATAGTGGTTTTTCTAATCACATGACTAGTGATAAAAGTAAATTTGAGAACATTGGACCATAAAGGGTAGTTGTGTTAAATTTAGTAATGATGTTCCATGTCTTGTGAAAGGTAAAGGATGAATACAACTGAATGATAAGATTAAATGTGACAATTTTTATTGGGTTGAAGGACTTAACTATAATCTGTTGAGTGTTTCATAGTTAAACAAATCAGGTTACAAAGTTGAATTCCATCACAAAAAGGAAAAAATATTTGATGTTGATGGTAAATTTGGAAGTGGTAGTCAAACAAGAGGTAATTTTTTCTATCTAGATTTATCTAATGAGACATGTTTTTTTGGAAAATATAAAAGATTGAGGATGAAACACTAATAAGAAATGAATTGAGAACTCTACTTCCTATTTATGCCATTAGGGTTTCTATAATACAAGAAATTATATGTACTGCAGGTAATACCTTAACTCTAGAATAGGTAATTGATAGGCTTATTTCTTTTGAGATGTCTAATTTTGATAATTACACTCCTACTACTATTCAATCTATTTCTCAATCACAACTAGTTCTTAGAAAGAAAGGAAAATGAAAACATGTCAAAAGTGAAAGTGATACTCTTGATGATGATATTGATGAACATGAGGCACTGATGGCTAGAAGACTTGAAAGAGGCAAAGGAAAATACAAAGGTAAACTTCCTATAATATATATTTCATGTAACAAAGTTGGTCATATTGCTATGAGATGTCCTGAAAAAGAAGACAAGGATACAAGAAAGGGAAGCAAGTACAAAGGAATAAGAGATTATTAAGACAACAAGAAAAATAAGGACTATAAAGACAAAGGTAAAAAATATTGTTATATTGCTGAAGAAGAAACTAATACTGAATCTGTAAGTAATGATGAAGAAGTAGTCTATATTTCTGTGAAAGAAGACTCTAATGAATATGAGAAAATTGCATTAATCTCTTATGTGAATAAAAGTGATAGATGGATAATTGATAGTGGTTTTTCTAATCACATGACTAGTGATAAAAGTAAATTTGAGAACATTGGACCATAAAGGGTAGTTGTGTTAAATTTGGTAATGATGTTCCATGTCTTGTGAAAGGTAAAGGATCAATACAACTGAATGATAAGATTAAGTGTGACAATGTTTATTGGGTTGAAGGACTTAACTATAATCTGTTGAGTGTTTCATAGTTAAACAAATTAGGTTACAAAGTTGAATTCCATCACAAAAAGGAAAAAATATTTGATGTTGATGGTAAATAGATTGGAAGTTGTGGTCAAACAAGAGGTAACTTTTTCTATCTAGATTTATCTAATGAGACATGTTTTTTTGCAAAATATGAAAATATTTGGTTATGGCACAAGAGGTTATGTCATGTAAATTTTGACAATTTGGTTAGCATTAGTAAAATGAAAAGAGTAAGAGGTTTTCCAAAACCGAAGAAACCTAATGATGCTATTTGTAAACAATATCAATTGGGAAAAATGACAAAGTCTCTAAGTTTCAAGAGCAAGACATATTCATCAAATGATATTTTAGAATTGGTTCATACTGACTTATGTGGACCCATTGGTGTAAAAAGATATTGCAGAGACAAATATCTCAATCTATTTGTTGATGATTACTCTAAAATGATGATTTTGATGTTTCTTAAAGAAAAATCTAAAGCTTTTCAGTTATTTAAGCAGTATGTGGCTAGAGCTGAAAAGGAGATAGGAAAGTGTCTGAAATACTTGAGAAATGAGAGAGGTGACAAATTCACTTCCAATGAATTTAACATATTTAGCAATGATAGAGGAATCAAAAGACACATGTCAACACCTAAGACCACTTCTCAAAATAGAATAGTTGAAAGAAGAAATAGATCAATCATGGATTGTGCTAGAACATTAATGATGGAGAAAAATGTGACAGATAAATATTGGAGAGAAGTTGTAAGTACAATTGTTTATACCCTGAATAGAGTGCAAGTTAAGAAAGGTACAAACATTACACCTTTTAAATTATGGTATGGATATGCACCTAATGTAAAGTATTTCAAAGATTTTGGAAGAAAATGTTACATATTTAAAGATAATAAAAATGAAAAACTTTATGCTAAAAATGATGAAGGAATAGAACATTCCACTAAGAGAAAACCTTATAATTTAAAGTTGTCAAAAGTGTGCATGTAAAAGTTGATGAGTATATAGAAAGGAATAATGTTGAATGCAAGATAGAACTTGAAGACTATAGTTCATTCATATATGTGAATGAGAGTTCTCCTAGCAATACATCACTTCCACAAGAAAACAAAGTTGTAAATCTACAAGAAACTGGGAATGCTAAGTTGCAACAATTAGTTACTGAGTAGTAGATTGTAGGTGTCAAGAAATAGAAAAATGATGCCAATTCATAGATAGAGGAAGATGAACACTAGGGAGACAATGGAGAGCATGCAAAACATGAACTAGAACCTAAACCAAAGAGAGAAAAGGATCTTGAAATATTTTTTCAAGAACATGTTGAAAAAGAAAGAACATAAGAGTTTTTCCTAGAAAAATATATGAGAAGACATCATGCACCTGAAAAAATTATTGGAGATAAAGAATCTGGTGTTATGACAAGGAAAATACTCAGATCTGATACATGCTTACTTTGTGAGTTTGATCCTAAATTTGTGAAAGATACTTTAGAGAATTAGGATTGGATAGAAGTAATGAATGAAAAGATTGATCAGATAGAAATGAAAAAAAAAATGGACACTAGTACCTAGACCCAAAGAAAAAAATGCTATTGGAATAAAGTGGGTATTCAGGAACAAGCTAAATGAAAATGGTGAGGTCACAAGAAACAAGACTAGATTGGTATGCAAAGGATATGCACAAGAGGAGGATGTTGATTATGGGGAAACATTTGTTCTTGTAGCAAGACTAGAAAGAGTTAGAACACTGCTTACATATTCTTTTTATAAAGTATTTAAGGTGTATTAGATAGATGTCAAATCTACATTTATGAATGGGATACTTGAATATGCATATATAGAGAAACCTAAAGGATTTTTGGACCCTAGCAAGGAAAATATGGTGTGTAAGCTGTACAAGGCTTTATATTGATTGAAACAAGCCCCTAGAGCATGGTGTGATAGAATACATAACTTCTTAGTGAAGATTGGTTTTGCAAGAACAAAAATGATAACAATAATTTGTACTTGAAGACTTGCAAGAACAATGAGGTATTGCCATTTGGGTTTTTTTTTATGATATCATATTTGGATGCAAGGAAGCATTATGCAAATAATTTTTTGATGAAATGGAGAAGGAATTTAAAATTTCAATGTTTGGAGAGAACAAATTCTTTTTTGGTTTACAAGTATATCAAATGAAGCAAGGTATCTTCATTACTCAATCCAAATATATCAAGGAGAATGGTAGATTCAAGACAAGTTAGTACATATATGGTCATTGGATACAAATTATCCAAGAATGGTGATTCTATTGATATGAACCAGACATTATATAGATCAATGATTGTAAAACTACAAAATTTTATTCATAGCAGACCTAATATTGCATTAGCAGTTGGGATAGATGCAATATTTTATTCAAGTCCTAAGGAAAGCCACATGATGGTGTAAAAAGAGTATTGAGATATTTAAAAGGAACAAAAGACTATGGTTTTTATTACAAGAAGAATGAAAAGTTTGAACTAAATGTATTTACTAACTTTGATTAGGAAGGAAATATTGATTACAAAAACAACACAAGTGTAAGTGCATTCTTTCTAGGAAAGAGATTACTTTCATGGACAAGAAAGAATTAGAGCTACATTTCTCAATCAATAGATGAAGATGAGTATGTGGCAGCAACAGTGAACTATTCAAATATCATATGGATCAAACAATTGTTAAAAGGTATGAAGGAAGAGATCACAAATCTAGTGGTTATCTATTGTGATAACACTAGTGCTACTAACATATCAAATATCTTGTAATGCACACAAAAACCAAGCATATTGCTATCAAGTATCATTACTTGAGAGAAATAGTTCAAGACAAAGAAGTGAAATTGGAGTATGTGAACATTAAAGAGAAAATAGATGATATATTCGCTAAAGCTTTACCTAAATATGCTCATGAATATATAAGAGGTAAACTTGTGGTGATTCCATTAATTAAATCTACTTATGTTGAAGTGAAGATTTGTATTAAATATGTTGATCAGACTATCATACAAAATTGATGCATATAGTTCTACTTTAGGAGTTGCCTAAGGTAGTAGTGAAGAAGAAGAAGAAAATGATGGATCAGTCATACAAAAATGATAGAAGATGAATTCAAAACTAACATGAAGATATCTACATGGAAAAGATATATGAGTTGAAATGTCTTTGGAATTGTTGTCAAAGAGGGAGATAGAGGAAGTGATATCAAGAGGGAGATTATGAAAGTAAGATGTCCATGCAAGAGGGAGAGATTACTACAAGAGAGAGTTCATAAGACTTACTAGAGGTGTTGTCATATCTAATATGATAGAAATATCTTATATATTAGAGTTACATGGATGATAATCATAATGAACTTAGGATATTAATGAAGATCTGAGCCTACACATAGAGGGGATTTCTTGAGACAATAAAAGTTTTGGATTGCATGGTAAGTAGAGGTATTGCTATCAATGACAAAGAGGGAGATTGTTGGAAACTACAATTGAAATAATTGTTATGTTTTGAAACTAATCATAGACCCACAAGACTAAAAGAAAATCATAACAAAGTACAAAAAACCATATCAAACTCAAGGGTTATAATTATGAATTTATGTCACTTGACAAATTCGAAAGGTAGACAACTCAGATTCTTGCCCTAGTTTTTAGGACAAAAGGTTTAAGGATGGGATTTAGACTCAAGAGTTATCTCCCCTCTCTTACCATTCAGATATTCCAATAGGGTATGCTCATCTTGGAAATTTAGGGAAGTTGATACCCAGTACCTGCAATCTACATAAAGTCCAAACATGTACAAACACATATACTCTAAACTAAATAGGCAATGATAGGAAGTGGTACATCATGTAGATCCTGACTAGTAGGGGACTACTAGTTCCTTCCTCAACCACATCAGAAATGTCAAACATAAAGAAAACATACATGTACACCATACCCATGCAAGTATGGGGTAAGTATCCATAGAAAATAGATATAAATCATTCATTTAACAAACATCATTAAATAACTAAAATTCACTACATGAACATATAAATCATCATCAAACAATGATGAGATAACTAAAATAAATATTTCCACATATATATGTATGTATGTATGTATGTATGTATGTATGTATGTATGTATGTATGTATATATATATATATATATGTATGTATGTATGTATATATATATGTATATATATATATATACATGTATATATATACATAAATACATATATATATATACATACATACACATATATATATATATACATACATACATATATATATATATATACATACATACATATATATATATATATACATACATACATATATATATATATATATATATATATATATATATATATATATACATGTATATATATATATATATACATATATATATATATATACATATATATATATACATACATACATATATATATATATACATACATACATATATATATATATACATACATATATATATATATATATATACATATACATATATGTATATATATATATATATATATGTATATATATATATATGTATGTATATATATATATATATATATATATATATATATATATGTATATATATATGTATATGTATATATATATATATATATATATGTATATGTATATATATATATATATATATGTATATGTATATATATATATATATATATATATATATATATATATATATATATATATATATATATCAACTAAATATGGAACAATATCCAACAATCTAGAAAACAATGTCACTTATCATCAAGCATAAACATAAAGCTAGCCTAAAAGAGTTCAACAATAAGATCAAAAAAGTCAACTAGGGGTAGGCATTACATATTTCATTTGATCGAATGGCTTGAAAGGGGTCATAGGACTACCTATCACCCCTTTCAATGTGTTTCATGATAATATTATATTTAATAATAATATGATACTATATATTTTAATATAATAATAATATATTACTAGATTATATAATAATTATAATCATATATATTACTATATAATAATAATCATCATATAATATTACTATATATAATCATCATCATCATCATCATATATAATAATAATAGTCAATAATAATAATGATGTCCACACTTCGCAAAATTTGGTTTCCCTCCAAAATTTGGGCTATGAATCTTTGGGAAAAAATTTGGCTACCACTTTTTGGGTACTTGATTTCACATCGGGTAGTCAATCTAATATCAGGTACCTGATTAGGCTTAGTATTTACCAAACCTGTTTGGTCAACTCAAAATGCGTGTTTGATAGGTTTCGGTAACATTCAAACTTTGAGTAGCCATTTGATAATATATTTTTAATCAGAATTCAATGAACCGAAAAGGGTTTTTTTACAACACTCTAAAGATTCCGTCGATATAATTGCTCTCAAATTTTGAGTTCAATAAGTATTTATTAGTTAATTTTTAATGAAGATGTCTGCAAACTATTGATTGACATACTGATTGAAAAATAACTATAACTTTCAAATAGTACAACATTTTTGAAATCCAAAAGTTGCGTCACATTCTATACTTCACCTAGTATAAGAAAAAAAAATTAATTAATTTTGTAAAGTTTTCAATTAGTTACAGTGGTTAGACATGGAAGTTTTTTTATTTTTGAAAATTTATAGTAGAAAATTCATATTTAATTATTTATTTAGAATAAAAATACTCAAAAATATGCATCATATTTGGGCATGAGTCTACTTTTTATTATCTATAATTATATTTAAAAATATTATCATTTGATTTTGATTAAGGTAATCGGACATGCGCTTACTTTTTTATTTTCACCTTGAAATTTTTTTAGTACTACATTAAAATCCAAAATTTTGATAAATCAAAATTTTTCTTTCTCTAAATAAGGCCTAATGGTTTAGAAATTAAATTCAATTTCCTATAGATTATTTTCTTATAACTTTTTGATATAAAGCCCATAACTACTTTGAAATTACATGTCAAATTAACATAACCCTAATTTGTTGGTTTTTCACTACCACTTAAGGCCATAGTTTGGTTGACCATGATCCTACAAATACCCTCCACTCAAACAGGGAACTAATGTTTTCAGTTGTCTCTATTTCATTACTTTCACAATAAAAATTACTCAAATGCTAAAGCTGAAAATACATTTATTTTTAAATTATTTTTCTAATTCTAATCTCTTTTTTCTCATTGACTACTAATTTTTCTAGGGGTTTACTTATTTTTCAGTTCAAAAAATAGCAATAATTATCTTTAGAAAATTCTAGTAAATATTCCTTCTGACTGGTTGGCTAAGACTAAAATATTTAGGAAGTTTTCTTCTCCTTTAATTGTGTGCATTAGAAAACCCGAGACAAAAAATGCAGCAGTGGAAGTGGCAACAACTCAAGCATGTCGTGGTGTGCTCTAGGCTCTATTTTCACTATGTTCACTGTGAAGATGCACATATTTCGCAAGTATCTGAAAACAACTCTGCAGATACACACAGAAGAATAATCTTTGTAAGAGACAAACACCTCTACAACTACTAAATCTTTACGCATAAAGCCTCCAGACATAATAGCTTTAAATACCAAACTATTGGAATTCTTTAGAATAACTGAGGGGGGTGAATTAGTTCTCCAAGGTCCAAATGTCTAAATAAAAATTTTCAGAACTTAGTGAACTCATATCCATAGAACATTATCATGAATACATCCATTAGATCATTCAACACAAAAACTTTGTAGGTTACTGTCCTAGGTCAAAACAACTTTGCAAAAATGTAAACATGAAATTAACATAAGAACATTCACAAGATTTGACACAAGGATTTTACGTGAAAAATCAATTTAGGAAAAAACCACCAATAACATGCTACTAATTCTCACATTTTTGAAGTTATGCCTTATGAAAGGACAACCATGTTAAAGGTTACAATACACACTATTAAATGTGACCCTATTAAAGGATTTCATTCACCCTATTAGGAGTGAGCCTTATTAGAGGACTTTAGACCATTCACTTGGAATGTTACCTAATTAAAGGATTTACAAATGACTGTTAGGTCAACCATAATCCAAAGGATTTACCCTAGACTAATACAATGATTAGAAAGTAATAGTAAGGCTTGATTTGATAACAAAATTACAACTCATTTTAGAGATTACAGATCTTTGTTTCAGTCCTCTATTCTGCTCGGCTTTTCACACACTTTAGCTCTGATAGCTTGTTCACCCTTCAAGAATCAATATTCTTAAACCTTCTTTCTTTGCATGCCAATTGCAGACTCTATAATTTGGCCACCATATCAAGCAACACCCTAGACTCCTTGTCTCCCTTAGGTTCTCGCACATTACAACTTTGCTTCATTACCTTATATTCCCTTATAAAGAGAATTGAAATGTTTTGCTGCTTAATCTTGATTGTCCAATTTAGGGTTAGGTAGAATTAGGTAGGATACAATAAATCTACCCACATTTCTATCTTCTCCCTCTAGAAACTTCCTTAAGAATCCACTTTTAGTTTTCCTCAAAATAGTTTACCTTGAATTCTATGCCACCAACTAATCATAGTCATCTTCCACAAGCTTCAAAAAATTTGAGAAAGCAAAATAGGAAGCTTAGATTCATCAAATCTACAATTTAACATGAATATTAGCACTCAACATCAAAATGCTATCACTCGGCTTCCATACTAGTTCACTCGCCATATACTAAAGTTTACTAGTGCTCGACATCAACTAAACTTTACTTAGCTTACACTGAAATTTCACTTTTACTCAGCTCTGACTAATTCTCTACTCGGCTTGCACTAACTTTTCTCAACACCTACTATCCAGTCGGTAAAGCTTGGCAGACACAATTATTCTTACTTGTTCTAGATTTTCTCAATGTATCCATCCTTTGCAGCCTTAAGTAGATAATCAGTACACTATATCATCACTATCTTAACTAATATGTGTACTCCTTTTTCTTAACATAACTCAACATTTCCTCTAGGTTCTCTTGTTATCTCATTTGATCAAATCCTCTTCATCAATCAAAAAAATGATAGTACTTAAATCAACTAGGCAGTTGTCTTACCAACAAGTGGTAGGTTTGACATTAGTGACAAAATAATGATTGTTCCTTTTCAAATTCTTCCTTTCAAAACAATCTTATATCAAAAATATCCCTCTTTGGCATTGATGGAAAACTAATACCAAGAAGAAAATAATTCCTTGCATTGAAATCTCTCCCTTTATTAGCAACTTTTATCTTCTTTATAGGCTACAAAATTCTTTCTATCTTTCTTTGATCACTCCCTCTTTCTGATATTCAGGTGTATCTCATGTTTGCATTTTTATGTCTCCTTCAATAATTTCTTCCTCTAACTAGGTATGTCTATGCTATGTATGTTCACACTCTCTGTTTAAGTCATTTCTCCCTCTTGGTTCAATATCTAAGTTTATCCAATCTCTACCCCCCTCTTTTGATGTCTCTCAGCTTGTTTGCTATGTATGTTGTATGTTCACATTCTCCCTCTTTGACAACAATGCCAAAGACTTGCCATCTTATCATGTAGATGTTAACAATTTCAGGTTCTCCCTCTATCACCTAACTTGTGACTGATTTTCTGTTCTAGCTCCTTGATTCCTTTAGGTAGCTCCTAAAGTAAGATCCATCGCATCAAGTAGTAAGTTACAACATTCAACTTAGTTGATGTAGGGAACTACTTATACTTCTCAAGTAGCTTTGGATAGGGGTATCACCCCTAGTTTACCTCTTAGATACTCACGAGCATCCTTAGGTAATGCTTTTGTGAAGATATCAACTATCTGCTCTTTTGTATTCACATATTCCATCTTCACCTCTTTGTCTTGAACTAACTCTCTCAAGTAATGATACTTGATTACAATGTGGCTAGTCTTTGTATGCATCACAGGATTCTTTGATATATTTATAGCACTTGTATTATCACATTAAAGTACCACTGGTTTAGTGATTTCCTCCTCCATACCTTTGAGTAAATGTTTGATCCATACAATATTTGTACAATTTACTACAGCAAAAACATATTCAACTTCAAGAGTAGATTGAGATATGGAATTTTGTTTCTTACTAGTCCATGTGACCAGTTTCTTTGCTAAGAAAAATGTACCACCACTTGTTCTTTTTCTATCATCATTGTTTCCAACCCAATCAGCATCATTGTAGGCTTTGAACCTATAGTATAGACCATAATCTATAGTTCCTTTCAGATACCTCATAATTCTTTTTATAGCCATCAAACAATTCTCCTTAGGATTAGAAGAGAATCTTGCAACAATCCCAATAGATAATGCAAGAATTTTACTTCAGCTAATATGGTTAGAATTTTTTCTCTCTCTAGGAAGAACCTATGTGTGTGACCAAATTTTTTTCATTTATAATAGTGGACTTTGGTGAAGTCTCTTTTCTTGCAATGAGAGTTATTTTTTCCTTTCTCTTGATCATTGTCTCCCTTTTTTCCTTTCAACTTTCTTTTTTTTTCTTGTTGCTTGTGTTTGTGCTAAGTGCTTGAATTTCTTTCTCTTTATTTGACCTGATCCCTTTTGAGATTAGTCTGGATCCTTTAGACATATAATCATTATTGAGTTGATCAAATTTGGATATTGAAGGTCAACTAATGACATGAATAAAGGATTCCCATGATATTGGCAGTCCTCTAAGAGCTATTATGAATTATTCCTAATCTTCTATATTATATCCAATAGTTGCTAGTTGATTCCTTATTTTAGAAATTCTTGAGAAATAAGATGAGATTGATTACATTTTATCCATTTTTATGTTCATGTGTTTTTGTTTCAATGTAAGTAATTTGCTTGAATTGTTGATCTCAAATGTGTTCTAGATTGCTTTGAATACTTCAAAGGCTTTCTTTAAGTTTGAAATGGAAGGAAGGATATGATCTTTGACTGAATCAATAATGATCTTTCTAGCCTTATTGTTATGTATTTTCCATGTAGATTTATTTGGATCATCTTTCGACATCTTTGTGTCTCCTTCAATGAATGATTCTAATTCAAGTTCTTTGAGGATTGTTATAATTTGAGTTTTCCATGAAAAGAAGTTGGCTGCACCTCCAAGTTTGTCCTCGACCCCAACATTACTCACCATGATTGTTCTTATTATTTTTCTTGACTATAAGTATGAGATTTTGTGTTAAGAAATTTGAATAATTTCTCTACCAGGTAGGCTCTGATACCATGTTAGAAAATTAAGATCGTTCTAATAGGAAACTTAATCCACAAATTTGGTTTATGCTTTTAGAGATCTCTTAGTATTTGACTGGTCACACGATATTCTCAATGTTGTAATATCATTTTAGCAATTATTAACATACAAAGGAGAGTTTGGAGATTTTAATATTGATCTATCACGTACAAATCACTTTGCATATATTGTTCAAAGAATTTTTCAAAGTACATGCTTCTTTCATTGTAGATATTAGAGGATATAATTCATTGTCCAAATCTAGTGTATATTTGAGCTTGACTCATAACCCTATTTTGATAGAACCCTAGTCCTTATTAAATTATATACCTATTCCTCACTCATGTTGAATCTTACTCCAACCTAATCTAATTGTAATCCTAATTATAATTATACTTTGAAATAGTTTTAAACCCAATTGATATCCTACTTAAATTGCACGCTTTTTAACTTTAGAAGATTCAACCTTAACAATATTACATTTACAAATGTGTGCATACATAACATTATAGAATACTAATCCTTCTTGAATTATACACCTATTTCTTATCCTTGTTGAATTCTTTCCAACCTTATCAAATCAAAATCATGACTAATAAAAATAAATATATATTATAAAAATTAGAATAAAATAATAAATTTTTAATATGGACATTTTATTATAACTTATTTTAGATCCATAATTACATTTTTAAATCAAAGAACATTTTCTATTTTTTCTATAGTAAAATATATTATAAAGACTTTCTAAATTAAAAATATATATGTTTACAAATACTTAAAAATATGCATATTCTATGATTTCTCATAATTTAGAGTTGGAAATTTCTATCTTTATCTCCTTAGTTCCAATAAAACTTTTGAAGTCTATGATCTCATGTGTACCATGAAAAGACTGCAGAAGAAAATACATGCATTTAGGTGAAACAAGGGATGCTATTGTGGGCTCAAGACTCGACGTTCTTCCCCCTTTCTGTTTATACTTTCAAAGGCTCCTTTGTGATTATTATTTTTTCCCCATATGTATTTTGGTTCTATGGGGCAAGGACTATGTGCATGGGAACTACCAAAAACATTAGTTCCACTTATATTAGGAACTAATAAAATAAAACAGAATAGTGCCCATTCACTTTCAATTGATCTACTTATGGTAGTGGACCAAAATTTTGAACCTGTTGGGCATGGACAATTTCAGCTCAAGCTCCCACTTTAATTTAATATTTTGAGGCAAAATGTTGATGGTGTACTGAAAAAGCCTGCACAATGTACCTCTTTATAATGGAAAATACATAACGGGTTGAAATACACCGTAGCCAAAATTGTGTTGATTTTCCCTTCTTTTTTTCTACAAGTGATTCCAAATCTGATAACAGTGACATTTTTTATTTTTCTATGCTTACCAAAATTGTGAATTTCTTTAGACATTTTCCTTGGTTCTATGCTTCCTCCTTCCACACCCTTGCTCTATAAATGGACTCTTCAATGAAATTCAAACAAGCATCAAGATTGTTGCACCTAATTTCAAAGCTGCCCATCTGACTATGAGTATGAGCTTGTAAATTTCTATTTCAATATGAATTTATTGTTTTAATTCACTACATCTCTTATAGATTCTTTTAAAGCACTTAACCAAACCCTATGATATTAATCTTGTTTATGTAGCAAGTTTGAATGACCTAGAAAACTTGCAAAATCGGGGTTAAAATCTAAACCATCTTTATAATATTTCTAGTCTTATTCCATTCATTGCCTCAACATTCTATGCATTTCTTGAACTTCCTTCATATATTCTGAAGCCCATTTAATCTAAACTACAAGTATTGTTTCACCTCTATAGATCTAGTGTTTGATTCTTTTTAAAATAGATATTGCAAAAGAAAAATAATCAAGCCAACATGTCCCTTAAAATTAATGTTGCAAAAAGTTCTATTTGTGGTTTGGCTGTTCAAGAAGCCTCTTTAGACCTTCCATTTGGGTTTTTTTTTGGTGGTTTTGGTTAGGGTTTCCTTATTTTGGGTACTTTTTCCCCTTTCTTATGTTTTGTCCCACCTTTGCAGAGGTTTGCAACTATATCTGGGGTTTTTTTTGGGTGTTTTTTTAATAATATTTTTAGTCTTATTTTGTTTCTTGCCTCAACATTCTAAGCATTTCTTGACTTCCATCGTATATTCTAAAGCCCATTTAATCTAAACTGCAAGTATTGTTTTGCCTCTAGAGATCTAGTGTTTGAATTTTTGGAAAATAGATATTGCAAAAGAAAAACAAGCAAGCCAACATGTCTCTTACAAAAAAATAATAAAAAATTCTAATTGGGGTTTGGTCGTGATGGAAGCCTCTTTAGAGCTTCTATTTGGGGGTTTTGTTGTTTGTTTTGGTTAAGGTTTCCTTATTTTGGGAATTTTTTCCCCCTTTCTTGTGTTTTGTCCTACCTTTGATAATTTGATGATCTAGTATTTAAGAGCAGCTTCTAAATCATTTGAAACAATTCATAATCATGATTAGTGTCTACTCCCCTTATCTATGACTTGTGACTTGATACTTTTATATGGCCACTATTGAGGTAGATAGATCAACTAAAATGAATTGGTATGTTCTGTTCAGCAAACATTCTTGTACACTTGCTATGGAAATAAGTGCTAAGAGGATGGAAGACACGTGTTGAAGCAAAGATAGAGGAGGTTGTCTAGGCAAATTTGATATTTATTAATTGTGAGACAATACTTTATTTTCTATCTATGATATGTCTCGGGATTTTTTTCAATAATTGGCGCACCCTTACTACTTTGTTGACCATGATGATGTGTTTGCTCCTTTTTTGTATTCTTTTAGGAGGTATCTCCTATATTATCTATGGGAATATAGTCAAGGAAAGGAAATTAAAAAGAGAGGGAAATATCCATAGTTGCTTAGTACAACAATTTTTTTTTTCTCACTTGTGTTTTTTGTAGTTGCAACCTATGCTTTGACTACCATTGTTGAAATGTTCAAATGGGAAGAGTACTTCTGAGAGAGGGGGGGGGGGGGTGGTGAATCAGAAGTAACCAATTTCTTCTTTCAAAACCTTAATAAAATTTAACTAAAATTAACATGCATGCAAGTAAACAAGCATAAAATGAGAGCATGCATCAACACATAACACAAGAGATTTTGGTGACCCAGAAACCCTCCAGGAATAAAAAGGTAAAACTGGGGTGGGGATGACACCCACAGAATTTACTGCAATAATGAGTTCAACCACTTCTGATGGTTTGCCTTGTTAAAGGCCTGCCCTGTGAAGGGCTTTACACTATGTTAATAGTGACCTGTTGAAAAGATTTACAAACACTTTACAATAAGTTTTACCCTGTTAAAGGATTTATATAAAGGTTGTTAAACCCACCTAATACATAGGATTTTCTTAACCTTCTCCAAAGGCTCTCCTACCTAGCTATTAAGCTAACCTATCACCATAGGATTTTATCCTCTAATATAATTGTGAAAGAGTATTAGAACATTTAACCTAATTGAATGCAATCTTGAATTGCTGGGTTCAGGCACTTGATCTGCTCTTTCTCTTCTGATCTCTACTAGATTTGATCTCTGAATATGTCCCTTGTTCTGTTCTAATTAATTGGATATATAAATGTTATCCCTTCCACTAAGTCTTTTCTCTTCACACTGAAATTCCACTATAGTCTCCCCTTCTTGTTGCTTTTCTTTTCGTACTAACAATGGTACATTCATTCTCCTTGTAAAGAATGTGAGGCCTTAGGGTTAGGTATGGATCTATGACCCAAATTGAATCTCAAATTCCCACTCATACTTTTTATTTTTCTTATTGGTTGCATGCCTTCACCATTTTTCTAATTGGTTGCATGCAGATTTCATAGGGAATGCAAATGACTCGTCCTTATCCTTTTTCTCCTACAAAATTTCTCTATGTCAGCTCCAAAAATGGTTTACATCTTAGTTTGTGCAAATACAAACTCTTATGTTGATTCTGCATTGCACAACACATGAAGTATTACAGATGCTCGCCACATATTGTTTATGGATCGCTCGGCATCAACTATGTTTCCTAGTTTTCTCAACACTTGAATGATTTTGTTACTCAGCATATGAATAATTCCTGGATCACTTAGCACATACTATACTATAATCTTCTTGGCACTAACTGTGACTCGAAACCTATTAAAATTCTAGCTCGGTATCTATTGTGTACTCGATGTGTATGATGAAAATGGTTAAGCGTGTTGACACTCATTTGTCAATACTTTTTATTTTGACCAATAGTCTCCCCCTTTGACATGAGTGTCAAAAACACTTAACAAAGCATTTATGAACTTAGCCCAATTGAGTACATTCTTTACTTGCTCGAATTACATGCAAAATTTCAAAAAATTGTGAGTAGCAATATAGCTTATAACTCCCCTATGTTGATTATGACTTTGAAATTAAAATGTTGTGCCAATGTGCCTAATCCTCTCTGTCCTTTGACCTGTTTCTGCATTTTGACCTTGTATACTGTATCTATTCTGTGTGATGTGCCTGTATTCCATGTGATTATGAAAAGTTTACATCTCTTCTTCACTCCTTTATTCCTTGTCTCCCCTTTTTGGCTATTTAAAATCATTCCACTTTATTCTCAAAATGAATGAAAGAATGTAATCAAAATGATCAAAATTTGGTAACTACCCATAGTATCTACATATCTCCTCCTTTGCTTATTACTCCCCCTATAATATATCTCGCCCTTTGTTCATTCTCTCACTTTTTGACACTAATGTCAAAGGGTTTTATGGAGTAATACCATGTTTGGCCAAAAATGAGTTGTTGACTTCAAGGAGTATCTTCAGAGTTGCATCCCAGTTGTTTAATGCAATATCCAATGACTTGTGTTGGATTGCAAGCTCTACTGCTAGGTCTACAAGTCCTTCATATGTAGAAAGATTGGGATCTTTCTTTAGAACTGTCTCTACATACATTTTCTCCTTGTGAAGTACTTCTAAGTGAGGGGTGATGGAGGATTGAATTTTCATTAACTTAGCTTTTATATTAGCCTCCTTTGCTAATAATATAGCTAGTTCCCTTTGAGTATGAAGCATATGAGCAAAATACTTCTCACTCTAAGCTAGATTGATTGGGAGTTGCATATTGAAAATCTTTAGATTTCTCTCCAAGCTCATTATTTTCTAGCTAGTCTCATGTGTGAATTTTGAAAAATCACACAGTTTATTCTAAAGGGAGAATATATTCCCTAATACAATTTTAACTCTATCTATTTTCTCACCCAGATCACCTTGTCCCAATATGATAGTATTTTCTATCTTCTCATTGACCTTTCTTTGGAATTTCTTCTCTGACCATTCCATTAGTTTGGCATTAGTGTTATGGCCCTCATTTGCTACCTAATCAACTATATCTGATAGTTGCTCTATAATTGGTCTTGATTCATCTAGAGACTGTAGACTAAAGGCATCCATGAATATGTCCTTGACTTTAGTCAATGCTTGCCTATATTTGTAATCCTTTCTAAGTGCATCTTGTCTCCTTCTATCTAATGCACTCTAAATTTCATTCATCTTTTCCTCAGTGAGAGTATTGTATTCATAATAGGATATCTTTATTTCTTCATCAAGCTCAAGAATTCCATAATGAATTGTCTTGGCTACCCTAGTGGAGCTCGAGCCTGGTGTTCTAATTTGCAGTTCTAGTGTTCTAGTGCTCGGCTGCTAAACAGTTTTTGTTCGAGTACCTATTTTTGGGAGTTCAACCAAAGTTTGTATTGCAGATTCCTCCTTATCTCTTGTCTCTTCTTTCTCTTCAGTTGGTTTAACTTCTTCTACCATTCTAGTTGGGGTTGTACTTGTTGACTGCACTGATTTGTCTTTATCATCCCTTGCTGCTACACTTGGCTCCTAAAGTGCAACTGTGACTTATTTTGGTGGAGATGGTGGTGGAAGAAATAGAAGTATAGTAGATTGCATGGTTACAGGTGGTTCTTGTGTTTGCACCTTGTTTTCTTTTAATTTAGCTACTACCTTTTGGAGTTCATCAACACTGACCAATATTGGGCTTGAACATAGCCTAGCTGCTTGTTTTGATTGGTCAAGGATCTTTTCTAGATCCTCTGCAGTTAATGGATTGATGTTTTGACCAGAAGTGTCAATGACATCTTTTATCTTGATTGTCTCTACAAGTGTGATGGTAGAATGACGAGGGCTAGGAGGTGGCATTTCTGTGTCCTGTGCACTCTATTCTTGTTGCTCACCTGTCCCCTTTTCTTCTTCTTTACCAATTTCCTCCTTCTCCTCTACCTTCTTTCTTCTTGCTTCTTTTATTTCCTTTGCTTTGGCACTTCCTTCTACCTTGTATTCTTCATCAAACACATCATCAATTTTCTTGTAAATAATTTTCCATACTTTTGTGGTTTTTCTCACAACCTCTTCAATATTATTTTGTAAAATACTAAATGCCTTGTATTTGGGAGTAAATATACTATTGTGCCTTTTGACTACATTTGTAATTTGACTTTTAGTCAAATTAGGCAACATCCTTGCTAAGGTAGACTCCCTTATTTCTTTTTTAGTTTGCAGACAAAAATGTTATTTTTCCTCTACAATCTTATATAATTCCTTTGGCAACAAACTATCCAGTTCAAGAGGTGTATGTTTATATTCTACCATCATATTATAGATAGATATCTCTATTTTATTTTGCTCATCTTTTGTGAGCATATTAAAATTTACATTCTTCAAATCATTTAAGTCTCCATTCCTAATCTTAGCACATAATTTATCAATGAAAGACTTTGGGGAATGACTTACCACTTTAAATTGACTGTGGTCTTCTGATTCTGTCTTTTCTTCCTCTGAATCAAGTTGAGCCACAAATTTTCTTCTTTTCTTTGGCTCTTCTTCAGTCTTCTTGGTTAATTCCTTCCTCTTAGCTACCTCTTCCTTTGCCTTTTGTGTAGTAGCCCTTGTAGTAGCTCTATTTGTAGGCTTTTTTGGTGCAAGCTTTGTCACTTTCTTTGGCTTGGGCTGAGGAGTAGGTGGTGCTTTTTCTTTTCTCTTGGTGGCCTTGGTTTTGATGGGTGTTTCCTCAACTTCTTCTTTCTCTACATCTTCCTCTTTATCTTCTCCTAAGCCTTGAGTCAATTGTAGAGACTCTTGTTTAGGCTCATCTCCTTCATTATCATCTTCTTCTTTATCATCACTTATTTCTTTTGCTTCTTCTATAGTACCCGTCTCTCCAATCTCTGCCCCAAATTTCTTTTTGATCTTGTTAACCAATTTATCTTTCTTCTTTAATGCTAAGGCTATTTTGAGGTCTATTAGCACCCTTGATCTGACAACATCATGGGTTCCAAAGTGATTTGTAGTTTTATCAATTTCCTCTACAAGCAATGTTGTAATAGCTATTGATGCCTGATCCACATCAAGTTCATAGCCTAGTGGTCTAAGCCATCTGACTCTAGGGATGACTGCTTGTATGTAGGTATAGTCAATATCCACTAGAAAACAAATGTCTTTTCCATGTTGCTCCACTAATGAGACTGGAATTCTCATTCTTTGTTTCATGGATTGTTTGAAATCCTCAAAATAACTAGTCTTTTAGGCATCAAAATTTTCACCCATTTGATTAATGAAACCATTTATTTGATCGACAATTGTCTTATTTGGATCCCATATCACCTTTCCTATTGAGGGGAATTCTTTCATAATGTAGAAAAACATGCAAATCAATACTGCACCAAATTTGCATTGAGCCCTTTTGGATTTCCTTACGGCTTCCAAGTTCTCATTTATTTGTTGCATCATCAATTCTGCAAGATCATAAGCGTGATCCTTTTTTACTAGCTTGTAGGAAAAATCTATAGCTATGCAGGGTACACTATTTGACCTGCTAGATTGATAAAATTTGTAAGATATAATCCTCATAGCAAGATCTAGTAGGGGGTCTTTAATGGTGTCAATTTTCATACCCTTGTTGTTCCACTTGGCACCAGTGTTTTTCTCAATTGCCTCCCTCTTATCACTCCTTAGGGTTTTGGGCTGATCTAGGGTTGGAATACTAGTAACCCTATGTATAGTCTTCTTTGTGAACTTTACTGGCCCAGTTTCTAACCAAAAAGCTCCATCATGGATTCTACTTAGCACAATGCATATCCATTCTATTTTAAAGATAATGGGGAAAACTAGGGTTTTGGTCAGACCCTTCTTCTCAACTATGGAGAACTCATCTTTAAGTATCCCATTTTCATAGAGTTTATCAAATGCATTAAAAATCTCCAAATCTCCTATTACTCATATCTTACAGTTGTAGCATTTGTGTACATACTAAACCATTACTACTTTATCAAGAATCACGGATAGGGCAACAGAAAGATAATTTTTGTAAGCAACTTTAGGGATGGGTCTGAACTCTAGTTGTTTAACTTCATTACTAACAAGTTGGATTTCCAATCCTTCCTTTGCAGATTTAGAACCAGATGCCATCTTTAACTAAACTAGGGTTTACTGTTTAAACTAACTTTTCAAACATGCTTAACTCGGCTCTTAAATGAGATACCTGGTAAATTGATGAAATTGAGTTGGGTTGTTGTTTAATTTTTGTAAATTGCCTTTTGATCATTGGGAAATCGCTTAATTGCTTTTCTCGTCTTTTCTCTTTGTTCATATGATCAAAAAATAAACAATTTTTACCTTTTATTAGGCTTAAAACCTAGCATTTATTGTTTTCATGCTTACAACTATCACTCGACATCAACTATATTTCATTCATTTGGTAGCTACTATCTCATTTCACTCAGCATCTACTAATCTTATTAATTGCTCAGTAGCCACTAGCAAGTCTTACTTGGTAACTACTAGACTGTTCAGCTTGACATGTAATGTAGTTTTACCAAGCAACCAAAGGTAACTCAACATCATCTGTCAACTTTTATCTTGACATCTTAACTTATGCAAATTTCTTCTTTGCAGTGTTCCTATGTTCTTTTTAGGTTGATGTATGATACATCTTTATATGTATCAGCCCCATGTGCCTTTCTAGTTTTTAATTTTTTGAGGTGTGATCACTTGACCGCTTGGGTGAAGTGATCTCTCCATTTGATGTGCTACATTCACCTTTCTTCTGTCATGTCTTCTTCATATCTTTCTTGATGTGTTCCACATCAACTTTTTCTTTGCCCTTGTTAACTTCAGTCTTGGGAGCCTTGGTCTTTGTTGGATAGTTCCTGCTAACATGTCTGGTCTTTAAGCAACTAAAACAAGCAATTTGACTCAACCATCTATTGTAGTTCCCCTTGAAGTATGTTCTTTATGCAATTCTGAGCTACATGAACATATTCCTGACAATAGTGACAACTTTACCTTGTATTATAGTCCCAATTGCAGTGATGTGCATAGTTGTTTTTCCTTGTAGGCTAATTAGGTGTCCACATAGGCTTTGATCTGCATTCAGATACTCTATGTCCATATTTTTTGCAATTGTAGCAGTGACCCTAAAATTTTGGTGTTCTCATGGTCTTGGTTCTACAGTCTTGTGCTAAGTGTCCTTGTTTCTTGCACTTGTGATAGAAATTTGCATCTGTAGGTTTATGACGCTGATGACTATTCTTTCTTCTGTACACATTAGAGGTATGTCTCTTTTTACCACAGAAATGATAAGTAGGTTTAGTGTTCTTACCTTTGTTGCTTCTTTCTTCTGCAGCCTTGGATGATTCTCCTTGTTCAGTGCTGATGTAGCCAAGTCATGTAGTGTCATTACTAGCCCTTGGTGATTTCAGCAATTGCTCAAAGTACTTGATGACCTCATTGGATTTGTTGTATCTTTCTTTTAATACATTTTCTCTATTCAATTCATTTTGCAATTTTTCATTCTGTATCTTCAGGGTGGAGATCTCAATATCTTTCATGTTTAGCTCATGATGAGCATTCATCATCTGGCTTAAGGTGTCTAACTGCATGTTGAAATCTTTTCAAATTCAATTATCTTCTCTTCTAGCTTATTGATGAGGTTTTTCTTGTCATCTTCTACCATGGCCTTGTCTTCAGTGGCTCTTTTCTTTTGTTCAGTATGGCTTGTGATTCTTGTTCAAGCTTGAGTAATCTGATTTCTTTAGCTTGTACTCTATTTTTCTCCATTAATTCTAATATTTCTACATCAAATTCCTTAGAATCTCCCTTGGCAAATACGTGTGTGGTGTCAATCTCCTTGTAGTGTATGTCATTTTCAACTATGGCTATCTCCTTTTTTCTTTTCAAAGATTTTCTCAGTTCCTCCCTAGCTTCCTCTACTTTGTGTAGAGCTAGTTGCACATCAATCACCTGATTGGCAATGATCTTCCCAAGTTTGAAAACTTCCATCTTCTGACCTTTTTCTCCAAGTTGTTAGGCTTCTCCTTATGAGAACCAGATGCTTTGATACCAATTGGTGATATATTCAAATGGGAAGAGTACTTCTGAGAGGGGGGGTGAATTAGAAGTAACCAATTTCTTCTTTCAAACCCTTAATAAAATTTAACTAAAATCAACATGCATGCAAGTAAACAAGCATAAAATGAGAGGATGCATCAACACATAACACAAGAGATTTTGGTGACCCAAAAATCCTCTAAGAATAAGAAGGTAAAACTGGGGTGGGGATGACACCCACAAAATTTACTACTGTAATGAGTTCAACCACTTCTGATGGTTTGACCTATTAAAGGCATGCCCTATGAAAGGCTTTACAATGTGTTTATAGTGACCTATTGAAAGGATTTATAAACACTTTACAAAAAGTGTTACCCTATTAAAGGATTTACATAAAGGCTGTTAAACCCACCTAATACATAGGATTTTCTTGACCTTCTCCAAAGGCTCTCCTACCTAGCTATTAAGCTAACCTATCACCATAGGATTTTATCCTCTAATACAATTTTGAAAGAGTATTAGAACATTTAACCTAATTGAATGCAATCTCAAATTGTTGGGTTCAGGCACTTGATTTGATCTTTCTCTTCTAATCTCTACTAGATCTGATCTCTGAATATGTCTCCTGTTCTGTTCTAATTAACTAGATATATAAATGATATCCCTTCTACTAAGTCTTTTCTCTTCACACTAAAATTCCACTATAGTCTCCCCTTCTTGCTGCTTTTCTTTTCATACTAACAATGGTATATTCATTCTCCTTATAAAGAATGCAAAGACTTAGGGTTAGGTATGGATCTACAATCCAAATTGAATCTCAAATTCTTGCTCATACTT
This sequence comes from Cupressus sempervirens, assembly GCA_028749045.1. Lineage (NCBI taxonomy): Eukaryota > Viridiplantae > Streptophyta > Pinopsida > Cupressales > Cupressaceae > Cupressus > Cupressus sempervirens. Next base: position 858,388,877 of record CM053792.1, on the reverse strand, counting down.
TGCATTTTTTCTTATTGGTTGCATGCCTTCACCATTTTTCTAATTGGTTGCATGCAAATTTCATAGGGAATGCAAATGACTCGTAATTATCCTTTTTCTCCTACGGAATTTTTCTATGTCAGCTCCAAAAATGATTTACATCTTAGTTTGTGCAAGTACAAACTCTTATATTGATTTTGTGTTGCTCAACACATGAAGTATTACTGATGCTCGACACATAGTGTTTCTGGATTGCTCGACATCAACTATGTTTCTTGTTTTTCTCAACACCTAAATGATTCTGTTACTCAGCATATGAATAATTCCTGGATCACTCAGCACATACTATATTGTAATCTACTTGGCACTAACTATGACTCGACACCTATTAAACTTTTAGCTCGGCATCTACTATGTACTCAGCATGTATGATGAAAATGGTTAAGTGTGTTGACATTGACATAGTGCAACGTAGGAGAAACCCCAAAGGAGATGTCCTAGCCTCCTACTATAAAACCACACAACAGAAACACAATAATAAGAAGCAATAACACAAGATCTGATACCAAATCACAATAATATATTCATAAAATATAATCAATTATATGCAATGTGCCAGGCTGTAAGGCCTTCTCAGTTATGGCCAGATATAAAGCAAGTAATAGTTTTGCAAGATCCCTCAAGATCCAATCCAAACCCTAGCTAGTACAGATCCACACTCTAGTAGAAACCTCCAAGGAAGATCTCAACTTGTGCTCGCAACCCCACCAAGAAATCTCCTTGTTTTCTAAGCTGTAGCTACTAGCTCTACTCCAACTTCATCTAAGATCCTGATGTAAACTACCTCACATTCGGCGCCCTGTTCACAAACTCAGGAAAACTCACTCTCTAGCTATTTCCCACACTCACTCCTCTTCTGAATGAATGAATAATAATGAATAAAGACTTCCCCACAACCCCTACTTAAACCAATCTAAGCCACAAGTCAGCCTAGAACACAAATTAAATGCACATGCATAAATTAAATGCCAAAGTCGGCCTCCTACAACAATTAAATTCTCAAAATTTATGTCTTAGTAAAATTGTGATATATCCTAGCTCCAAATGAATTAGAACTCAAGCATTGAACCATAGTTATAAATCTAGGCCATCTTCCATCCCTAAAATTTTCATCCTCTAACTCATTGTAGAAAATTAGATACATGGCCTGCAACAAGCACCAAATTCCTAAGAAAAGCTGAGCTCCTCCCAAACCATGTCGAGTGACCAAAGACCATGTCGAGTCCCAAGACCATGCTAAGAAACCATAGACCATGCTGAGCAACCAAGGACCATGCCGAGCTCTCTATACCATGCCAAGCTCCATAGAGCATGCTGAGCTCCCAATACCATGCCAAGCTATATAGACCATGGAAAGCTCCCAAAGTAGTCACCAAGTAAATCCAAGATGCTCTTGCATCAAACACTCATTTGTCAATACTTTTTATTTGACCAACAATCATCAATGCCATAACCCTATGTATTGGTGCTCACAACAAGCAATGAATTGTTTTGGCTTATTTCCTCTGTTGAAGGTCATCATCATGTCTATAGTATGTAGATACTATGAAAATATCCCATTAGTATGTGTTTAGCTTGTTATTATATGAAGACTCTCTCTGTATGTTTACAGAGTGAGTAGGATTATGTTGGTGTTTTACATAGCTACTTAAGAGTTTTTTCTCTATAAGACATCTTGATTTTTCTCTATTGATCATGTCTTTAATTTATGCAACCTATGTTAGTTCGATGGCTTGGATATGATTATAAGTTGAAATGTTAATCCTTAGTAGTCAAAACTGGAAGAAAAATTTTGTATCCAACATTATACAACTTAATAAAGGGTGACCACAAGAAGTTGGGTCACAATTCCGCAGAATTCAGATCCGCGGAATTGTACTTCTCAGAAATGGGTACCCAATTTTTTAAAAATTGTGTACCTGTTTCTAAAATTAAGCTTCGGACACCATAGCCTAATTTCAATAATCGGGTACCCGATATTTAAAAGCGGATCAGGTGCTCGAGGTGCTCAAATATCGGGCGCCCGATTGCTTTTAAAAATCAAGTACCCGATTTGTAAGACTTTATTTAACCACATTTTTTGGCATTTTTGAAGTCATTTTCATGACCTCAAAAATGGGAGCTTGATTAGAGATGCATACGGGAGCTCGATTTTCAGCCCTACCGACCACCCCCTTGCTGTTAGTTTTTGATATACCAAGTATTTTAATATGTTTTGTACTATTTTACTTTTTTTTTTTTCAATTTTCAATTTAATATGTATGTTAATTTGTTGTTTTTTTCATTTTTAATATATGTAAAATTGTATATTTACATTGTTAATGAGTAGATGTTTAAATTTTTGTATTTGTTAATTAAAATATAGTTTCGTAAATGTTTATTTAAAAAATTATTATTCTAGATGTTTTGAAATGTATTTAATTTATGTATTTATTAAAATGTTGAATGATTATATTAGATGTAAATTCATTGTTTAAACATGTAATTTTACAAATAAATATAACCTCGACCTAGAACCATATAACCTCAACCTAAGTTCATTGTTTAAACTATAATCTTGACCTAACCATATAGTTATGTACAATAAAACCCTAAACATATATAACTAAGTACTTAATCACATAACAACCCGCCAAGGGATCCAAACAAAAAACTTCTAGTATTTAAAATGATTTTACTTAAATTGTATTGTACTTTGTTTCATGGATAAAAAATGGATGATGTAAACTATTTTATAAATGTATATTCTTTCAACCTTTCATACCCTGTGACATGTACAGTGGATGATTGTGCATTGCGAATTAATTTGCCAAGTGGCAATCAGAACAAATGTATATAAATTATTTAAATGGATTGAACTGAAGTAGTTAATATTCTTTCATGTGGATGTGTTATTTATTTTACTTTTAGTAATTATAATTATTTTAAAATGAAATGTAAATGTGCTCATTAAGGAATGCAATCTCTTATGTTTTTTATAAATGTAAATTATTGTATGTATGTTATTGCTTGCTTAGTAAAACTTTTGATTAGTTCTTTGGATCCCTTGGTTGGGCATCATTTAGGATTAACTATAATGTCAATTTGTATTGAATTTAACTCTAATCATAACCCTTACTATCATCTTAACCTTAATCTTAATTTGCTAGGTAATATATAAATAATTAAATAACTTTCATATCTTACCTTGAGTACTAATTTTATAAATGTCAAACCCTAAAATTGTAACCTTATTTATGATTTAAACTAAATTATCCTAGAGGAGCATCATATCTACATCTACATGTCATGTACATGTGAATCTAAAAACATTTGTACATATCTAATTACATCATTTATTGCATAGGAAGGATTTAAAATTTTCATTATATATATAATCCATGCATATAATATCAAAATAATCATATAGAAATATGTCATTTACGACATGTCCATCATAGATAATCAAGAAGGGTACTTAGGTAAATTTACATATATTTAACACTATATATTATAAGAAAAGAAAAACACCATATATAGGAGCATCTCATGTACATAAACTAAAAAAAATTGCCATGACACATGTAATGAGATCAAATAATATTTGTAAGATTCATCACATATAAGTTATCAACATGTATAGGGGTAATATAATCAAAATATCAAAAAATGAGTGATATCAAAGCATTATATCTTAATATTTAACACTAAAATAAACTAACCCCTAGGTTAACCCTAAACCAAAACTAGATTGAAAGGTAACCCTGGCCCTTAACTAATTAATATGATACTTATAAACCAAATTGAATTAAACCATGATCATAAACCTAATTATATATCCCAACTTAACAGTAGAAACCTTGAATTTAACCTTAAATCCTTTCCCCAACCATTAACAAAATTGAACCGTTACCCTAAGATTGAACCAAGTTAAACGTTGACCTTAAGACTAAACCAAATCACCCTAAACTAGAACTCAATAATATATTCAACACTTTAAAACAAAATTCAAACCTAACTTTTTTGAATTAATGTTAGTTTTTAATCTAAAAGCTCTAACTATAATTCTATATCTAAAACCAAATTTAGCACTTTAAAACATAATTCAATTTATTAACTCTTGTCCTAATTGAAACCTAAGCATGTAAACCTAATCCAACAATACAAACCAAATTGAACCCTAATCCTAAAACTAATTAAACATTGATATCAAGGTCTCAAAATGATACATCATAAAAAAATTAGAATAGACTTGAACGAATTAGGCATCTAATTAAGTAACCCTCCCTCACCATCAAGAGGTGGAGGTGTCCACATCAGTGCGAGTAGGAGCCCAGACTACACCCTTGGATGCCTAAGAATATATCTAAAGAAGTGAATAACTTGTCTTTCCATTGGATGCCTAAACCTTTATATCCTATGTGAGTATTCATCATGTAATATCTAATTAGGAGGGTATTGAAGCACTCTAACACCCCAATCCCTAACTAGATAATTATGTTAGGGTGGACTAATTTCTATTTATCTTGGGTTGGAAGTGCCTAAAAGTTATTTTTGGAGACTGGAGATTCCCCTATTTGCTTCCTATTTTCCTGTATGGGTAGCCTAAATGTTTATTTCCTTTGTAGAATGGAAGGCCACATAACAAAATATTGCCTTATTCTATAAAAAGAAATACCCACCCCCTAGTGATATATAGTAAGATCTTTTTCCTAATTTTACTATCAATTTTTTTGGTTAGAAGATGATGATAGTTCAAAATGATTTAAAAGATAGGGATAAAATGAGAACCATCATTCCTAGAATGAAGATGCCTTGTTCCTTGATAAACCCATTTCTATCATAAATCAGCTCCTCCATCCAAAAAATTAGTCATGAGAAATCCCTACGTCAAGTAATCAATGGAGGGCTCATAAAATTGATCAAGTGATCAATGGAGTGCTCATAAAATCCCTAGGTCAAGTAATCAATGGAGGGCTCATAAAATTTATCCCTAAGGGGAGATAAGAATCTCATTAAAAATTAGAGACAGGATACTCCTAAATATATATCATACAAAATTATTGCCAAGGTCTTAGCCTCTAGACTAGAAGATATCCTACCCAAGATCATTAACCCTACACAAAAGTGTTTTGTTAAGGATATTTATGCATATTGGAGAACTTGATAGCCTATTGGAAGACTTTGGATTGGGAAACATTTCCAGGATAGAGTGTAGGCATGCTCAAGTAATTGATTATGAAAATTTCTACAAAAGGGTGGAATGGAGTTTCACTATGATGATGTTGCAAGCCCAGGATTTCATCCAATAGTATGTCAAATGGTGTCCTCTCTTATGATTGGTGTCAGTGGTTTGGTAAATAAATTAATGGGGTTAGATCATAATTTTTAATTCTCTCTAGATCAATTACGACAGGGTGTCCTCTTGCATCCTCTTTATTTTTTATTGTTGTTGAATCATTACATTATCTCCTTAGAGATAACCAGTTGTCTCTAAAAGTTAGAGGATCTACTCTCCAAATAATTAATAAGTATCTAATGTATAGTTTGTTGATAATATTTGTATTCTTTTTAAGCTAGAAGAGTGAAACACGAGTCATTTAATGATCAAAGTGGACTTCTTTTCTTTGTATCGGGTAGTAAGATTTATGTCTCTATGTATCTATCTTATTGGGGCTAAATCTTGAGTCCCCTACCTTGTGTAGTAAATATGGTATTAGATGGAGATTTCATAATTAAGTGGTTAGGTACCTAGGGATTCCATTTGTAGTAAACCCTAACATATAAATGAAATGTGTCTTTAAAAATCAACAAGAAAATCTTTGGAAAAATCAACAACTAGAACTCTAAAAGAATCTCTCCTCATATTGGGTGTAAGTTTCTCTTCTTTCTGCTCATTTTATTTTAATCAGTTTGGTCTTCTATATAAATCTATTAGGAACATTTTATGGTCACATGGAAAAGGAAATTTGAAGAATCGTGCTACCAGGAGTAGCTCACATAAAGAAAGGAGATTAGTAAGTTGGAATGAAAACTTTAAGAAAGTTCAAGGGATTACTTTGGCAATAAAATGGATAGCCAAAGCTTCATAAGGTAATGAATTAAGGATTATGATTAGAATTAGGATTATTATATGGTTAGAGATAGGGTTTGCATGTATTAGTTCATTACCTGACATGATCTACACTTATAAATTGCATTAAAAAGTGGATAATATTTAGGATTCAAACTACAATCATAAATATTTTTTAATCAAATCATAATTCTATCTCTAAGCTTTCATTCTAATTGTAACCTTAACTCTCATCCTAACGCCATCTATTATATATCCTATAAACAATAGGACCATAATCATTATAATAATCTTAAGCTTAGCCATCATGAAAACCATTAACATAACAAAATTTTAAACCATAACCTTGTCATAATCTTAACTTTGTTTCATCCTAAGATGAATATATAATCCATAATGAGTTCATACAATCCTCCAGTGTCACAAAATAAGTGTACATGAAAGAAAAATTAGCTTGGTGGCTCCTGTTTTAAGAAAATAAACCTTGAACTAACCTAGATATTTTTTTTTTGAACTATTATTTTATGATTAGACTTAAAAATTCAGTATTTAATGTTTAATTTGACTTAAGTGTTTAACTTTATTTATTTAATTTATCTGATTTTAATAAAGATATGCACATTTATATAGATCTAGTCAAGATAAATTTCATATTTATATTTTATTAAATATTAATTTTGTCATGTTTTATGTTGTGATGTATTTTTGTCATGTTTTATGTTTTATGTTGTTTAAACATATATGTAGATTATATTTGATGGACCCACCGCCACCCCCTCCCCCTCCCATACCCCCGCCTCCACCCCCTCTATCTCCACCTTCACCTCCACCTCCACCTCCACCCACACCTCCACCACACACCGCAGATGAGTTGTGCGAGACCATGAGGCGTAACCTCAACGACCTCATGTGTGATATAGAGTCTATCCGACATGAGAGACACCCCCCCCTCACCTACTGTGTCTTGCAGATAGAATGCAAGGCGTGATTGACTCCATCCATCATTTTGATTCAGACATTGATTCATTTAGATCATGGAGGGAAAGCATGTGTGTCTTCTACTCTAACAACTTATCATACATAAAGGTTTACAAGTTGCATATAGGTAAAGGGAATTTTCAACATTATTTTGTAAACCCTAAGATAGGTGAAGCAATTAGTGATAAGAAGCCTCACATTTCCATTAGGTGGTCTACACATCTAGATATAGCAGCACATTTTTGGGAGCGGTGGTGGATGGTATTTGACCATCCACCACACACTAACCATGAGGTGCTCATGTACTTCCTTAGGAATTTATGGGTTGAGTTTGAGTTGGGTTTGAAACCCAACTATTTTGATATGAAAGCATTTCAGGGGGTTGGTAGAGGGATGCCTTAGGATAGGCTTGGGGCAAAGCTAAGTGATAGAATGAGAAACTATAGGAAAGTTGAGCCCCTTGTACCTCTTCCTGTGCCTGTTGTGCCTACTTCTCACCATCATCAAGCAGTTTCATCTGCTTTTACCCATTTGAGTGCCCTTTCAGGCAATTTAGTATAGCAGTGGATGCAGGCAATACATGCTCCTCCACTTGGACATGTTTGTACTAGCTGTGGAGGCATATGCACAAGCCCCCAGAGTGGTCCTGGTGCAGCACACGATGGCCATTATGATGAGGGTGCAGATTTTGATGATGATGTATACACTACCCATGGTAATGGTAGTGATGAGATAGACATGTCATCATTTGTTGGCCTCATGCAGTAGGGAGAGCCTGGAGAGAGTCAAGAGCAGTAGGTAAAATTTTAATTTTAATATAAATATAAAGTACACATAATTATTTACTTTCTACATACATGTGTAATTGTATTAACTATATTAATTTTTACTTTTTAAATAACAGATGATGGATGATACTGTTCCTCCTAGGAGGCAGTATAGTCTTTTTTTGAGACCTACAAACGTTGGCATCCCTTATACGGTATGCACTTTGAATTACACTGTAAAAATGAACATTCAAATTCAAATTTAATAACATGTGCTCATATGTTCTTTTTATCTGATTTTGTAGTGATTGTATGCATCTACACAGATTGATGTTAGTACAAGTCCTACTCCAATTACCACTAAGGCACAGCCTCAAATACATGTGGTATGAACTTTTGATTGAAGACAAATAATTTGTATTATTTTTATGTATGTACATTATTATTAACTTGTAATCTAAACAATTTTGACTCACATGTATATATATTTTATGTGTTTTGATTTTATGAACAGGCCATATCATACTCATCCATACAGGCCTCAGTATAGTCTATTTTTGACTCCATCTTATGATTATCATGCTAGCATACCTATAGACACATATGTGACATTCGCTACCACTCAGGTATGATATATATATTATATATACATGTTAAATTTATAGTGTATAAAAAATGTAGTGTACAAATTATGTACTTTGTAATTATTCATGTATATTTAATTTTGACTAAACGTTTATGTATCCATAATTTTAGGACTACGTCACCACGAGTGTTGCTAAGAGCATAGGACTGAGCTAGATGGAGGTACCTACATCGTCATTTGAGGTCATTATTGTGATTTATGTACATAATGTATAGTTCATTATGCTCTAAAATCAAATTTAAAAAATGTATGTATTGTAAATTACAAGACCTCACCAATGTTGCATTTGGTAGTTTTGATAGTGCGCCTCCTCCCATTATTGAGGGACACCCATCTCATATGGTATTTATTTTATTATGTAGTGAATATTTAATTTATTTGCAAGCTATATTTTGAGACCCATTTCAATTAAGCATGTACATGATGAGACGTGCCTCATGTTACACAGGGTGATCCATCTACCTCACAGGGTGTCCGACATGACAAGACAGCTCATATTACACATGATGATCCATCTGAGTCCTCTTCACATGGAGTAAAGAGGTCATTCGATCAAATAGATTAGGTCTTGTTGGCACCTATAGATTTTGTTTTTATGATGTATATTATTTATGATGTATACACTTTGTGTTAGGATAGTTAAAACTGTATGTTAGACCATGTACTATTTTTTTACGACTTCTTATCATGCTTGTGTATGTAGTATATATTACTATGTTTCACCATGTTTTAAGTATATTCAAACCATTTTCTTTACTCTAACATATTTTATTCATGAACATATGATACATTTTGTAAGTATATATGCAATATGAACAATAATTTTAACTATCTATAGAGCATTATTGGATAAATATCACATCAAATTTATGCATTAAGATTCATACAAATAAAATTGACCTACTAGATTAAAAAATGTATTGATAATGTACCTAACAATGTATCATAAGTGATCTTAATGTGTTTTTTGGTAATATAAGACTCATTATCACCTAATAAGACCTATTATGTGGTAGTAAACATATGAATACCTATCATAACCTATAACAAACATAATGACCTATTAGGACTCCTATGTCCCCTTAAGACACACATGTATGGATAACATACCTAACAATGTATCATAAGTGATCTTAATGTGTTGTTTGGTAATGTAAGACTCATTATCACCTAATACGACCTATTATGTGTAGTAAACATATGAATACCTATCATAACTTATAACAGACATAATGACCTATTAGGACTCCCATGTCCCCTTAAGACACACATGTATGGATAACGTACCTAACAATGTATCATAAGTGATATTAATGTGTTGTTTGGTAATGTAAGAGTCATTATTACCTAATAAGACCTATTATGTGGTAGTAAACATATGAATACCTATCATGACCTATAACAAACATAATGACCTATTAGGACTCCTATGTCCCCTTAAGACACACATGTATCGATAACGTACCTAACAATGTATCATAAGTGATCTTAATGTGTTTTTGGTAATGTAAGACTCATTATCACCTAATAATACCTATTATGTGCTAGTAAACATATTAAGACTTATTAAAATGTATAGAAATTATTATGACCTATTAGGACTCCCATGTCCCCTTAAGACACACATGTATGGATAACGTACCTAACAATGTATCATAAGTGATCTTAATGTGTTGTTTGGTAATGTAAGATATAATCAATACAATGAATACAATGAGTAATGATCTAACATATAATCAATACAATGAGTAATGATCTTTAAATTATCATGTGCAAGTGACTTGTTTTTAATATTACAATCAATAGTAATTTGAAACTTCAAACAAACATTAATTTAAACATGCTTGAATGTAAAAGTAATGGAACAAAATGGAAGGTCATTACTTAAATTGACAATTAATTTATAATTTATCAAGTGCATACCTTTAACTTTCAAATAGAAGTAAACTCTCATTTACAACATATTTCACAATATATGTAAGACAATGTCAATGATATATTTATAGTTCAATGAACTCAAAACATAAAATTGGTTTAACACATCTCTTGAAATGAGCTCCTGTAAAATAAAAATGTAAAACAAAAACACACATGTTAATAAACACATAAATTAATATTCAAGGTATCTAAACTATGTAAATATACATGTGTAATTTGTATGTACTTGCTATGTGAAATTGCACAAGATGTTGATGTTCGATCCACTTTAACATTTAAATTTGCATAAATTGTAATTAAGACCTGAATAAGAGGTATATAAGTTCTCTAAATTTGTTTTGACAACACAAACATACATGTAATTAAATTATATAAGTAGATATATATATATATATATATATATATATATATATATATATATATATATATATATATATATATATATATATATATATATATATATATATATATATATATAATACAATAATGAAAAAACTTACATGTGTTTGATTTAAATGTAGTCATCCTACTATACCATAGATACATCCTCTCTCTTTTGCAATGCATCTACGATTGTCTTGTGCTCGTCCATTGAAATTCTCCATAATACCTTATTGGCGGGTCTCCCTTTGTATCTTTCTAATTTGATATTTGTTGCCACAACCAAATGAGAATAGTGTAAAATCTTCTTTTCGGTTTGGTAGTCTTTAAATGCTAGCAAACCATTTCTTCTTGTTAGGTATCTACGTAGCCAAGTGCCAGCTACAACGACAGACCCGATTGGATACTCAAAACCATTATCGTCTACTTGATGACATGTCAATTTTTTCTCAGGTTCCACACATCTAGCTGGCCAATACTCAGTTTGTTCATCATTATCACTAGGTGAAATAACAACATAAACATGTCCTACAAGATAAGATAAAATATAGAAACACTTTAATCACATGAGTGTACATATGCAAATTATATAAATTGAAGCATGAGATCACAAAAAAATCTAATTAAATTGTGTATACCAGGTTCTATGAGGTCTGAAATATGATCATAGTCTTCTGATACAAAAGTAACATTCTGGCCTTCATTTACTATATTATCTTCAAAATGCGTGTCAGAAGGTGCTAATGATCTTTGTTGCCAATCTTCAACCCATTCTGTATTTTCACATTCGTCCCATTCACCTGCAAGACAAAATTGACAAAAACAAGCAAGCTCCCTAGTCCATATAGTCCAAGTGTTAGAATTTGAACTCCTAAATGAATGCCATTTAGCTGACCCACTAATTGTATCACAATCATATCTTGAAGGGATATTATTTTCTTCAACTAGGTAGAAGAAATGTTTGATTGTAGAGTTCTGACTTGATCCCATGTATTAATATTTGTTACACCATTCGACAATCTCATGTGCATTTTTGAATTTATCTTTTTCCTCAAATTTTAATTTCTCTCTACTAAGGGCTCTCTTCACGCATGCACCAACACCATCATGTTCTCCTTTACCATGTCTAGCCTCAAAAAAAGTCCACACATGTTGGATGTTAGTTTTCCTATGTGTCCTACTCAACCAATAGAACATTCTAGCATTATTGAATTGTCCTGTACAATTATCTGACCATATCCAATGTTGTTTCATTTGAATTTGTCTCTCTTTTAAATTACTATAAAAGACCTTGAAACAATATCGGAGAAACTCAAATGAATGGAGTTTATTATCACTTAAATAAAAAATGGTACTCTCTCAATATTTTTATATCCTCCTCTATACTATCAGGTGCATGCCTATAAACTACATGAACATAAATTGTTACTTGCACTGAATTGTAATAATGTGGTTGTACCTCTTCTTGTAGGGCAAGCATGTAGTTCTCTGCAAAGTCAACAACTAAAAGTATAGTACCAATTGGAAATGTATTCTTACATATGAGAGATTGTCCATCAAGCCATCTAGAATATTGAGAGTGTTTAACATATTTTGGTATGATCACACTCTTAAATTCATCCATAAATGCATGACAACTAACTTTATTTGTAACTAGATCACACCTTCTTCCAATCTTCCCATCCTTCAATGGATATTCAATAGTTTTGAATCTTTTTACCTCAACTAATTGTTGTCCAAAAGTATTCAAAGCATTTTCATGCAAACGTTCATCTAACAAAGAAAAATTGCCACACATATCACATGTACTAGAAAGACATGCATTGAAAAGAAAGTATTGATCATTAGGTGGCTTACAAAACAAACCTGATATGAAATCTTTTATAGTTTGAGGTGGTATTTTTATACCACATTCTTGCAACATTTCTTTACTATGCATGGTACCATGTATAGATTGAAATACATCATAATGGTAACGAAATTGAATATGAGTTTTACAACAACATGTGATTCTTTCCTTGTTAATCCTTACATACCATGGTTTACACTTTTCAAAATATCTTTGACTAATGGTAATATTTAATACCTTACCATCTACAAATTTTTTAAACAATTCAGTTTGAGTCATGTCCAAAAGGTGTTTAGGATGTGGATCACGTATTTTTGACCCAATTCTCAATTTAAGAACATCTCTTGAATTAGGTGATACTCTTGTATTATCATGCCAAAAAATTTCAATCAAACTTTTGACTTCACTAGTAAGTTTCATATCACATCTCGGGAGTCTACCACTAGAAGTCCATAAAATATTTGTTAGATCACATTCAAAGTTAACCCTTCTCTTTATAGCTCTTTCTAAAGTCTTACGATTCACATTAAGATATCCACTTATGTTGCTAATCAATCTTTTGTCAAATGTTGATTTTTTAACTAAAGTTGTTATTGCTCGTCTTGCTGCATTCTTATCTTTAGACCAACTTCTCTTTCCGATAACATCAAAGGCACTAGCAACAGTGGATACAACTTGTTTTAAAGACTCATTTTTATTCTTCAGTTTTGCATACATTCCCAACCTTCTCATTACTTTTCACATTTTAGACATTTTAATTAGTTGCAACATTAGCTGACATTGAAACCCAAATTTCTTATTATAAAAAAAATGCCTATACAATCTATTGGCATGTGTCCTAATTTGTCTCCATGAAACCAATCCCTCAAGATTATCTAACACATCATTAGGAATATGAAAATTATGTTCAGACACTTTACTATCATCCTGACATGTTTGTTTAGTAGTTGATGTTTCTATGTCTACATTCATGCAATTTTTATTTTTAGACACTTTACTATTTTCATTGTTATTTGGGATTTGAATATCATTTTCAAATTTTTTTGGTATTTCTTTCGGGGAAAGCATTTCAATTGGACTATTTTGTGCATGATTGTTTGACAATTGCTTCTCGTGAAGAAAATCTAAATCATTTAAATCGTAACCTGCTTCTAAAAAATCACCAATTTCATCACGAGAGAAAATTCGAGGGTTTGGAGACACACCTCTATTGAATGCATGATTAGAATGTGCACCTAAATTTTCTTGTATTGGGTTCTCTTCTTTGACCTCTTCATCCATCATGGTATCCTCAATGTCTTTCTCCTTTGAAACATTGTTCAAGTCTCTAATTCTCTCTCTTCTCTCTTATTGACGTTGTGCTTCTTTCTCTTTATTTGCTGCAATCTCCTCATCTGTCAAAACTTTTGCTTTCTTCTTTCTTTGTTGTTTTGATCCCATGTTTGCACCAATTTTGAATTTGAATCAGTAGCTTGCAAATTATATAAGAGGACAACAAAATAGAATAAGCATGACAGAATTTGTTGTTGCAGATCAAAACTATTATTCAATCATTGAAACTCGGTCTATGGGGCAGCTTTTGGGGCCCAATGGGTACATTAGAAATGGGTACCCAATTACTTACAAATCAGGCACCCGATTCTTTAAAAATCAGGTACCTGTTTATAAATCGGGTACCTAATTTTAAAAAGAATCGAGTGCCTGATTTGTAAGCAATCGGGTACAATGGTTGCAAGCAATCAGGCACCCAATTTTTGAATTACAAATTGGGTGCCCCATTCTTGAGACACGAGCAGGAATTTGGTATGGCTCCCAACTTTTGCATGGGGTTTTGCCTTGGGGAAAGGTATGGCATAGGCTTGGTCCCACCAAGCCATGCCTTTATGATCCTTTTTTTTTCTAAGGCATTTAATCGACAATTTCTGGTATTGTCATAAATTTTTTATAGTTGTTCCCATTGAATTTTTTAATGAGACAAAAACCCATTATAGGTCTTACTGTTCTAATTTCAAAAATGTAAATTTTATAGTGTTATTAGTTTATTTTCTATTTTTCCATTATTTATTAATCAAAACTATCTCCTAAACGTTGAAAAGTGACATTCACTAAACCTTTAATAAGTTTTTTATTTTATAATTTTTCTTAAATTAATTTATATGTCATCAATCTACATACAATTCTTTTATGTTAAAAAAAAAAATTGAAAAAAGTGAGATTTTGATCAAATTATGTGGTCTCTAGATGAGAGGTTTTAAAATTTACCTTTATAGCCAATTAATAATTAGTAATAATAAAATTATTCAATAAAAAATTAAAGAAAAATATTGTCATCAATCTTAGGTGTATTAGGTAACTCTCTTTAAAAGGATTTGTGAAAATTCATTTATTTGTGTCAAATTATGGTGTCCATACACGAGCATGGTATGGTCCTAAAACAAGCATTTTGAAAAAGTGGTTTTGAAAAAGTGGTTTTTAAAGATCCATACAAAAAAAAAAATCTATCATATGGGTACACAAATAAATTACATATTCAAAAACTAGATTTTGAACACTAAAAAAATTATTTCTAGAGTTTTTTTATATTCAATCTCTAAATACCTCAAATTTTGACATCAATTGACAAAAAATTTCAAAAACAGGAAAAACACTTCCACTTTTTGGCCAAAAGTGAGACCCAACTTCTTGCACTGACCCTAAATACAAGTAGTTTATATAGTTCTGTCTTATGTAATGGCAATTTATGACCAATTTATAAAATAGCTTCCTCTATTTAAGTAACATGTATATAAGATATCCCTATCGAGGGTTTTAAATTCTTCAGGGATAAGAAGCTCTCGGCCAATGCAGTTAGTGACTTTGTGGAGAGTGAGAAGGAATTGAAGGCATTGAAAAAGATTGACACCTACTATGTCCCCGACTCCATGAAGAAGCGATGGAGGTATGTTTTGAAAGCTGTTATCGAGTACATTACTTTGGACTCTAGGTTTGATAGAGCTCGTACCCACCACTTTGTTATATTGAATCATTTCCAGCATAATGCCAAAATTTCTTTTCCATATTATCTGTTAACCTCTATGAGCAAGGCGGTGGACAGCTTCAAAAAGAAGCCCACCACAAACTCGGCTCTACACGAGGGGCTGGTGCTGCTTATCCATGAGCACTTCAAGGCTTACACTATAAGCATTTCTCCCCCTCAGGCAAAGAATGTGGAGTCTAGTAGTTCTAGTTACTCCTCTGACTCAGATGAAATACAGAGCCTCAGCTCTGAGAAAGGTGGGATCTCTTCTTCGGGGAAAGCAATGACTTACCAAGCTAAAAAATTGCCCTCCCCCATAACCCCTAGCAAAAAAATCCCTAGGGATCTCGGGCAGAAGCCTCTTGAGAAGGCTGAGGAGGGAGACAACGATGATGAGGAGGAGCCAGAGTCTGAGGAGGTGGTTAAGGAGACACAAGAGGAAATTAAGGAGGAAAGTGGAAGGAAGAAACACAAGAGGGAGAGTTTGGAGGAAGTGCACTCTTAGTTTGAGGAAGTGTCTGTGTTGCCCCTATCTCTTGTCCATCTCCAACCTGAGGAGCAAAAAGAGGAGAAAGTTGGGTATGCGGAAGGAGAAGTGCAGACCAATGATAGGAGGAAAGCCTAGATAAACTTCAATGTCAAGACTTCGAAGATGGGCATCTTTAGGGAGGCCATGAATCTCCAAATCCTCATGGAAAATCAAGAAGAACAGTGGCTGGAAGAACTCATTGACCCAACAATTGTGGCTATTTCGGACAGAGCTAGGGAGACAGGGATGAACCTCCTGAATAATGCTCATAACAGTATGATTGACAATTTTAGATCAATCAAATGGATTTTCCATGAGCTGGAGGAGGTCAAAGATTAGGTGAAACAAATTGAGGTAGTAAGGAAAGGGATGGATGCTAATAGGAGGACAGATTCAGCTGACAGGCTTAGTCTAGCAAAAAAAAGGATACATAACCTGGAGAACTACAATCACAACCTAACGAATCAGATGTTCTCTTTGGTAAGCTCCATTATCAACAACATCATCTCTCTTATGGGCTGGATCAAAGACAGAGAAATGTAGGATGATGAGGAAGGAAAAGATAGGGATGAAGCCAGAACGGAGGATGACTCTGCAAAGGAAAACACCATTCCTGATCAGGACCAGGGGAATCAAAGAGCGCAATAGCTGGAAGCAGAGGAGAATCAACTGGGCTTCGAGGCTGCTCAGGTTATGCAAGAGCTGGAGTGAAAGAACGAGGAATAACTCTCACCTGTTCTTTTGTTTCTTGTTTTCTTTTGGATTTTTGTTCTGGCTTTAGGCTGTGGTTTTGCATGTCTTTTTTCCTGGTCTTTTCTTAGAAGTCTACTTTTTGGCTAGGCTTTATGTTTATTATCAGCCTATGAACTTATACTTTTTTGGCTGGGCTTTCACACTTATTTTCAGCCTTTTATGTATTAACTATTGGGTTTTAGGATCCCTATAAAACTTGTTTATCTAATCAAAAACATGTATATAAGATACAAATTTATGGTGTAATATGGCTAATTCAAATCATGAGTAATAAGTTCCTTGTTGTAATATAACTTTGAATTGCAATTTCCAGCGTTCTTTTGACTTATCTGTGAGCAGCTTCTTTGTTTCTCTATTTCATATGGGATTTTTCTATTCCCTGTGGACTTATGTTCTACAATCTTCAAGAATTTCAATTGTTGTTATATGCATTTATTGTTTAGCTTCTCACACTTGAAAGAAATAATATCTATCATTGTGATTTTGATATGAGTAGGATATTTCCACTTGTAAGTGACTACCTAGGGATTCTTCTACCAACATGGATTTATACATGTTCATCTAAATTCTAAATTCTCCAAGTTATAAGATGCCCATTAGGAGAATTGTTATTTGGTTTAATATAGACCATATAAGTTAATTAAGGGCAAGTCAATATTAAATTAATGTTCATTTTTTCTAGAAACTTTAAAAATAAGTTTGTAAATAAGCAAGGAAACTCATATATTTAATTATATGTCAATGAAGTAACCTGTTAGGAGCTAATTCAAATATTTTGGGAATGGGAGGGGAGTAAGGGTATTAGAATTTCCTTTCTAGGACAAAGATGTTGGTCATTGATCAAATGGATGTTTTTACCAAGTGATAGTTCATTTGGGTGTTCACTACAATGCATGCCAAGATAAGATGGGCTGACTCAATTTCAAACTTGTATAAATAAGCTAATAGAAATCCTCTAAGATGAACAATTTTCTACAAAATTTATGTCCTTTTTGCTCCTTAAGTGATATCCACATGTTTGCTAACTAGACCTTGGTTGGATGCAATGATATCCCCATTCCCGACATAGTGAAATAAGAAACAAGTCTGTTGTTGCATGTGTTGAAGAAGAATATGAAATTTGAACATGCTTACATAGTACATGATACAATCGGACAAAAATAATGCTACAAATTACAATCAGTTTGTGCTACGCCAAGTATTTGAGCTAAAATTAAAACAATAAATTAGTTCATAATCCATATGCATGGTATACCAATTCTAGGTGTAGTGATAAAGTCAATGCAGTATGGAAGTGATGACAACACAACCATTAGAAGCATCCCATGTGACTACAGGTCTTGCAACCACTATAGCTCAAACTCTTTACATCATTCTATAGCACCAAAAGCAAGGAGCACCAACCCCTCCTTTTTCTTTACAACTAATACTTCAAATTGCATATAAATGCACAAATAGATTTATAGACCTTGCATTTATGTACATACACATGTCATATGATACTCAATCAATGCCAAACATACTCCATATACAAGAAAGAATGAACACACACCCTCAATGAAGGTGTGCATGCACATTCTTCCTTATATAGGGATACAAATAATATATTTCTCAATGTTACAAAAAATAGTTTTACAATTGTCATAGTAAATCCCATAATAGGGTACTTTTTGAGTTACAAATTGTTAGACAAATAATGGTCAAAAACCGTCCATTCTTCTGATAGGATTTTGACACGATCTTATAGAATAGCCATTTCATAATCAAGTGAAATTGTAACTGTTAAAAGTTTTGTAGATGAATTTTCTTTCTTCTATTAATCTGATAAAGTTCTTTGCCAAAAGAATTTTTTTATAAGAGAAAATAAACTAATTTCTTTTGTCTTATAGTTTTGTTGATTATAGAAATTACTAAAAAGAATCAATCTAGGGTTATAGAAAATAGAAACCCTAACTGAAACAAATCCTTTTTATTCGTTGTTTATCTTTTGAAATAGAAACCAAAAAATTGAGATATTTGTATTTGAAATGTTCAAAGAAAACTTTAAGACAACTTATAAATGTACATCTTTTGTTAAGAAATCTTAACAATATAAGATTTTGTCTTTCTATTTTGAAACATGATTTTTAATCAACATTCTCAACAATTATTTTCCATAACCAAAATAAATTTTAGTTATTTGTTAACAACCTTTTAATGAATAAAGAAAATAGTTGTAACTGTCAAAATTAGCAAATCCAAAACTTTATAAGAGTCATTTCTTCCTTGAAGTCGCACATCATTTCATATAGTTGAATGATAATATCTTTCAAAGTTTTTCTTTAAGAAGAATCCTCCATGACAAAAATGAAAACAACACACTCCATGACAAAAATCAAAACAATACACATTTCTCTTTTATAGGAACTATATACTTCTAGTCATTGCTCTTTGATTCTTCAACCTCTTGTCTTAGGTTTTGATTTTTACCAAGTATTTGCATGTTCTCATCACATGTTTCACTCATCTTCTCATTCAGTGAGTACTTATCTTGTTGTAGCCTTTATATGATAACATCTTTGTCTCTAATAGTTTGTTGAGCATTTCTCTTCTCTGTTTCCAATGTTCTCTAGTCATCTTTAGTTGTTCTCATTCTTTCTAGTACTTCATTCTTAGGGTTTGACTTTCTTGTTCCATTTTCATTTTGGTTGTGTCTTCTTCTAGGGAAATATTATTTTCCATTGGATATTCTTTTACCAAGTATTTGCATGTTCTCATCACATGTTTCACTCATCTTCTTATTTAGTATGTAATTATCTTGTTGTAGCCTTTGTATGATAGTATCTTTGTCTCTAATAGTTTGTTGAGCATTTTTCTTCTCTGTTTCCAATGTTCTTTTGTCATCTTTGGTTGTTCTCATTGTTTCTAGTACTTCATTCTTAGGGCTTGACTTTCTTGTTCCATTTTCATTTTGGTCATGTCTTCTTCTAGGGAAATATTCTTTTCCATTGGATCTTCTATTATTGCATCAACTTCTTCTAAGTTTGCACTTCCCTCTCATAGTTGTTCAATGCTATCTAGGATTATGTTTAGCTTCGTTGATAATTATTTTCTTCTGGTAAATGAGACTTTCATCTTGTCTTTCATATCTTGTATCTATCTATTGGCTACCTCCAAAGCTTCTCTTAATTGTTTTTCCTTCATATACATTTCCATTGTCCTAGATCTACTCTTAAGTTATTAAACTTTCATCTAGAGAATTAAGCTATAATACCAATTATTAGAAAGAAAGGTATTGAGAGGGGGAGGGGTGGAGGTTGAATTAGTATTACAGAACAATTCACCTATTTAAACTTTGACTTTAACTTGACCTGATATTCATTAACCTTTAACTTTAACTCGCAACAATATTAGCTAGATTGCCTATTTTTTGAAATATAAAGAAATAAAGTAAATAGCCATAACAATCATGCATGTACACATAACTCCATGATTTTTGGTCTTGCAGAAACTCTTGGTTAGAGGGAAAAATGCGGCGGGGATGACATTGACAACTCTTCATTGCAGTAGAATAGTATTGCCCTGTTAGGAGATACAATCATCATCTTCTAAGTGACTTGCCCTATTAAAAGTGACTACTACATTATTAGATGTATCTAAGAGTCTTATTAAAGACCACACTGCTAAGGGATTTTATTCCACTATTATAGTGTTCACCCTATCAAAGTATTTACATTCAAGTCCAATGAAGATTTGTATCAATTTTGTTAAGAATCGCCTGGTTAAGGGATCTCACAAACACTTATTAATACTATTAAAAATCAAACAAGATAGAAATGACCTATAATTGCTTTCTCATAAAGTTGTTTAGATCTCTTGTGCTCTATCTCTGCTCCTTCAATTCTTTTTTAGGCTCTCTATAACTAGATCTATGATCGCTCCTTGATTCTACATCAAATACTTATTCAAACGTTTAACTCTCATTAGCTCTTCCTTCATGCTAGTTGACTACTTTTTATTCCTTCTTACTGTCACTTGGAAAACCTAATTAGGGTTTTAGAATCATTGTTGGGTTCCTTACGAATCCTTCTCTTTCTCAAAATTTCCAAAATCTTTGATCATGTTGGTTGCATCTGGATCTTTATGTCATTCTCAAGGTGTGAAATAACTTTATTTTATTCATCAAAACCTTCCTTGAATTCTTCACTAGATTCGCTCACCAATCTTCATAAATTGTTTCAAGTTTGGCTCTTTGTACCAATAGTAAATATTTTCTTTGTATCGATTAGTCTTCACTGTCATCTTGTGTACTAATTACATTTTAGTTCACCGATTGAGTTCTCCTTTACCTGTTTGTCAAATGTTTGTCGATAATGATTAGTTCACATGTTTACTTCCTTTCACCAATGAGATATCACTATTTACTTATTGCCTCTACCTATATACCTATTTAACTAACTTCACAACAATGACTTTTCCTATACAATAGTATGCCAATAATGACAACCATACCATCAAAATCATCATGAATGGCCTTAATATGATTTTCCAATCAACTTTTCATACTATTTTTAGTTTTACAAAGAAGGGGAGTATGATAAGAGATCGTGTTATATTCAAGGATTCTTTTTTGAATGTAGAAGCACATTGAGAAGTCCAAAAGTCATGACCTTTCGCCTTCTCCCTCCTTCGTATTTGTCAATTGTATAGGTTTCTATAAATGGTTGTATGAATGCCATGAATGGTTTATCGGTTAAACATCAATTAAGAGATTTCTCTATTTTGAGAGTGAAAGTAGCCAAATTTGGCAAACCACTATAGTTTCATGTGTCATGGTAATTGGAAACCAATAAATTGTAAGGGTGACTAGCTTAGATAGTCTCTTTATTTCTATAAATATTCTTAAAGGAATCCAATTTGATAGAAAGATGTTTGTATAATGTGTTGTCATGCTTGCTAGTAGGTTGGTCAACAAGTGCTCTTGTATTAAAGTGGGATAGGTTCTTATCGATCATAATAATGAATGGTGTTATATCCACAACATTATATATATGTGTATCTATATATAAGGCATCGCAAATATGGAAAGCGATGAAGAGATGAGATGACGTGTACAAAGAGTAGTAAGGCAAATCGCTTTACCATTCTTCCGCTCCCTGTTTACTGTTTACATAAGCAGTGGGAATCCACAGCTTTTATCCAAAAAAGCGGGCTTTGCAACTTTTTAATGAACCCGAGACTCAAATTTGTCCCATTGTTTTAAAAACAACGACGCCCGCACTTTATCAAGATCCTTTCTTTACCTGATCTCGCTCAAATCTCTATAAATGGCCGCCTGAAACTGTAATCGCCATTCTACGTTTGCGGATTCATCAATATAATCTGGGATTTCATTATGGCAAGTCTACTGTTATTGGTATCTGAGCTCCTCAGTAAAGATAATGGCGATCGTCTTCTCGATTCTCCTTCAAATCACAGAAATAGAATGGTCCAGCGATCGAATCCGGTGGAGTGCAGTCCAATGAGAAAAGACGGTTCGGGGAAGGCAGAAACAAGGGAAGAAGAGGATAGTAGCTCAATAATGATCTTCAGATTTTCTGTCGCCCCGCTTCTATGTTAGCCCAAATTCAATCCAGTTAGGGTTTCAGGCTTCTCCATAGAAATGGGGCTCATGTATATACTAATGAGTTAATTAGATTTTATTTATAGTTCATAATTTCTTACTAAAATGGTCTAATTTAGTCCACATTTATTACATCTAAAGAATGTTTATATGAAAAATATAATTTAAAAAGAAAATATCTATCAATTTTTTTCTAGTAATTACATATAATTGAAGAGTTCTACATTTGATTAAATTCACTTAAAACATTTATCAAACCTTTTAATATCTTTGTGAATTATAGTAGTATACATGTCTTAAATATATCTACCTAGATTCTCAGTATATTGGTGTGCTTCCTTGTCAACATCATATTTTTCGAGAAAGCATGATTTTTACATGCATTTGTTACAACACCACTTTTGGTGCTAAGTCTGTGGGTATTTCTTGCCCAATTTAAATAGCCCAAACCTTTCAATCATTTGTAATAGTTATTATTGGAGTTGAAAGTTTGATAGCGACAAATAATGGTTTCTTGGCCAAAACTCCTCAAAAATGTATTCCTAGATTGTTCGATAAGATATATCTTCTGAGGTACCATCAAATATTATTCTTCATTTGCTAGAATTTGATAATACATGATGTTGGTTGGCATAGTTATATAATTGGCTATCTTATGAGAAGGGTTCCTCTCAACCAAAAAATTTCATGTTACAACACTTATCAAGACTTAAAGATTATCTCTATGAAATATCTAGTAGTATAGATATCTTAAATATATCTATCTAGGTTCTTTGTTTTGTTAAGGTTTCCTTTTGTACTTCCTTGTCAACATCACATTGTTTTAGAAAGCATGAATTTTGCATGTAATTGTTGCAAAACCTCTTTTGGTGCTAAGTCAATGGGCATTTTTTGCCCAATTTAAATGGTCTCAACCTTGAATCGATTGTAATTGTTATTGTTGGAGTTGAAGGTTTGATGATGACAAACAAAAGCTTCTTAAACAAACCACCACACCCCCCCCCCCCTCTAAATAAAATAAAATGTACACCCAAAGTGCTCTATAAGATATGTCTTCTAAGATGCATCAAATATTACTCGTCATTTGCTAGAATTTAATAATGCATGTCACTAGCTAAAATAGTTTAATTTGATTGCTTATCTTGTAAGCAAGGTTCCTCTCGAATGCATTCTTAAAGATTGGATTTTGGGAGGTCCTAGATCATACATGGGATGTGTTTTGCACATTGCAAAACCTTATCAATTTTTATAGATTGCAAAACCTTATCAATTTTTACACATTGTAAAACCTTGTTAATTTTTATTTTCTTTCTCACTTCATAGAAGAAAAATACTTATACTTGGAGTGCTAAAATGTAATTTCTAGGTGTTCATTCCTTGCTAGTTATATTTTAACCCTAGACATGAGACACTATTGTTTCAAATGAAAAATATTCAAGGTCTCTATCTGGGTTGAACTCTTTACTCTTCTCTTTCCATTCTACTTTAAAAAAAAAAAATCTAAAGAATGCCCTCTTTAGGCAAAGTCATGTGCCATGAATTAGAATGGTTCATACTCAACTCAACCTCGTTGACAAGTTCATGTTGAGGTAGACATAGCAAAGGACCTTAGATATATTGAATTTTCAAGTAGGAAAAAATAAATATTTCCCGTTAGGTTCTCCAAACTCAAATCCCATGACACAAATGTATTTAAGGTCACTACCTTATATAAAAAAAGGGGAAGATTTGTTGGCAATATGGTCAAGTTAGTTGAGTACTTAGTCAATTAGGCGCTGTCATTTATGGCAACATATGTTTTGGTATTTCATTGCGTGATCAAAGACTAAAAAGTGTCCAAGTGTTAGACAATTTACATTAGTGCAAAGATAGATTTAGTAAGTATGGATGACAGAGTTGGAGTTGACACATGCACAGTTAAGGAAGGATAGTTGACAGTGTCATGATGATGTGTTCTAGTGCGCAGATGTGTAAAAATTGTACAACAATAGTTACAAAAGGTTTATCAATACAAGTAATTAGCAAGGCATAACAAAGCACGATAGAGGATTATTATGACTTAAGGAATTATTTTGGTAATAAAATAATTGTTTAACTATGATGTATGACATCCTAGATGTTAACCCTGAGTTAATTTTATAATTAGCCAAGTGTGTGAAAGCATTAAGGCTAATAGGACATGGTTTTGCTATTAAGCAAGGTATAAGTAAAGATCATATCTTGCACAACTAAATGTGAAGTGCAATGACATGTGAACTAATGTGAAGAATGTATATGTGATATGTGAGCCTTGTATAATGTGAAATCTGGTGTATGATTAGAGGAATTGCAAAGTATAGCAGTGAGATAGTATTGTATGTATATCTATTTTTGTAAAGAAACTTAATTGTATATTTCATGTTTGGGCAGTGAGCTCATCTTACATACATTGTAATTGTACTACCAACTCCTAACATGGTTGAGGCTTTTAATATGACCTAGTCCTCTAATAAGGACTCAAGACATTGTTTGTACTTAATAGACTCCTAACAGGGTCAATATCCTTAACCAAATTCTTTTATTTAGTGGATCATTTTGTGGGTACCATCCCTACCAAGGTTTCCCTTTGCCAAGGTTTCCCCAATTAACAAATAATGATGTTATGAGTTCTCTCTGTGTATGCTTATACTTATTGTTCAACATTATTGGTTTACTGTCTTATGCATGTTACAAATTAATTAACAATATCTAGTTGTGGGCAAAACTTTGTAGAATACTGATTCACCCCACCCTCCCCACCCCCCCCAACCTGCCCCGTCTCGGTATTATCTATTTCTAACAAAAATTTTCTACTATAGTTAGTTACAAAGCCAAAAAAGGCAGCCTTCAAAATATATGGTTGGTTGGAAGGTTAGTGATTGGGAACTTCTTTCTTTTGAACACTCCCAAGAGTTATATATAAGTTTATTCATGGGGGGATGATTGGTCAATGAGTTTTCATGTAGTTTCTTTGGGGATTTTTCCATTGCTTTTTGTGGTTACTTGGTTAGTTGGTCACCACCCCTCCCCCCCCCCCCCCCCAGTGGGTTTCTGTATTGCTGATTTTAGTTTTGATAAATAATTTTTTCTCTCTCATTTTTTATAAGAAAAATTTAATAATCTATATGTCACTAATTTTTTATTTATTTAATGACTTTATTGTATGTTCTTATCTCAAGTTTAAAAACAATAAAAATTCAAAGAAACATAAGATATTGTGTTAGTTTGTGGTGACTAATCAGGGAAGTATTGTACATGCTCCATAATTCCTTGGCAGTTTTTTGGGGGCTATTTTATCGGCATTTTTGGGCCAACATGTTGTAACTAATTTGAACCCTAAAGTAGCAAAAGTACTTGTATAAAAAGGGCTTAGGGTTAGGGATTTCATTTAGTGTGATGTGAAAATTGCTTCTTGCGGCAATATTGAGCTGTAAGGGATTATAGATTGCAATCAGGTTGTAATCATTGGATAGTAATAATATTTGACTCATTGTTTGGTGGACGTAGCCCAAGATTGGGTGAACCATGTTAAATCTTTGTGTCTTGTGTTCTCTTCTGTGCGATTTATCATTTTTTGATACTGGTTATATTTGCATGTAATTGTTATTTTTGTCTATGCATAATCCTAACATATTGAAGGTTGATATTGAGTCTCAAAGGTCTTTCTGATTACTATTCATTTTTTAAAATTCATGAAATTTGAGCTATATATATAGTCTTTGAATTATCAAACCTTGGGCTATAAAAGACAAATAACATAACTAACCCTAACATGTTAACTTTTTTTATTTTGTCCATCATTGCACTTATATTCACACTCATTGCACCTCTAAATTTGACCTACCCTACTCTATGTCAACTCCATGATTCTTAAGTTTGACTTTGTATCACATAACAATGAAAAGTCTATGAAAAGGGTTTCTTGGTTAATCTTAAGAGAAGAGAGTTTAAAGTTCTTCAATCCTTACATTTTTTTAACATTCTAGCATAGTAATGGCTCTTGTTGATGATGCCCCTACTTAACCTTTTGTGATTGGTACCTTGTCTAGTGTCAAGAAGACTATCTAGAAGAATTTGGATATGAATACTACAAGGTTATGCTTTAATAAAGAGAACGTTGTTCTTATGGTTAGTGGGGTGGAGTCCAATAAAGTTGATCTCAGAGAACTAATTGACCCCTCTGTGTTGATCCACATCGACTCTAGCAAAGAGGCAAATATGGGCATACTTAACAATGCTAGAAATAGCCCACTACACAACTTTAGATCCATTAAGTGGTTGTACCATGAGATCAACAACATAAACAACATGATGATTGGTCTAGAAGGTAAATTGAATAATAAAATGGATTATGATATTGTTGATAAGGAGAGCCCAAATGTGGGATCCTTAATCGACATGGGGGATTTCTATCGGATGGGAGACAAGTTGATGGAGATAGACAAAAAGGTAACAAGAATGAAAGACAATCTGAGAGGTATAGAAGATCAAAGTTATAAAATTCTCATCACCAAGTTGAAGAATTTTCCTAGGGAGAAGGCTATTACTATTGTTCCTAATGATCAAGGGGATCCTATTGATAGAAAGGATGGGCCTGGTAAAAGGACTAGGGCTAATACCAAAATTATGGCTATAATTGCCTCTATCGATTTCAAGAAAATCAAAGATGCTATGAAAATGATGGACACGTTAGAGATGCAGGTTGCAGAACTCCTCAAGAATATGGGATAGCTTTCCTTTTGTGCCTTATGGTTCTAGTTGTGTTTTCTTTTGTGTTATGGTGTTGTTTTTTTGCTTGTTGTCCTTTTGTGGTATGCCTTTGTTTGGTGGTTGGATGTTTCCTTCTTTTGTCTTGTTTTGCTAAGTGTGATTAATGATATAATCTTCTAGTCTCCTTGTACAGGGTTTCAGGGCCCCCTCAAAACTCATTTTCTTAATAAAAAATATTCTAGCCTAGTAATTGTAGCATAATAACGAATAAGAACAAAAGAAAATACAAGAAGAAGGATATCAGCCACCACAAAAGAGAGTAACAACAACATAGACCCTATAAAATGTCTATTAAAGGAAAACCCTATTCTCTAAAGTACTAAATCCAAAAAAAATTGATGGGTAGTAGACTGAGGCCAAGACTAAATATTATTATTTTTTGAGATTAGTTACTATTTTTAAGTTCAAGAAGAATCAAAATGAAGCCCTTTGATATGAAGGCTCATAGTTTACTCTCATGTTGTACGTTGTTGCCTACCAAATCAAATTTAATATCAATAAAAAAAAAATTTATAATAACATTTCATCCTTGATCTTGATAAGAGACTTATACTCTTAGTTGTTGAGGAATTATGATTTCATGAATTTATAAAATAATTAGCATAATATATACATCTTGAGCCCTGAAAATGTAGGTGAAGGGAACCTAAGATAAAGGAAATAATAAATGCAACAAAGTAAAAGCATGTGTGCTCACACAAGAAGGCACACATTAATGAAAAATTGATTTTTGTATGTGGAAACTTTTGGTGTGAAGGAGAAAAACATGATGGGAGTAATATATTCACTAGACTTTTATTGTAGATAAAAAGTTTGCCTTGTTAGGAGCTACAATTATTCCTCCTAAGAACTTAGTTTGTCAAGAATGATAGTAACCCATTAATATTACAATCAACATGTTTAAAGCTACATTGCTAGAGGATTTACAAAACTCATTTTCAAAGGTATCTTGTTAAAGGGCCTATAAATGTTGAACAGTACAAACATGCTCGGTTGATGGTTACACAAAGTTGAAATGGTTAAAACAAAAACTAAGTGAATAATCTGGAAATGACACTATTTACCTTGTAGATTCATTTTTCGGTTCAAGAAGACATGATTAATTTCCTTGAGAAGATTTCTAGAGTTCCTAGTACCTTCTAGAGCCTCCCATACCTTATCTCGAAGAAAATGCCAATATTTTTGGAAGAAACTTGATTGGAATCTATTAGGGCTTGGGGCCTTATCAGGGTGCATTTGAAAGAGACCAATCTTGATTTCTTCTTTCAATTTTTTTTATTAGGAATTTCAATTTGACTCCTAGATATAAGTTTAGGAATATTGCTTAACAACTTTGATTGAGAAAAAAGGTCAGAGAACTTGAAGTGGTTCAAAATATTCTTAAAATAGTTAATAGTCTCTTTGGCCATAGCTTCTAGGTCATCAAGAAGGGCACCCTAAGAGTCCCTTACTTTGATGATTTGGTTAATACAACTCCTTACTTTAGAGATGTTATGGAATAATTTAGTGTTCCTCTCTCCCCCATAGAGAGCCAGGTTTCCTTGGATTTTTGTTTAGAAAAGAGTTCCTCTTTTGTGAGCAATTTTGCTTGTTTGTTAACAATAAATTTCTCCTAAAAATAGTAGTCATTATGGACATTCCTTTGATTAATACTTGATCATTTAGATCCCTAATTTCATGTTCAACATTGGTTAGTTATTCAAAAAAAATTTGAAGGTATGGTTGTTCCACTCTTTGATTTTGAGTTTGAGGTGCTTTAGTTTGGAAGAAATGTAGGTCATCTTGGAGCCTTGAAAGGATACTTCATTCCACCATTTTTCTAAAAGTGAGAGAAATTCCTTTTCTTGAAACCAAATGTTATCATATTTAAAGGTATTTCTACTAGATCTGATGAGTTCTACTATGTTGGGATAAATTAGGAAATGGTTGGATCCTAAAACAAGGTAAATTCTAGCAAAAAGACAATGATTGAAGGAAGGGAGGTCTCCATAGAAGTGGAATTTATCCAGCCTTTTTGTAATAAGATCAAACCTCATCCTTCAATACTCCAAGTATAGTTCCCATTTGAGGTTTTGATGTTGAGAAGGTGGTAGGAGGATATCCAATTCTTGAAGTCTCTTGAGGCTTGGTTATAAAATTTTGATGCCTCCTAACTTTTCCTCTAGATCTATAATAACATTGAAGTCCCCTCCTAGGATTATGTTATTGTCTTGGTGGATGGCTAAAAAATTGGATAGTTCCTCCTAAACTTTTTTTTTTGAACCTAAGGTGGAAATGAGGCCATACACATTGATAAGGAGAAATGAAAGGGTGAAAGATAAGATCTTGACTCTTCCACTCATATAGTTGGGGTGACTCGAGTTAGGGGTGAAATGGACTATTATTGGATTCCATATATGTGCAAGCCCATTCGATGTAGGGATGACCAAGTGATCCCTCACTTTCCATATCCCCAACTTTCTATCAAGGTGCAAGAGATCTTTTGGATTAAATTTTGTCTCTAAGAGAAGAATAATATTTGACTCAAGGGTCTTAAGAAAGCTCTTTAGTAAGTGTTTCTTGTTTGGGGCATTATTGCCCTTGATATATTCCAAGAAGCTATCTTTATTAAATGGGTGGAAGATCCTTCCCCTTCCCATTTAAGGGAATAGGAGGAGGGGAGATAGAATCCCTTATCATGGAGTTGGGGGTAGGGGAGGTGTGTTATTGGAAGGAAAAACCACCTTCATTAAGGAACTCAATAGAGGTAGGGTGGGGAGAATGATTGGGGGAAGCATAAATAATATTGAGTTTTCCAAGGATTTATGGGGGGCATAAATACTACAAAAGCATGAAATGACTAAGATCAATGTTGTTACAGGTTGCTTTCGGGGAGAAACTAAAGGAAGTGTTGTCAATGAAAATAGTCATTTTGGAAGGGTTAGAACACGAGTTGATCACGAGGATGATTTTACACTGTTCCAGAGGAGAGATCAAGTTTTCATAGCCCAAGGACCCAAAAAATTCCAATCCTTTGTAGGGTTTCAAAATTGAGTAGGGAGATAGGGAGCACTCCCAAATTGAACCATATTGAGATTCTTTTGTCTTGAAGTAGTGGGAATTCAAGTTGGGAGACCATTCAACAAATATAAAGGGGAAGCCTTCAATGATTAACTTACCCTCTTTTGAAAAAATACTTCTTAAGGGATTCCAAAAAAAGTTCAATAAAGAAGAAATTTAGTTCAATGGAGGAAATACTTAGTCCACAACAAAAGTGTTCCACCAATCGATCATATTTTGAGGGTTTTCTACATTCCAAAATGCCAAAATTTTGATGAAGCTTGTCCAGGCATTACCATTTGGAGTGTTGGCAGGGGTGTCTTCCCAAGATTTGTGAGAAGGAGGATTAGCGTTTGAAATTGGGGGAGTATCCTAGGGGAGTTTATTTTGGGACCCAAAGCAAACTAGTCTATGGAGGAAGAAACATGGATTTCCCAGATACCATCAACCTTGTAGGGAAGCGAGGGATTTTTGGGAATGGGTGGATCCATGTTAAACTTCCTATTCTTCCTAGATTGAATGTGATGCTCCTTCCTAGACATAACTGGTGGGTTGTGATTCCTTCTTTACAAAGAGGAATTTTTCTTAGTTTTCCAAAGGAGTTTCTTTCGGTGTTTGCTGGTTACTCTGAATCACAAGTTGTCTCATGGGGACTGAGAGGAAATTTGATACGAGGAGGAGAAGATGGAGATCTTCATTCTCTATATAGGGGACTGGCCACTTGAAGAGACCTAGAAAATGAAGCAGTGGCATAGCAAAAAGAAAGAGCAAAAGTGTGTGTTGCAAAGTAGAGCTATTAAATGTTCTACTTCTTGAATATTGATATTTTTAATTTGTTTGATTTTTATTAAATAAAATTATTTAAAAAATTTATATTTTTAGATATGTTAATAATTAATGATAGCTATATATTTCAACTTCTTTACAAATTATTATTTTAAAAGATTTTCATTATATATATATATATATATATATATATATATAAACTTTCTTTTCTCTATCTTCATATTTATGTATGAGAGAGAGGAGGCATGGATGGATGGATAGAGAGAGAAAGTTACATGCCAATAGAAAAATGACAAGAGAAGCAGATGGAGATATATAGATATAGACAAATTATAGAGAAATAGAGGGTGAGTTATGTAGATAGTGATAGATATAGATAGCAATAGAGAGTAAAGAGAGATGGAGATATAGATAAGGGGGAGAGGGATGTATAGAGAGAGAAATAGACAAAAAAAAGTTGAGAGAGAGAGAGAGAGAGAGCTCTATTTGCATCTTATTATATAGTAGTGGTTGCACGCTTTTGTGCTTGCAATGATGAGCTGATAAGTGTTCGATAATAAAATTATTTTTAAAAATATAATCTTATGTGAGAAAATTAAATTATTAATAATTTTCAATTGGAATAACATAAAATTTACTGAGGTGCAACATTTAGTCAATAGTAGAATATATCTTTTTTCACTCTCTGCAATCTTGCCGTTCTTTTTTATTTTGAATTTTAAATGATGGCGGGCTGTAAGCCTCTGGATCCACCATCGTGCCCAAACTTGCAACTTGTGCTTGTAATGTGCAGGGACTTAGAGGACTTGCAGGATGGTTGTGGGTCCTTTGGGGTTGACGGGTTGACTTGTGCAAACACTACTGCTTTGGGTAGTGGTAGCCCTACTGGTTATCTGCTGGAGGGTGGCCAGAAGATAGATGATGGATCACTGTCGGGGTGGAAGAATGTGCTCATTAGCACCTCAATGGCCAGTTTCCTATGGAGAATCCCAAGATTACCTGTGGCCAGGAGGGTCCTGTGATTTCCCTCCTTGATAGTGTGGTGGAAAATGTGACCTTTGGCCTCAAACTTTGTGTTGTTGGCAGTTTTGTTGCATTCTGTCCCACTATTGAGATGGTACATAAATGGGTGAGTCAGAAATGGAAGGTCAAAGGGAGTGTTAGTGTTTCTACTATGCCTAGTGGTCTCTTTTTTTTCAAATTTACCACTGAGGAGGATTTCAATTCCATTCTTTCTGGTACTTGGTATTATGGGAAGCATTGTCTTGCCCTAACAAGATGGCATCCAGGCTTTGATGCTAGCATGGAGTTGAAAAAACTTGCTCCTGTTTGGGTTAGGTTACCTAGACTCCCCCTTGAATTTCAGGATGAGAGGATCTTAAGGTGGGTGGGGAATTCTTTTGGTCATTTTGTCATGGAAGATAAAGTGACTATGCAAAAAACATGGTTGGTTTATGCAAGGTTCTGTGTGAATGTTGCCTTGAATAGAGCACTCCCCACTATAGTCATGTTAAGGACTAGATGGGGTGAGAAAATTCAGCCTATACAATATGAGAATGCTGGCCTGTTCTACCAAAGATGTGGGAAATTTGGACACCTAATTGTGGATTGTAAAGCCCAAATTGAAAAATACAAATAGAAAGAGGGCTCTCCAGGGATTGTTATTAAGTCCTGGGATGAACCTTCAGAAATATTAGAAAAGGTGGTGACAATTCCTCCTAAGGCTACTCCCACTGTGCTTCCCACACTGGAAAAAAGTTCAGACCTTGGGGGGGGAGTAGTTTTGGAGGACAAGATGAAGGAATACCCTTTTAGAAGGGATTTAGAGGAACTACTATGCTCACCTAAGGGGGGGGGGGGCTATGGCTAGTGTGTTATTGGAGGAAGGTGAAATAGAAATGACCCACCCTCTCTCGGGATCCCCAACAACCCAGAGGGGTGACAACTAGCAGGAAATTATGTCCACAGTTTTTGACATTATGGAAAAAGTATGTACCCCTCTGAGGTTGGTTAAAGCCTTCCCAGAAGAGATTGCTGCAAAAGTACTAGAAAGTATTGAGAAGGTAGAAATGGAGCATAACCCTACCTCACCACAGGAGGAGGATAATGGGGAATGGGAGGTCCAGAAGAAGAAGAGGGGGGAGGGGAGAAAAATAGATGTTGGTACTTATAGGATAGCAGGAAGACTGTCTAGCAGAGCAACCAGGACAAAGCAAACAACTAGGGATTGTTAGAGTTATTTTGTTTCACTTATTAATTAGATCATCTTGATTTAGTTAATTAAGTGGTTTATTACTCTAGTTCTTAAGCTTTCTTTTAGGTGCATACAATTAATATTTTATATTAATTATAATGCGCAAACCTAGTTTTCTTTCTTTAGGGTTTTGTGATTCCTTTTATAAGGATTTACCTCTTTGTATTTTTTCATTCACTTATTGGATCAATATAGAGATTGCTCTTTGCATGTCCATAAGATGTCTCTGGCCTTTTGGCCTCCATGATTTTTTCTTACTTCTACTCTTTGCTTTTTCCATGTGACAGGGTTATGCATGCAGGTGTTCTTGGGATATTAGTTTTTCACCTAATCTAACATGGTATTAGAACCATTTTGCTGCTCATTGTTCGTGTTTTGTTGAAGTGTTTCAGAAGTAGGAGGTTTCAAGGGTTTCAGAAACTTTTTATGTGGAATTAGGAGGGACCTTTGTTTCTGGTCACTTTGGGTTCAAAGGGACATCACCATTGCATTCAGAGCACCAAAAACCCTAAAATCCATATAAAACTTGTCCATTTTGGACAATGTGGCTTTGAGGCAAAAAAATTTTGGTTTTTAGTGCCATACGGGCACAAAAATTGAGAAAAAATATTTTTAAAAATCATTTTAAAAATAATTTTTGCATTTTTTTAATGCAGCTAATGTTTTTTTAAAGGTGCTATCGGCACTCCTCTGCCACCAGTAGCGCCTCCAATTAGCTTGCGCTCAGCCCGCTGCTATTGTGCCCATCGCGGCCCCTGCAGACTCATCGCCGACCACCGCAGCCCCTTCTCCACTCTGCTATAGAGCCATCACCACCCACTGACATCCTTCATCAGTGTTTGCCGCCCCACTAATGCTCACTAGTGGCCACCGCCCCGCTGGCCTCCTTCGTCGTCTCCTCCCAGCTTCGCGACACTGTGCGTCGCCTCCTGGCCTCACTCCGTTCTGCCCTATTGGCTAGGTGGGTTTTTAAGCCTCATGGTGGTCACATGGGTGATTGAGAGCCCTGAATCCAGCCCCCTCCGTGCGCCATGCACCCAGGGGCTCTAAATTGTTCTTGTGGAGCCTTTCTAACCCTCCTGCACTTTTTTTGCTCTATCTAGAGCATATGGGGGTCTTTTTTGGACTTCTTTATATCATCGAAAAGCTCTTTCCAAGCCCCTTCTGATTATGGAGGTTAGGGTTTTGGGATTTGTTATTTTGGTAGTACTTTTTGCTGTCAATGGTGATTTTTTTCCTTCTGAGAGCCATTTCTCGCTCATCCGGACTCCTTTTTGGGCTTGCCAGATATTTTTGGAAAGTTGGTTCCGTGAGTTATTTAGTTGTAGAGGTCTTTTATCTAGATTCTTCTCTAGATTCTTTCTCCTCTGAGTTTTGCACTTTTGCACTCTGGCGGATTACTTGGATTCTACAAATCCTAGGATCTCTTCTTCTGTTCTTTTGGGCTCACTCTTCTTTCTAACTTCTGAGAATTGTATGCTTCTCTTCTGTTGCATTATTTTTTCTGCAAACGCACTGAGATAAAGTGCCTACTTTTGCATATCTGGGATCTTGTACACCTTGTGTTTGTTTGTACTCGCACTCAGTTATAAAGTGCCATGGGGGGTCATGATGTTTTTCCATTTTGTGCTCATCCACCTTTGTCAAGTGAATGTTTCTTCCATGACATTAGCCCATGTTGTGTGTCAGTGACACCACCCTTTATCTTGTGCTTATACTTCTATTTCACTGTTGGTGTTCCTGATTCTTCTTCTTGCAGATGTTTATGGCATTGTATTTTAGTGTTCCTGTCACCACTCTCCCTGTTCAACATTATGGCGGGGGGGGGGGGGGGGGGGGGGTTCTCCTGTTGGTTCTATTACTTCCTTGGTTCAGTTTGGTGATCTACGTATTCAATTTTTGTTCCTATGTACTAGGCCGATGCAGTGGCTAGGCACCTATGCATTTTGGTGAGATGGTTCATCTACTATATAGACACTCATTCATTCCTACTTTTGGAGGTCACCTCTTCGATTGATCAACTCTTCAGACTTTGTCTTCTCTACCTAGTCATGCACTATTTCAGGGGGGGTTGCAGTAGTTTCTTTTGATAGTGTTTGTAGCTTCATGCTTCAGAGATGCTTCATGCTCTTTCTTGTTCCTTTCTTTGCTATCTCTTTTTGGAGTAGGGTTTTTCCCATGTGGGTTTCTCTATTTCTCCTCTTTATAGAGATTTTTTGTGATTGGGTACCTGATCAAGCCTTGTTGCTGGGACCCAATTTTCCTGTTTTCATAGCTTTGCTAGGTTAGCTTCCTCCTGAGCTTCACTTAAGGGGGGGTGTTAGAGTAATTATTTTGTTTCACTTATTAATTAGATCATCTTGATTTAGTTAATTAAGTGGTTTATTACTTTAGTTCTTAAGCTTACTTTTAGGTGCATATAATTAATATTTTATATTAATTATAATGCACAAACCTAGTTTTCTTTCTTTAGGGTTTCCTTTTTAGGGTTTCGTGATTCCTTTTATAAGGATTTACCTCTTTGTATTTTTTCATTCACTTATTAGATCAATATAGAGATTGATCTTTGCATGTCCATAAGATGTCTCTGGCCTTTTGGCCTCCATGATTTTTTCTTGCTTTTGCTCTTTGCTTTTTTCATGTGACAGGGTTATGCATGCAGGTGTTCTTGGGAGATTAGTTTTTCACCTAATCTAACAGGGATGTGGCAAGTGGAAAGCAACTTACACTGGAGACAGTTACTAGAGATAAGAAATGAAATTCCTTTCTTGGAATTTGAGGGGGTTAAATAATCCCTAGAAGCAATATGCTCTAAAACAATATATTTTTCAGGAAAAAGTTGATTGTGTCTTAATACAGGAGACTAAAATGTCTTGTGCTAGTTTTGATAAATAGCTAGTTATATCTGGCCGGGGGCTAGGTATTTACATATGGATGTTGATGGAGCTTTGGGGGGTATTGCCACCATGTGGAATCTGAACTCTATGAAGGGTACTGAGGTTTGGAAGGAAATTTTTTTAATCATTACTAATTTCTAGTCTAGTAGCCAATGTTGGGGGTTGATCAATATCTATGCCTCTAATAGTAGGCTTGGGAGGAAGGAAATGTATGATAAACTGGCTAGGATTGCTGAAACTATAAAGGATGAGCATTTGATGTGCGTGGGAGACTTTAATACCCCCCTTTACCATTTAGAGAAGTTGGATGGTAATTGAGAATGTCTAGAAAGTTTGCAAGACCTCAATGACTTCATGAGTAGGTTGGACTTTATGGATGTGGAGTTGAGAGGAAACCCATATACTTGGACTAACAATAGGAAAGGGAAGGACCTTATTCAGGTTAAGCTGGACAGATTATTGGTGACAGGGAACTAGAATGGACTGGGGAATTCCCACCTTGAGAACCTCACTAGAACTGTTTCAGACCACTCCCCTATATTATTCCATTGGAAGGATGGTTTTGAAGGTGGACAGAAACTTTTCAGATATGAAATAATGTGGCAATCTCATCTAGAATTCAAATAGTGAGTTCAGGATTGGTGGAATATAAGGATAGATGGTATTGTGATGTACAAACTTATACAAAAACTAGATAATATAAGGAGGAATGTCAGGATTTAGGCTAAGAGTTCATTTGGTGACTTGTTCAAAGTTAAAGGTGAAGTGGAGGAAAAGATCAAAAAACTCCAAGGAGAAATTGTAGAAGGGATCAACCTGGAAGGTGCAACTCAACAAGAGGAGGGTTATA
This sequence comes from Cupressus sempervirens, assembly GCA_028749045.1. Lineage (NCBI taxonomy): Eukaryota > Viridiplantae > Streptophyta > Pinopsida > Cupressales > Cupressaceae > Cupressus > Cupressus sempervirens. The sequence continues at coordinate 858,351,713 of CM053792.1, read as the reverse complement.
GAAAAAAGTGGAAGGATATCCTACTGAGGGAGGAATTTTTTTGGAAACAAAGATCAAGAATTCAATGGCTTAAGGAAGGGGATAAGAACACTACTTTCTTTCACAGGTTAGCCTCTATCCATAAAAGAAGAAACACAATCAATAGGCTAAATGATGAAGGGGGAAGGGTCTTAAAAGAGCAAGAGGAGATGGGAAGACATGTGGAGGAATACTTTAGTAAATCTTTTGTTAAAGACAATTTTGTAGGGAACCTAGTAGTTAGGAGAAGCTTGATTAAATCAGTCCCATAGATACTTGGTGCAGAGGAGAATAACTAGATACTTGGCAATATCACTGAGGAGGAGGTGAAAAGTGCAGTGTTTTCTATGAAGGCTTATAAGGCTATGGGCCTGGGGTTTCCTCCGGCATTTTTCTAGCATTTCTGGGAGGTGATTAAATCAGAATTGATTTGGGCCACTAGGGATTTTTTTAGAACCAGTAGGATGCTAAGGATGATTAACAAGACCTTTATTTCTTTAGTTCCTAAAATCCCTACTCCTTTGAGCCTGCTTGACTTTAGACCTATAAGCTTATGTAATACTATTTATAAGATCTTTGCCAAAGTTTTGGTGAACAAAATTAAGCCTTTCTTGGAAAGGATAATTGGTAGCCCTCAGAAAGGATTTGTCCCAGGGAGACAGATATTGGATGCAGCTATAACCACACATGAGGTTATTCATTCTATGGAGAAAAATAGAAAAATGGGAATGGCATTCAAATTGGATATTTCCAAAGCTTATGATAAGGTCAATTGGGGGCTTCCTTCAGGATGTGTTGGAAAGAGTGGGATTTAACAATAAGATTATAAACTTGATCATGATGATGGTTGGCTTAGTGCAATATTATGTTCTGCTTAATGGTTCCGCCTGGGGCAACTTTGTTGTGGAGAAAGGTTTAAGATAGGGTGATCCACTTTCCCCCTACCTCTTTATTATGGTTGTTGAAGTCTTAGGGAGGTCATTCTATAAATTAGTGAGTACGGGTTGTGTCAAAGGGATTAAACCTGCTACTACTACTGAAACTGAGGTCTTACAGCAGTTTGTTGATGACACTTTCTTATTTGGAGAATCCTCAATAATGGAGGCAGAAGCTTGGAAGATGATATTACATAATTATGAAGAAAGTTCAAGGCAGCGAGTGAATTATCACAAGAGTAAGATTTATTTCTTTAATATTGAAGCCTCATTACAAAGGAGGATAAGGAATATTCTGGAATGCCAATCTGCTAGCCTCTCGGATACTTATCTTGGATTACCACTTACTACAAAGGAAGTGACTAATGACTTCTGGAATATGATAGTGGAGAGAATTCAGAGGAAGCTTTCAGGGTGGAAAGGCAAGATATTAAACAATGTTGGAAAATTACAACTGCTCTCTGCTACACTCCAGGGAATCCCTATTTATTTCTTATCCATTTTCAAAATTAACCAAATCATGGTGAAGAAAATTGAGAGAATACAAAAAAATTTCCTTTGGTTAGAGATAGAGGAGAAAAATTAATTGAGTTTAGTTAATTGGGAGGAGGTGTGTAAACCAAAGATTAAGGGGGGGTTGAGTGTAAGAAGGCTTTGGGACCTTAACAAAGCTCTCCTTATGAAAATTGGCTGGAGACTGGCTGAAGAGAATACTGATTGGGGAAATATCATGAAAGCTAAATATTTGTCTAATACCTCCTTTAAGGGGAATCTATTTAGTAATGACCTTCCAGGAGGTTCAAAAATCTAGCAAAATATTGTTAGAAATAGAGGTTTATTAAGAGAAGGTTTGAGGTGGATTGTGGGGAATGGTTTTAATATCAGATTTTGGGAAGACAGGTGGATGGGTGGGAAATCGCTGGTCTTCAATAAATTCAGAAGATTAATGGAATTACTTAAAGAAGATGTGGGAGGAAAAGTTAGAGACTATATTGATCAGGGGAGGAGATGGAAGAAGCTTTATAAGGAAGATTACTCCCAAGAGGATATTCTTCTCCTTAAGGAATTGGAAGAGTTGATAAAGGAACAAAGACTCCCCTTACTACCTTAGGAGGACACTATGGCTTGGGACTTAACTCCAAGTGGTAACTTCACTGTCAAATCAGCATACAAACTCATGTTTAGTAAGGACCCTTTCCCAACATTGTGGCATAAGGTATGGATTACTGACCTTATTCCTAAAATTAATTTCTTTTGGTGGATAGTTCAGCATGGTAAAATCTTAACTTTGGACAACCTGAAAAAAAGGGGTTTTTATATAACAAATTGTTGTTGTCTTTGCAAAGAAAATGAAGAAAGTATTTCCCACCTTTTCTTAGAATGCTAGCATGCTTTAGGGATTTGTACTAAGGTCTAGGAAAGATTTGGTTTGGATTGGGTTATGAATGATAATCTGGAACAGTTTGTGGAGAATTGGTGCTATCCCTTTTATCACCTGAGATTAGTTTTTCTATGGAAAATTGTTCCACCATATGTTTGCTGGCACATATGGAAAGAAAGAAATAACAGATTATTTAGGGAGGAGAGTAAACTAGAGGAAGTGGTTTTTGGAATAATGGACAAATTGTTGAAGGAAAATTTAAGAGTGGCTAAATGTAAAATGCCAAAGCAGGACCTAGTTAGACATGAAGGCCTTGTCACTGAAAGATGGGGTTGTCATGAGGATTCTTTCCTCTTTGATAACTCAAAAATGATGATGAGACAACAGACAAGATGGAGACCCCCCACCATAATGCAATATAAACTAAACTTCGATGGTACTGCAAATGGAGGATTATGAGTGGTAGGAGGAGTGTTGCGAGACATGAATGGTGATGTGTTGTTGGTGTATGCAAGAAAGGTGGGAAATGGAAACAATAACTTGGCTGAAGCCATGGCACTATTATGGGGCCTCTAGCTGACTAGGGAAATGAAAATTAAGGAGTTAACAATTGAGGGGGACTCCAAATTAATCATTGACTTGGTTAAGGGAGTGGCTAGACCGGGTTGGAATATTCGAAACACTATTATGGATACCAAGCAAGTCTTGAACGGAATAGAAAGCGTCTACCTACGACACATCTATAGGGAAGGTAATAAGGTGACAAATGCGGTGGCAGTCATGGGGTTTAATGTAATGGAAATCATGTGCTGGAGGAATTGGGTTGATCTCAATGAAGATATTAAGTTGGTGATAATCAAGGAAAGAGGGGCGAATAATATATGATGATGACTATAAATTTTAAAAGTAGGGCCAAATTTGGCAACATGGTGATAATGTTCACTAAATTTAACAATGGCTTTTTGGAAATAAAAGGAAGACATGGCCGTACAAATAGTAATCAGAGTGATTGTGAATTAAGAGAGATGTCATTGCATAATTATGGTAACCCATTGCGAGTTTCAAATTACTTACCAATTGGAAGTACGAAAGATATCATTAATCAAGTTATCAAAAAATGTCAGGGTGAAAGAATTATGATTTTATACATTCACAAATCCCATAATAATCTCGTATGGGATTTTGGAGCTCATCAAGCACGGGTCTACAAATTTTATTTGCTTGTTGTTAAAGGGTTTAAGGCAAAGAGTAGTTGCAAAGACATTGTAATTGAGAAAGTTCAGATGCGTATTACTGAAGAAGGGGAGCCAAAAATTAGTGAAATAGAGATGGACGAGGACTTGAATAGGCTGGAACCCACAAAAATTGAGAATTTTAAAGATAGGATGGCCACCTAGTTTCTTCTTAAGGAAGGGGGTATTTTGCCCTACATGTAGTCCATGGCGAGATATGATGAGAATTGTGCTCTCCAGTTTGTTAATGGATGGAATGATAGAAAGGTCACCATTAATGGAATCACCTTCCAAGTCACTGAGGAAGTGATTGCCATGGTGACTGGCCTCTCAATGAAGGGGAAAAAATGGAGAAAGCTAACCAAAATTACTGATGAGGCTAGTATGAATAGCTTCTTCGTGGAAGGTGAGGAGTCGATTCGTTATAGAGCAGGGTTTAAAAGAGACAAGCTACCGACCCCATGGGATGATGTGTGCCTGGTCCTTATGAGATATCTGACATTGGAGGGTAGGTTTGGTGTCTACTATTACTATCATTTCCCTTTGTTAAATCATTTTAGGAATAGGGATTTCATTTCTATCCCTTTTTATCTTCTACATTCTCTTGAGGATATGGTCGCTAATGTTAGAGAAAAAAGGAGTAAAGGTTTAAATTTTGCCATAATTCATCAAGGTTTAATCTTCAAGCTCTATTAGTTTCACCTTGCCCTATGCCCCCCTAGGGTGCTGATGGTGGATAACCAACACCACCACCAGAATTCACCCCCAAGCTCTAGTATGGGCACTAAAATTCACACCCCCCGACCTTCGCACAATAGGGAAAATAAGAAAAAGAAAAAACCTGATATAATAGTGGAACAAAAGGGAAACAAGAAGATAAAAATTGAAAAACTAGTTTAGGTTGATGGAGAGGATTCAGAGGAGGAGACTGCCCAGGGTAAGGCTAGGAGGAGATCTGGTAGGCTTGCACAATCTCAGGCCAGGTGCAAACATAAATCCATTAGAGATCCGATTGAGGAGGTTGAAGAAGATAGTTTAGAAAAAAATAATGAAGGAAGGGAGGAGGAAGATAATTCCAACTCCAAGAAGGATGATGGAAAGGAGGAGGGGGGGGAAAGTTTTAACTTGGGGGAGAACTCAGTGGATGCTCAGACTCAGGCATCTGCTGGTAATGCTGTGAATATAAAGATCACCCATGTGTCCGCCAGCTTTTCCCTCAAACCCATTACCTTTTGTGAAGATAGCAGCAAGATGGACACTTCCCCCATAACTATTTCATCCTTGGTTAAGGATAATTCTAAGGTTTCCTCTAACCCAAGGGTTTTGCAAGATGATATCCAGGTGCAGAAAGTAGAGGAGGAAGCATTAAAGGTGGAAGTAGAGACTAAGGTAGGGACTGAGGTGCTGGAGGAACAATATGATAAATTGGAAAGGAGGGTTAAAACTTTGGAGGACATTTTTTTTACCTTCTCCAAATTTGGCCTCAAAGTCACGCATGCTATGGCCACCACCCTTCAGTTGCTGGCATAGGAAAAGGAGGACTCGGGTATGGATATGGAGGACCACAAGCTACTCTTCAAGTTCCTTGCTAATGACTGGGGCCGGATCCTACTAGACACGAAGGGGAAGGGGAAAAAAGATAATTAACTTTTTTAGTTTACTGGGATCCTTAGATTAGAGACTTTTTATGTTTTACTATTGGTTAAGGTTTAGCTAGTTTACAGCTATAATTAAGACTCGAGTTGGCATATTATGCCAATTTTGGTTATGTTGAACTTTCGTAGTTTGCTAGTTATCTTTATTTGGTTCTAGCTTAGTTGCTCTTAATCTCTACTGGTTTTTGCAGACATTTGGAACTATGTTGATGTTTTTACCCCTTGACCTTCGCCCAATAGGGAAAATAAGAAAAAGAAAAAACCTGATATAATAGTGGAACAAAAGGGAAATAAGAAGATAAAAATTGAAATACTAGTTTAGGTTGATGGAGAGGATTCAGAGGAGGAGACTGCCCAGGGTAAGGCTAGGAGGAGATCTGGTAGGCTTGCACAATCTCAGGCCAGGTGCAAACAGAAATCCATTAGAGATCTGATTGAGGAGGTTGAAGAAGATAGTTCAGAAAACAATAATGAAGGAAGGGAGGAGGAAGATAATTCCAACTCCAAGAAGGATGATGGAAAGGAGGAGGGGGGGAAAATTTTTAACTTGGGGGAGAACTCGGTGGATGCTCAAACCCAGGCATTTGCTGGTAATGTTGTGAATACAAAGATCACCCATGTGTCTGCCAGCTTTTTCCTCAAACCCATTACCTTTTGTGAAGAGAGCAACAAGATGGACACTTCCCCCATAACTATTTCATCCCTAGTTAAGGATAATTCTAAGGTTTCCTCTAACCCAAGGGTTTCGCAAGATGATATCTAGGTGTAGAAAGCAAAGGAGGAAGCATTAAAGGTGGAAGCGGAGACTAAGGTAGGGACTAAGGTGCTAGAGGAACGATATGCTAAATTGGAAAGGAGGGTTAAAACTTTGGAGGACGGGTTTTTTACCTTCTCCAAATTTGGCCTCAAAGTCACGCATGCTATGGCCACCACCCTTCAGTTGTTGGCACAAGAAAAGGAGGACTCGGGTATGGATATGGAGGACCACAACCTGCTCTTCAAGTTCCTTGCTGATGACTGGGGCCGGATCCTGCTAGATGCGAAGGGGAAGGGGAAAAAATATAATTAACTTTTTTAGTTTACTGGGATCCTTAGATCAGAGACTTTTTATGTTTTACTGTTGGTTAAGGTTTAGCTGGTTTACAGTTGTAATTAAGACTCGAGTTGGCCTATTATGCCAATTTTGGTTATGTTGAACTTTCGTAGTTTGCTAGTTATCTCTATTTGGTTATAGCTTAGTTGCTCTTAATCTCTACTGGTTCTTGCAGACATTTGGAACTATGTTGATGTTTAGTTAGTCTTTTGTCTACTAGTAATGTGCTCGTTACTAGCTTTTTGCTTGTATGGGCTGACCCCCTTGCTTTGGTCGCTTTTAATTTCAAAAACATAAAATTTACTAAAATCTTTTAAATCGATTGATAAATATTATTTATTTAAATTCAATTTATCAAATATGAAAAAAACATTAAAAAAAACTCATCAAAAAATCTATTATGAAAAATTAGTAAGAGAAATACAAAAAATAAAATGAAAAAATAATGTTTCTAACAAATATTCTATTCACTAAATAAATTATAGAAACTGAAAAACAACATTTAAAGAAAAAACTAAACTAATATAAAAAAAAAATTAAAATAATGTAAAAATTAAAACCTAAATCAATTTTAAAAATTAAAAGTTAAATAAATAGAGATTGCAACATGAGCTAATGTGGAGATCACAAGTAATTATTTTTTAAATAAATAGGAAAAGAAAAATAATAGTTAAAAATGGAGATTTAAAATACAATCTTATGTGAACAAATTAAATTATTAATAGTTTTCAATTTAAATAACATAATATTTATTAAAATCTTTTAAATATATTAATAAAGATTATTTATTTAAATTCAATTTATCAAATATGAAAAAAAAAATCATTTAAAAAAACCCCATAAAAAAATCTATTATGAAAAATTAATAAGAGAAATACAAAAAAATAATATGAAAAAATAGCAATCTCTAACAAATATTCTATTGACTAAAAAAATTATAAAAACTAAAAAATAGTATTAAAAAAAATTAAACTAATATAAAAAATAAATTAAATCAATTTAAAAACTAAAACCTAAATCAATTTTAAAAGTCAAAAGTTAAATAAATACAAATCACAACATGAGCTAATGTGGGAATCACAACTTTTTTTTTAAAAAATAAATAGAAAAAGAAAAACAATAGCTAAAAGTGGAGATAACAACTAATAAATATCAATTTAACAAGAATTAATAGTGGAGTGAGATAAAAAAAAAATTGGCTGGTAAATAATAAATGGGAAGGAATTACAATTTTCCGGCCAATCTGACCTTTTTTGGCCAACTGACAACTTTTCTGTCAAAAATTCAATTTTCGAGAACAAAGTTCCCACAAATAGCCTATCGACTAAATTTTTTATATTATATTAATTTTATAAGTACTACTTATTACACCAAAAACTAACTCTTTCTCTCTTACATTGATAGGATTACACCTCCTTTCTACTTATTTCAAATTTCAAAATTCATATCCCCTTCTACATGTCTTCGAAGGAGCATGCAAGATGACTGGAAACTTACTTCAACTAATAATTGAGTTGAGAACTTGCATTAGAATTGATAGAGACCTATGTCAAAAGTAGAAAAATTCAATCACCAACAAATCAATACTATTGGATAATGGATCATAGCCACAATACAAGCTCTTGGCCAAGAATCGTTGTTCAATGATGAAATTCACTTCTTCTTGAGATAAAAATTTCATACCAGATACTTCAAACCTAGATGAGGATTAAAAAATAGACAAAAGATTGCTATTGAAGAAAGAAATAGGCACATACCAAACTAACAAAAGCCCTACCTTTTTTTAGCCTCCGGGATGGTTTACCCTCCTTGTTACCTCAAATCCTTGAGAATCCTCACCAAGACACACACAAATATAGAAAACAAGGGAAAAATAGTAGATCAAATTCATATTTTTTTAAAATCTTAATCATTACAACCTTTTAGAATAAGATAACTTAAGAAATAAATTTATCTCCTTCTCATCAGTGTTTCCAATGGATCACATCAATATCTCTGAAATAAATTGTAAGGAATGGGTATGTTGAAGAGGTGTGAAAGGTTACTAAGGGAAAAAATTGTCAATTTGAGGTCAACTAGTAGGCAATTTGCAAAATTCTATTTTTTGTGCAACAAAGGTATCAATGGGGAAGTGATAACTTAAACCATCAATGCATCTAATCATTCAAATCATTTAATGCTTTAAATCAAAATTATATTTCTTTTCCAATTCATTTTCTTTCATTACTCAATTACATTAATCATGAATTCTTCTCTAAGATGTTTTTCATGGAGGTGATTAATGAAATTATGGAGCTAAAAGATAACTCCAACATTTATATACAATACAATTTACAAAATTAAAAATACAAGTTCAATAAGAGAGAAGTTTTTAGTTTTTGCAAGGAGTGGTAATTTAAATTTTCCCCAATAATATAATCTTACAACATATATAACATAAATGCAAACAATGTTTAATGATGTAAATTATAAAAATTCTGAAGTATTTGTTAGAAGTATTTGTTAGAAAGTTAATGAGCACAAATCTTTCATTTACTTTTTAAACACTCCTGATTCTATTCAGAACAGGATTGTTGGTATCCTACGGTTTCAGATAGGTTCACTTCCTTTGACTTATCTTGGCATTCCTATTGCTGTTTCCAGGCAGCCACGTCTCTTCTGGCAAAATTTGATTACCAAGCTTCAGGATAAGGTAAATCATTGGACTCATAGATGGCTTTCTACAGCTGCCCGGGTTACTCTTCTTCAAGCTGTTATCCAAGCTCTTCCTACTTATAGAAGCATGGTTCATGCTGCACCTATTTACTTTCTCAAGGAGTTTGATGCTCTTTCTCGACAATTCCTTTGGAGTGGTAATTTGCATAGTACTAAATGGAGCTTGGTTAATTGGGCAACTGTTTGTAGGCCTAAAAAGGAGGGTGGTCTTGGTCTTCGATCTGCTCTATTGAGTAGTCAAGCTTTGGCTGCTAAACTTTATTGGCGATGGTGCTCTGGACAACATCAAATTTGGGCTCATATTATCACTCATAAATATTTTCATGGTGTTGATCCTTGCTTTGTTTCTGCACTTCCTCTTGAAGGTCGTGGCTCAATGGTTTGGCATACTTTGAAGATAGGTGCGATGTTGGTGAAGAGGGGTCTGTTATGGATATGTAAAGGAGGTTCTCAGGCTTTGTTTTGGTCTAATGCTTGGGATGGATTCCCTTCCATTTTATCCATATACCCTCATCTTCAGCCTCTTTGTGACTCTTTTCTTGCTGCTAGATGGGATAAAGTGGCTCATTACAAGACTCCTTATCAATTGGGACCTGTTGTTGGTTACAGATGGAAGCATTCCTCTGATTGGTCTCCTGGAGGTACAGACATGGATCGTCAGGAGCTTTCTCAAATTCTGGCCTCTAGAGAGTGTTCTTCTTTGCTTGGTCCAAATGTTTTGGCTTGGGGCGGTACCTTGTCTGGTAAATATCATGTCTCTGCTGGGTATCAGGAGATAACTAGACAATTATTTGGGGATGCTGAGGTCCCTTGGTCCAAGTGCAATTTTTTCATGTGGCTAGTGGCTCACAACCGTTGTCTTACCTGGGATAATCTTTGTAAACATGGATTTCAGGGCCCCTCTTATTGTGTTTTGTGTGGTAATGGAGAGGAGTCTATCTCCCATCTGTTCTTCCATTGCTCCTATTCTACTCAGATATGGCACCTTTGGTGGAGCGCTTGGGGTTTCTCTTGTCGGCATGCTTCCTCTTTGCCTGAGTTTTGGGCCCGCTTGGGTAGTGCTCCCTCCAAGTCTTCTTCTCTCCATGTTGCTTGGATGTTGGCCCATCTTTCATGCTTTGGCATATCTGGTTGGAGAGGAATCGTCGCATATTCCAAGATGTTCGGCTTGGTGTTTTGCATCTTTGGTGGAAAATATCACATTCTCTTCAGGAAACTATTCTTGTGAAGTGTGAGCTTGATGGGGGTATGGATTTGGTTGATCTTGCTATCTGTAATCGCCTCAATTTTCATCTGCAGGATGGGGTTGCAGCTCATAGGTTTCCTTCTATGTCCAGGCAGCTTCACCATCAGAGGAAGGGTCGGGTTAACTGGGATAGGCACTGGACTCCTCCTCCCTTTGGAGTTTTGAAAATTAACACTGATGGTTCTTCCCGTGGGAATCCTGGTCCGGCTGGTATTGGCGGAGTGGCTTGTTGTAGTTCTGGGGATGTTAAATTTTTCTTCTCAATTCATAAGGGTGATTATACTAACAATCTCATGGAAGCTCAGGCTATTTTATATGCTGTGGAACAGTGTTGCTTGCGGGGATGGAGTCAGATTATTTGTGAGTCTGATTCCCAGGTGGTGGTGAACATGCTTTCTTCGCAAGAGCTTGAGGATGTTAGTTGGCAGCTGGCCACTATTGTTAAGCAGATTCTTTTCTTCTCTTCCTCTTTTCAGTTCATTAGGTTCATGTATATTCCTCGTGAATGGAATAGAACTGCTGATTGTTTAGCCAAATGGGCTTCTAGTCATGATCCGGGTTGGAATATTAGGGATAGGGGGCAACTGTCCTTTGAGATGGTGCAAGAATTTGATGATCTTGTTGCTCAGGATCGAGCTCCTTGTTGAGCTCTCCTTGTTGTATTCCTTTCTGTCTTAATAAATTTTTACCCCTCTTTTTGCGATGTCTAGAAGTGGAGCTATATTGATAAGAAGTTGTCATGTTAGAGAATGAACACTGCCCAATGAAATAGAAAGAAATATGAAGAGGAGTGCAAGGGAGATACAAAGAGAAATATAGATACATATACAAAGTAGTATAGATGAAGCTTGTGTGTGTGAGAGAGAGAGAGAGGGGGGCGGGTTAATCACAGAGACTAGTGGCATTGATCTATATCTACATATCTCATATATATATATATATATATATATATATATATATATATATATATATTTTGATAATTAATTTTCAATCTATATTCCATTGCACACCTGTGCAATTTACTAGTTTTCTTACATTTGATCAAGATATTATATTATAATATTAAGTTTATTTATCCGTATGATACCCAAAAATAAACTAAAAAACTATAATTATATTGAAGACAGAAAAAATTAAATATTACCATTAATAAATTAGACACAAATATATGCAATACAACAGATACATCAATAAAACATGGTCATATTATTCCATGATTGAAACTACATAAATTTGTTTGGCACAATGATTCCATGGCCATAGTTTTAAAAAAAATGGAGGAGCCTTGTTTTAGCTTTCCTGGGCCCATTGTTTAGGAAAGTGGAAAATCCACGCTATTTCCAAAACTAATTGCAACTTTTACCAAAAACCATTAGCGCCCATATAATCCCATGGAAACTATAAGAGGAAAACCATGCTCTTCAATTCTAGTGTCACCTAAATTTGCTACAAATGTCACAAAACTAAATTCACCACCTGTAACAAGCCATTTTTCACCTATTTATAGAGCTGCGTTGGGATTTGTACCAAGTGCATTGGTATTTCCCAATTCTAATTTATTTTCCTGTTGTTGGAAGTTTTCAAGTTTTCAAGAGGAGATAGAATGGTCCAGGGATCGAATCTTATGAAGAGTATTTTTATAAAAGATGGGTCACAAAGAGGAGAAGAAAATGCATATGAAGCGATGAGATTGAAGGGGTTTCTCAGTACCAATTCAACCCACTTGCAATTTCTGGTTTTCTCTATTTTGCGGGGGCTCGTCCTTGTACAGCAGAGCATAAAAAATCAAATGGGGTTTTCTCAAATCATGAAATAACTTTATAGGCAAAATTTGATCCTATTTGTAATTATAAAATTTCATGGACTCAATCCTACGGCCCTTCTTTGGGTTTATATTATTAATGTATTTGTGCAAAAACACTACACCAGAATCTCTATGTAAACGAAACATGATAGGGAGATCAAAATATCAAAGAATATGTTGTATAAAATGTTATAATAATAATAATAATAATAGGAATGTATAGTTAGATTGCAGCAATAAAAAGTAGATATTCTATCTTATTGCATACTAGTTTTCAACAATTTGTACTGTTTGTGCTATTCTGAACTATTGATTGTATATTTGATAATATTAATTCAAAACTTATTGGTTTTTCTTTTTTTTCTTCTTCTCTTTCCTGTGTTGAAATAGTAAAATTCTTAGATTGTTCAATTAATATTTTCTCTAATAAAGATTTTTTTCTTCTTTAAATAAGAAAAAGAATTAGTTTTATTTATACTTTCTATGTGTTCAATTCAATATTTCCTCTCTGTTACTACCACACTCCTTTTTTACAATAATCTTGAATAAATTTAGTTAGGAATTATGGAAATAAAATACATCAAAATTATTTTTACTACAATTTTCTAATGAAGATTTTAATTAAATTTTTTGAGGATTAACTAGTTGATGTGAATAAAGGTCATCATTTGTTTTCTTTTCTTATTTAGATTATACTTATGAATATAATAAGTACATTAAATTACAAATTGTTAGTGTTACATTCTTTGTAATAATATATCTCTTGACCTTGGAAACATGGTAGCATTAGAAAAAAAAAGTTGTAAAAAATCTTATCAATAGAACATGGAATATCTATTTAATTTAAGTGGATGCACACTTAAAGAGATTATTTGTCAATTCATCTTATATGCAGTCTTACAAGATGCACATAATGGACCAATACTTAATCTAAGATAGATATATCTTCTAGTGATGTTGAATAACATAGCTAATTTATTATGTATTTTTATCAAATAAAATAAATAAAATTTAGATTCATAACTATATGTATCTAAGTTCCTATCCCTTTTCTCCAATCACCAATATTCTTTTCCTAGCTCCAAAATGATATGATTTCTCAAAGTTATAGTTAAGCTAGTGAATCTTTTTTTTAAAAAAATTCAATAGAAAGCTTGAGTTATGGAAGCATTGTTATATATATATATATATATATTTGAATGCCCAAATATTCAAATTGCTCTTTGTTCAAGATTTCATTTTTTTAATGTGGGTTGTATATGTTGATAATATTACAACATATTTGGTGATGCCTTTTTATTAGTATATAAAATTTGATTAGTCAAGTTGGTAAGTCCTCTCTTAACTTATATAAAATATTATATAACTATTTTTATTTTTTCTTAATAATTTTATTTTTAAAAATAGTTTTCTCTTTCAAATAATATTTTCTCTAAGGCTTTTAGGAATATTTTATCTAATTTAATTGTGATATTTGATAAATTTAGTTTTATTAATAGATTTTAGTTAGATTTGGTAGTTCTATAGCTTGACTATCGTTGTCTCTATTTATTGTTCATGTGACATCCTTCCTTTTCTTCTTAGTTACTTCCTCATCATTGCGAAGGTTCAAGGAGAGGTCAAGAGCTGCCATCTTCTATTGGAGGACCCCAAACTTCCCGGCAACATCCTTCTTGGTTTTAAAGATGTCCCCAAAGTTGGTTTTACTCCATCCTTTAACAACTCCCCTAATAATATTAGATTTATAAATTTATGTCTCTTTCTCTATTTTTTTACATTTGGAAAGATTTCTAATTATACATATAGTCTAAGTGTGTCATACACTTTTTCCTATAAATTTTTATCTCACCACATTCTTTGTAGTGATTTGGATAAATATTGCAATACTTTAACGATTTTGATGAGTATGATTCCTTCCATCAAAAGATCAAATTATATATATATTTAAAATTTTTTTGCACTTTATGGACTATGAAAAATGGTAGAGCTAAATCTTAGAGGAGAAATATTAAGTAGATTTAATTATTTAATAGCATATGGCTATTGTAATTTTTAATATAAATGAATGAAAATTGAACATATTATTTGCATGTTTGATCAACTCAATTATTTTTATGAATTAATTTGAAATCTTCATCTTGCATTTCTCTCCAATGGTGTTCCCATCCACTAAATAAAAAGTCAATGGATAGTTCTAATTTAATATTTTTTCTTTGGAATCAAAATTTGAATATGTGTATCATTACAAAATGTTCATTATTTCTAGATAGGAGATTGTACTTAAGGATTATCTTTATCTTCTTTTAAGTAGTCTTTTTAAAAGTAAAATTAATAAATATTTTTCCTAATCTCTTATCTAATACCCAACCAGGTTCAGACTAGATTTTTATGTCCCAAGTATTCTATGTGAGTTGTATTTATACCTAAAACTTAGTAATCAAAGATGGATTAGAAGTTTATGTATAATTCAAATCAAACAAGATGACACAAATGTTCACAAATAGAATTAAAATGACATTCGTGATCTAGATTACTCAAGCATTGTTTAACTTCAATATATTGATATAATATATATTATATTTCCATTCTTCTAATATACATTTTTATTTTTCATACATTTATATGAGCTTATATCACTCATTCTTCTACTATTTATGTTTATCTTTCTCTCTATTTCCAACATATATTACATTCAGCTATACATTTCTCTTGTAGTTGATTTTCTTTCATGAAATTCAAAATAACAATTCAATTATTTTAAAGAGTAAATTTAAGGTGATCTTGCATCTATATAACTATCTCCCATAATTGAATTATAACTTGTCAAAACATTAAATTTTTTTTAACTAGGTCATTTTTTTGATGAAATTCTTAGGTGTATAACTAGATTGTAAAGAGAACAATAGAAAACCATTTAAAGAGCTTCAAGAGCATAAGAGATCAAAGTATATGTATCAACTAAAAATCACATCTCATCCTTGACTTCAATAGATTTTGAAAATCTTTACAATTTGTAGTGCTAAAATTCAATAAGGGAGATAATAAGTAACTATGTGTACATAATCGCTTAGTACTTGAAGGAATCAATTCCATAAAATTAAAATTTGAGAAGCAAGATAGTGCATGGTAGTTTTATTTGCAATAAATACCTCTCCTTTTCTTGTTTCTCGAGTTATTGGGTCCATCTGACATGACAAAATTTGTGGCACATTAACCTATCTATTGTGCAACTCTATTGTTAATGCCATGACTACAAGAGTCAAGAAAACTCATTGATTGGGACAAATGATGGATGCAACAGGAATTACCTGGATACTCTGTTCAATTTTACATAGTTGGACATAAAGGTAGAAAAGTTAAAACATGTACAAAATTGTCTATCGACTATTCCCTTGCACCTTCTATGGTGCAAGTGCTAGTGTATTAAACTTGAGTACCCCACAAATTTACTAATGTGTTGTATACCTAAAAAAACAATACTATAGATATTTAGCCAAGTGTTAGTCTTTTCAATTTTCCAATATTAATTTTTATAGATATAGTCACTTGATGAAAAACATTTTTGCATCATATGATATTTTATTTAAATTTAATTTATATTTTAAAGTAATGATGCTTTATTTTCTAAAAAAAAAATCTACTTTAAATGATTTTTAAGAGTCTTAATGAGTAGTTTATAATGACTCAGAATAGAACTTAATCAAAGAACCATTTATTCCTTCCTTAATGCAATAAATTTCCACAAAAATTCATCCCTTCATATCAACGCTGACACATCAACCACAAAACTCTTTAAATAAATAAACAATAAACTCAAGATCTCAACGAAGATCAAAATTTTCCTGTGTGAAAGAAACAGAGCAAAAGTAAGCAGGAAAATATTCAAAAATTGGGGCAAGTAACCACAAAGAAACTCATCAAAATTCGCCACTATTTGGGCACCATTACAGCAGCATTTTTTGAACAGTCTTTACACATTTGCTTTCCAAAAATGAGCTCGGTTACAATGGAGAATGCAAGAAACTTAAGCGAAAGTTATGAGAGAAGCGTTGCGACAGACACCTTGAACGCCATTGTTGAAGAAAAGTTGTCTTCTTCCTCTGACTCTGTGTTGCATTTGCAGGGGCCATTTCTTCTTTCCAGCTTGAACTGCACGGGAGTCGATCTCTTGACGAATCGAATTGTATTTGTATTTGCAGTAACAAGACCTTCGTCATGATCTTTTCTGAGAAATTCTGATACCAGCAACAACAGACTCGCCATTATCAAAGTCTCTATTTGATGCAAAATTCCCTGATTCTAAATGCACGGATTTGATATGAAAACTTAGAGCAAGTCCAGGTTGTAAATATAAGAGAGCGGAAAAATTGTTTCTGCGGCGCCTCTCTGTTTTTGTTGAGTGGTAAAAACCATTCGGTTTCCCCTCTTCTTCCGTGGGCGCCGGTTTTTCAGTCGGCCGGTAATGGCTCCTGGTTTTGTGGGTGGAAATAACTCAAATGGTTTTCGGGTTTGCCAGTTTGGGGGGAATCCATTTTGCCATTTGATTACGTACTCTTGCTTCTCTTGTAAATTGTTGTATCTAGTTGTAAGATTGATTTTAATTGAATGATGTCTATATTATCATTTATCATTTACAAAATAATGTTACATATATTTAAAAATAGTAGGTGTAAGATATCATATTATTAGAGTTTAAATAGGGTTAAAGTTATTTTCTTTACCTTTCGTTTTCTTAGAGTTTCATGGGTCTCTTGCGTACAATTCTCTATCTGAGCTTTCTTTCTATGGGCCCCATGAAAAACAAACACATTAGAATTAAAAGATTAGAGAATCAAATTTTGTTTACTTTTTGCTTTGCTATGGTTTCATACGTCTCCTACATACGACTCTTTGTCTGAACTTTCCTTCTGTCGTCTCCATTTGTCAAACCGCATTTAGTGCAGGAGTTTTTAGAGCTAGTTTATAATGGCCCTGACTAACTGTGACCCAATAGTTGATACTAGTGTTCACGCTGCTACTTTGGATAGCCATGGCGCCTCCATTGAACAAACGTCCTTGCAAGTTCGTCCCGAAGGTATTCCACAAGGTAATCCTGATATCATATTATTAGAGTTTAAATGGGCTTAAAGTTATTAACACAAAACATATTAATAAATAGATTTTAAGAGGCTTGTTTCAATTTAGTTTGGTCATAGAAGGATGCTATCCATTATTTTCATCTTATTATTGTTATATTGTTTCTTAGCAATACAGAAGAGTAGCAAGATATAAATGATGAAACTTGCCAAAATCTAGACAACTAATAGAAAGGTGGTGGAAAAGTTGAGTGACCACCAGTAGGTTGTGTTAGTCCTAACCAAGGAGGAATGATGTCTTCTGAAAGAAGATTAAGAGACCTAGGATTAACATCCTAGTGACCACGAGCTTACTAGTTATGCCTCCAATAACACCTCATGAGGTGGAGAATGGCCTCTATAAAATTTGAGGCTCAAAGGATTCTAGCACCAACATGTGAGGTATTCTTTAGTAATCCAACAAAGCGTAGATGTATGCAACATCAAGTGTAATTTATTGGCTTGCACTCAAATCTACATAAGCACATTAAAACAAATCATGTTTTAAGAATTAATGAGAAAATATTGTCAGCAAAATATCTTTAAAAATAGAAAAATGTCTACATCCTTCCAAACACCAAAGAGAAATCTCCATATCAAAGCATTGGAGATCTAAGTATATCTAAAAGGCATAATAGGTCAATCCCCTAATAATACCATACACCAAGAAAAATGCTCAAACCAAAATGGCTTGGGAAAATCACAAATCTAAGTCTACGAAACTTAAGCTCTTAAGACAAAACCGAGAAAGATGCTCAAGAGACTTCTAAATTGGAATCCTAAAATGAATTCGCTCAAAGCCAACATGAAGGCCTTGGGAATAGTACACCTAACAAGATATGTAAGCTTGGGTCACTTGAGAATGGTTATCTGAATGGTGCAAAGTTTTGCTACCAAATAGGGATATGAGATTTTTGAAGTTATCTCTAGTTTAAACTAGGGCACTATTAGCAGATATTACTTTAGTGGCAAATCTTCACCTCTTGGCGATCCCGTCTGACGAGTCAATCATCATTTGGCGAATAGTGCATGCAACACAGGTCAACCACATCGTCGGATATTTATCAGATTTGGGTCCAACGCACGGGGTAGTCACCCATTAGTTATCACACGATTGGTCAAAAATATCTGTGCAATCACAAATGCAATATATAGTTTGGATACATTTATTTTAAACATATCACCAGCCTTTGCATTTTGTTTCTTATTGGTCCATGTTCTTTCGCCATTACTACAACCAAATAATTTTCCCTTGGGTTGGGTGTCACCAACCATTTTCCTAACATGTGTCGACCACCAGCCCTATTTAACCAACTGTTTCCTATTGTGGGCTTGCATAGGAAGGCGCATTTTGACTGCATTTGACATTCCCACTTATTAATCCTGCCTCATTTGCCAACCTAGATTGGACTATAAGATATCATTGTTCTACACAATTCGCTATTTTCTGGTCTGGAGATTGGCATTTCTTATTGCTGTTGAACTTTTAAAGTGCTAAGTGCATTGGCCGTTAACTCATGGACCCTGGTTTTTGTAAAAGGCAAGTGATTTTTAAATTTTTTTTATGTCAATAGTGGTACTGGACCACTAGTACAGTGGCATTGGTTATTTTTTTAGTTTTACTATCTAGTGTCTACTAGTGACTGGACATCTCACATGCTAAGATAGCCTATAGGTTTGTGAATTATATTCAAGGGTAGTACCATAGACTGTAGTACCATAGCAGTAGTACCCTTTTAATGAGAATGAATCATATTATTGTTATTATATGTAGTCTAAGTAGTTGAGTCTTTTGTTCAACAACTAAGTTGATATATTTTTTGTAGCCTTTATCAGTTTGCCATGTCAAACAAGAAGGGTAATAGGGGTTCAAAGCCAAGAGAGGCCACCATTACCAAAACGCAGAACCATAGCAGCATATTTTGGTGGTGGAATTGTTGGCAACCTACAAGATTCACAAGTTAGATCTCTAGTGCTTATTGAAAAAGGAGATTCATCACAAGTTGGACCCTCAGACCATATTGAAGTTCAATTTGGTGAACCTAATATCTCAGTCGAGGATGAACTTGAACACAATTTGGAGGCACTTCCCCTGAGTAGGGAGTCACAAACTAAGATTATAAAGTTGGAGTTAGTCCCAGACTAGTCAGGTGAGAAAACCAAATTGATTCCATAAATCATGTTCATGCACAAAAGGGGAAAAGAAAGTTGGAATTGAAGAAAGATCGATCTCGTTGGGAACTATCCAAAAGGAATTTTTAGTTAAAATGGGTGGAATAGTACTGGTTCATTGAACCAGTGCCCAATCCAATTGATGGTGAGCCTCTTGTAGAATGTAGATGTAAGATTTGCATAGAGATAACAAAGAAGGAGAAGAGGTTGCAACTTAAAATTGATACCATAGAAAAGTATGTCGGTAAAGTTTATAAGAAGGAAATATAGATGGAGTTGAAAAATCCATCCTAACTTAGAAAACAAAGGACCACTGTCTACATATCAGGAATGTCGAAATATACAAGTTACACCAGTAATTATGGGAGAAGCATTATGCAGTAAAAGGTTCCATTGAAGATTTCATTGGGAAAGCAACAAAAGTGCAAAATATGGGAAAAGTAGTTCAATTAAGTGTGGTCTTTTATATATTGAGTAGAGGACGTCCTATGATGAACTACCCTTCAATTACTGCCTTATTGCGCTTTTTGAAAACTTAAAACTATTCGAACAGGGTGAAAGTACACAATTGTGTAACTCTTTGTGATATCACAAAGGGTTATGGCTGTACCGATTTTGGCCATACTCGCATGGTAGATTCGGTTGCTTACATGTAATGTACTATTTCGGCCGAAAGGGTTCTGGCCAAAACCCCCAATTTTTATAAAAGCGTCAAAAAACACTTTGTAGCTATCATTTTCACTGTCACGGTTCCCAACTTCTTGGAGGTCTAGATGTTTTAGACGTAACGGGTTAGTGGCTTTGTTTTTTTCCATTTTTTTCTTTTTATGTGTTTTCTGATTAGTAAATGTTAATGGTAGTCAAATTAATTGTTTTTTTACGTATTTTATGAGTGAATTATTTAGATTTGTTAATTTTTAATATATTTAAATTATTATTTAGATTTGTTAGTAAATTATTTAAAACATAAGTAAGAATGTAGTCAAACATTAGATAAAAATGTAGAAAAACATTAGTTAAAAATGTAGAAAAATATTAGTTAAAAATGTAGAAAAACATTTGGTAAAAATGTAAAAAAGAATTAGTTAAACGATGTAGAAAAACATTAGGTAAAAATGTTTAAAAAATTAGTTTAAAAATGCAAAAAAAGACTAGGTAAAAATGTAGCAAAACATTAGGTAAAATGTACGTTTATATGGAACTTAGAAACACTTTTACATTTATATGAAATTTAGAAAAATTGTTTAACCCTGTAGTTAAATCAAAATCTAATTTAGTCAATAAATTTTTTTTTTATCGCATATACATGTGTACACTTAGTTATAATTTAATTAAGAATTTTATTTTATTTTATCGCATATACATGTACATGTACGAATATTTATTTTTCACATTTGCATGAGCACGTTAAAATACATTAGATATGGTCTCTAAGATAATTTGTTTTAAAATACATACATTACATGATTGAATAGCACCATACATTTAATGTTGTGTATTTATATGTACGTGTGTTTCAAATTAAATCTAACTTTTAAATTATTTTAATTTATACACTTGTATGTTTATATATATATATATATATATATATATATGAATGTGCAGATCTCTAGATATTTATCAGTCTTGTAGCTTCACACTCATATCCTCATACATTATATACATATATATATTATGGTATCTAGTTCTAGGGATTGTGGTCCTGCATCCTTAGGGGATGCTAGTGTCCATAGAGGGGGTTAGAGTGCTGAGTTTGGCACAACATGTAGATTGACATCCTCCACTAAGGATAGAGAGCGGTTATTTAGAGATACACTTGCCAGATTATCTCATGCTATAGAGGTTCTAGACTCCTCGCAGAAGATCATAGTGATGCGAGAGGAGTTGTTTCGTATGATTCAGACCATTGAATCATACAACCTTTTTGATGATATTAGCATTGAGACATTTTATTCTTCTCTATCTCACAGTGTCACTGGCACTATGAAATATAGACAGGTTGACATTGAGGTCTCCATTGCCATGGTGAAGACCATGTTTCCATTTTATATAGATAGAGCTAGAGTTAGAGGCTACTTTGTGATGAAGTGTACTGATGAGCTCGTCACACCATTCATATATCCTCGCTGGTTGGCTACCCATCATAGATGGCCACAGAAGGATGAGTTCCCTCTATATTTCTGCAAACAATTATTTGCAAAATTTCATTTACACCATGATGTTGAGTACACAGATTATCTAGGTCATGTTGGGCAGGGTTTGGGGAGACTTTTACATAGATTTAGACCCACGGACACTCCTGTGCCCATTAAAAAATGGGCAATGGTGGGTCCAAACCTTTTGGTTATGTTGAGAGGTCCACAGATGGTTGCTTTAGGCCAGAGTGTTCCTGATGACACAATCAGGACAAAGATTTATTCGAGCATCACCAGGTCATCACCACACAGTTGCATGAGATTTCTTTTGATCGATGTAGTAGATATATGTTATGGTCTCAAGGTACCATTCCCACAGCTACATCATCTAGCATAGGTGTTGATGATGCATATGGAGTAGCAGACATACCTTCTCCACTAGAGGTTTCTGCAGTCTTAGATGTGGATGCATTGCGGCGTTTGGGATCATGTTTAGCATCTGATCTTTTGGATTCATATTGAGCATTATCTACAATCACAAGGATTCCACTTCGTAACATTCGCTCTCAGATTAGTCATATTTTGTCACGTACAATAGGATCAGAGGGTTCATAGAGGCATGAGGACATTCTTGTACCTTCTACTGCTGATGCTGCTACATAGGCCCCTACAGCACTAGCCCTAGCTACTCAAGACCCTATAATAACCCCCTACTTAGGATCTCACTACTAGATAGCCTAGTCTATTTACCTCTATGCTTTTAGATTAGGGCACTATCAACTTGGATGCTGATAATGTTTTATCATTGCATGATTTAGTTATTAGTCAGATTGGTAGAGCATTACATAATGCTATGGTAAATATCTCTATATGTTTAAATTTATTTTAATTATGGTAAATACTTCTATATGTTTAAATTTATATATATGTGTGTGTTTGTGTATGTGTTATAGGGTCTGAGTGATAGTATGTTACATTTTGGTGATTTGCAGACATCGACAGATCCTACACATCCCAAGTCTCAAGTATGTTACAATTTAAATATATATTTGATTTATATCTATGATATAATTTATCTATACGTAATTTGACACAGGGTTCAGATGCAACTGATAGACCCTTTTGGGGACATCCAGGATTAGGAGGGGGATGTAGTTGATTAGATCACGGCCTTTTATTTTATACACATGTTATTTTGGAGACATTTGATATAGTATTTTGGATTTACATGTTTATATGGACACTTTAATATTTTATATGTTATTTCCAGATACATGTTTATAAGGAGACTTTGATGTTTTATATATGTTATTTGGAGACATTTGATACATGATATTTTTATACATTTGATATGGGTACATTATTCTCTAGATATATTTTATTATATATATGTGTACAAATGTCTCAGATGTTATTTCATAGATGCATATGTACATATGTTCATGTTGAATGTGCATGCATGTTTTCAATATTCATATTTTTATTAATGTTTATGTACATGTATGTTATTGATCTTTTAATGTCTTAATCTTTTATGTTTATGTATGTGTTATTCATGTTTCTATATATGTTATTCATCTTAATGCCTTAATCTAAGTGTAGTTAACTATATTTAATGACATGTCTTAAGGGGAGATCCTAAATTATACATAAGAATGTAGATTAATGTATATTTTATTCCATAGATGTATGTAAATTTGTTCATGTTAAATGTAGACATGTATGTTTTTAATAATCATGTTTATGTATATGCTATTTTTTAATGCCTTAATCTAAGTATAATCAATTATATTTAATGACATGTCTTAAGTGGAGATCCTACATTATACATAAGATTGTAGATTAATGTATATTTTATTTCATAGATGTATGTAAATATGTTCATGTTCAATGTAGACACATGCATGTTTTCAATAATGATGTTTATGTATATGTTATTGTTTTTAATGCCAAGTAATCTAAGTATAATTAACTATATTTAATGACATGTCTTAGGGGAGATCCTAAATTATACATAAGAATGTAGACTAATGTATATTTTATTTCATAGATATATGTAAATATCTTCATGTTAAATGTAGACATGTATGTTTTCAATAATCTTGTTTATGTATATGTTATTGTTTTCAATGCCTTAATCTAAGTATAATTGACTATATTTAATGACATGTCTTAAGGGGAGATCCTAAACTTAATATGTTATAAGAATGTAGATTAATGCACAGGTAAGAATATAACATATACATGTACATAAGAACATATAAAGAACTGTATGACCTAAAGAATGCATGTTACAACATTTAAATAATAATAGTTAATACATATAAGAACATAACTTAGATTATATATTAACATAAAGAACATGTATCATATAAGGACAGAAAGATTATATACACATAAATACATAAGAGCATTAACATTCAATAAGAAAACATAAACAATGTATATAAATACATACAAATTTACTAAAGGGGTTGTCTTAAGGAGAGGTCCTAAAAGGTGGTACTAAGGGGATATCCTAATAGGTGGTCTTAAGGGGAGGTTAGGTAATAAGTAGTCCTAAGGGGAGGTCTTAAGAGGTTTTCTTAAGGGGAGGTCCTAAGAGGTTGTATTAAATGAGATATCCATGTCTAATTTAAATAAAAATAACAAAACATGTCTAATTTTGCATATCCACTTGATGAATGATCCAATGCATACAAATTTATAAAACAAATATCCTGTCAACATTAAATGTGAAAGTATAATCTAGCTATATAGACATAACTGAACTAGAGCTCTAGAATAAGTACATATGTAAACTAGAGCTCCACAACCATTATATTGTTAGGATCCTCTCTAGTTTTTATTATCTGTAGAATTTTTTCATGTTCTTCAATAGATAGTTTCCACTTTTGATTTCAACGATGCCCTCTTCTTTGTATTCCTTCAAACATGGTTACTATTATGTAAAACCTCTACTCTAGGCTTGTATTCAATAAATTCAATACCACTATCAGTTACCCTTGCTTGTTGATAATATGTTCCTTTAATAACTATTGATCCAATTGGATATGACTGTTCATCAGCATCTATAGTTCCTTTTAGCAACTTGTGTTTTGCTTTTGTGCATCTTAAAAGATAATAGTCCACATTTTTCGCATTATCTGGTAAGGCTTGAACTACATAAATATCTCCTGTATGTATATAAAAATAGATAAATATAAATTAATTTTAAAATGAATATACATGTATATTAATTTATATATATGTATATATGCACACAAACCTGCCATAACTAAATTAGAAATGCGCTCATAATTAGCGAAATATACAGGATCATGAATGTCAATGTCAATGTCAACATCTTTGAAAGGAGGCTTTTTAACTATCTCCTTCAAATCCCAATGTGAAACATATCCATTCACAATATTTTCACATGCACTCACTGGAATGTCCTTAATGCAGTCATCACAAAAACATGTTTTCTCTCTTACTTTAATTATTGGAGGTTTATGGTTTCCTGTAGTGATCACTTCATGTAAACTTATGATACTAGGAATCGTTTGACAATTGTAAGGATTAGATCGATCTATATCTATTACAAATACAAAAATTAATTGTCATATTTCAAAATAAATATTTAATAAAAAACTCAATAATTTGAAAAATACATTAAAAATAAATATAGCTTAGTTCACCTTTCACTTCCCAAAAGTAACACTTATTGTATTCAGTATCTCGAGTAGCAAAATGAACTTTGCACCATTCAACAATTTGATTTGCACTCTCTATCCTATTCCCTGTATGTACATACAACATGCATATATATAATTTAAAATATATGCTACTAGTATTAAAATTACACATTAAATGCATATCTTTACTTGCAAGCTCATGTTGTTGAAGCACATGCTTTATACATGCTCTTGCTCCATCATGCTCTTTTTTGTGTCCACTTTCAAAGAAATTCTATAAAAAACTAACATTGGTTCTAGCATGTTGCATTGCTAACTAATTAAATGCTTTTGCAGATTTGAATTGTCCTGTAAACATGAAACATGATAAATATCTATAATTATCTATGTACATGTATCAAATTGAAATAGATAAGTTAAAATAAAGTTAAATAAATGTGTCAATTCATGTATACTAACCTGCACATCCATCAGACCAAATCCAGTGCTCTGAAACATTTATTACACAATTTCTAAGATCTTTAGAGAACACTACAAAACAATGAGCAACATAACTCCTATCATGAACTCTATCATCACTAATATAGAAATGAACCTCTTTGATGATGATGTATTCATTTTCTTCCAACCTTTCTATCTCATCCACCTCAAATTGTGCATGTCTATAGGTCACTTGCACAAATATTGCGACTTGTTTAGAATGATAATATTGCCTTTGAAGCTCTTTTTGAGGTGCAAATGTATAATTCTTAGAAAAATCTACAATTGAAAGTATACAACTAGGTGGAAAACAATTTTTGGAATCACAAAACTGTTTAACTTGCCATCGTGCACCATGACAATGTTGGATATGTGGATATATCAATGGACAAAACTTGGTCATAAACTCATCATAACACAATTCACTCTCCTTCAATACAATTTTTTTGGATTCATCTCCTATCTTATTTTGATATGTCTCATATTCATATCTCATCCATGAAACTGGTGTGGATTCATTAATATTCTCAATTTGAATTTTAGAAAATTTGCGTAAATCTCCACAATCTTCACATTGATTTTTGATGCATTGCACTTTGAACTCATCTGAATCTTCTAATTGATCACATAATATGGACTTCACAAATTGTGTTGTACTACTAGGGATGACTATAACTTTTTTATATGATTGCAAGTGTAGGCAAAATTCAACATGATTTTGACAACAAGTTTCACACATCTTATTTATGTGTACAAAGGAAGGACGTAAACTCTCAAACATTCTCTGACATAATTGACATTTGAAAATTCTTGCTTGAATGTTTGGAATAATTCACTTTGAGTTATATCTATGGAATGTTTTGGATGTTCAATTTTGGCTCCTATCTCTTGATCTTTAATTTGTATAGTATCACGTCTGTTTGAAGAAACATGAGAATGTGTGGTCCAAAATTCAATAACTTGTCTTTTTACATCTTTAGAAATTCTATCTTTTTGAAGAACTCTACAAATATTCACCTAGTTATTCTCAATGTTACCATCTAGCATATTTCTCCTCTTGATGTATCTCTGGACAGTCCTTCTAGATATATGTAGTACATCAAAAATTGCACGTACTTGTTTTCTATGTGTCAATTTTCTACTAGATATAGTAGTCATCTATGATCTACATGCATTACTCAAATCACCTCCTCAAGTTGTGTTGTCAATTTTGTTATAAGCATTTTGCAAGTTTTCAACTATTGTTTTATTAATATTATGTGCATGGCTTTTCCTGTTATCAACACCCAAAAACTCCAAAACATGTCTCATATCTTTTCTCCTAAATAACTTGACAAATAATTGTGTTTGTCCAAACATACTTTTATCTTTGAAATATTCATCCCACATGTTCTGACAATGCTTTCTAATAGTGTTATCATTTATCATATCTTTAGATGGAATTTGGCTAAAAAGTAGTTCCTCATCCAAATCCATCAAATTTGTTATGCCTTCTAATTTGTTTCTATCAATAAAACTGCCAATTTCTTCCTCTTCATTACTTTCATTCTCTTCATGAATCTCATCCTGTTTAAGAATTTCAGTAGGTTGGTTTTGGTTACGTTTTGTATGACCTTTCATTTTGTCATCTCTTATTCTATCATATTCCTTGATCTTTTCCTTTTACTGCCCATTGAATACTTTAATCTATAGAAACAAAAATAAAATTAGATTTCACTAAATACCAGGTAATGCTTCAATATAGAATACATAAAAATAAGTAGACAGGAAAAAAAACCTTTAAAATATTTGATCCTTTGCAATTTTGATTAAATTCGCAAAATAGTTGCTAAAAATGGCTTCAAAATTCATTTTCTTCCGAAAATGCTCTTCTATTTTTGCTATTTTGTATATTTATTAAAAAAAGAAAAAAAAAACTTTATTTAATATGGAACAACCACATTAATTGTTGGCAGTTTTCTTGCCTGACAGGGGTTTTGGCTGAAAGAGCTATGGCTGAAACTATTTCGGCCATAGCTATCTATGTGGCACACAAGAAAAAATAAGAACTTCTCTAAACATCTCACTTTGAAGGCCAATTTGAACTACTAAATTGAAGTTTTTTTAAAACTAAAAATATACTTTTGTAGGTCTCAGAGTCAAGATTATGATCATATAGATTTTTTATTATTTTGATTAAGGATAATATGTTATAATTTAAAAATATTATAAATAGGTATTTTAAGATTCAAGAAGATGTCTATTCAAAAATAGGAAAAAAATAGTAAATCATGTTAAAAAATTATTATTTTTTATGTTGCACTAGAGGAGAGAGTCTTCTTCAAGAATATATAATTTGTTTTAAAAAAATATGTAGATTTGATGGAAAAAGTTTGACAGGAGAAAAAAACTCTCAATTTTTGATAACTTTGTCTTTGACTAGTTATAACTTGAAAAATAGTACCCGAATTTCAATTTTTCTTTTTTGGTGCACTAGATATACATGTCAACTCTAACATATTCCAAAATTAGATCAAAATATGAACATTTGCATATATTTTTTTGATGGGAAAAAAAATCTATATTTTCAGCATATTTAAAAAATTAAAAAATAGACTTTAAAAATTCAAAAATAAATAAAATTTTGAATATTTTTTTAAAATTACAAACATAAAATTCATCCAATTTTACAAATTTCATTAGTTTACATCATCTTCAAATTCTAAACACAAATACCACTTTTATGTTGTTAAAGTTGAACAATTTCAATTCTGATATCACTTTTCCTTTATAAAAGGTGACACAGGTTTGTGCTTTTACCCAATAGTCACTGGTCAGTAAATAGCAGATGGGAATGGGCTAGATGTCTTGCACAGGTTGAAAAAGAAGATATCAAAGAAAAAATAAAAGACTCAAATTTCATTGCATTGTCTCTAGATGAAGTTACAACAATTGATAATACTTCTCGGGTGTGCATACATGTTTATACTATAAACAATCTTTGTCATCAACCATTTCTACTATCTATTGCTAAATTGAATCATAGTGTGACAACTAAAAATTTATATGAATTATTAAAGACTAATCTAATTGAATCTAGAGGTTTGGATAGCATGGAGATTGCCAAAAAGTTGGTGTGTGTTGGAGTGGATGGAGCTTTGGTTATGTATGGTCATAAAGGTGGTCTTTGCAAAATGATCAAGAATGTTTGGCACCCTACGCTATTCCCATTCATGCATAGCCCATCAAATGAATCTAGCTTTTGGAATTGTCAACGATTTTGGTTGTGTAAGTAAAGTGGAATCTCTAATCAAAGATATTTACCAATACTTTTGTCAAAGTCCAAAACGAGTCTAGAAATTTTAACACTTTGCTGAAGGGCTTATTGATGGGAGGAAGTTGGATGGACCAACTCATTGAGTAATGTCTGAATACCCATCATTGCTTGGACTAATCCACTCCGTGTGAGATAGATTTCATCAGCTATATTCAAGCCTAACTAATGTTAAGGTACTCTTAACTTTAGTAGCTATTCTCCCCATGCTACAGGACGTGAGAAATATTATAAAAAAGGTTCAACAAAGAGCTATGTACATTGCAAAATATAATAAGTTGTGTAAAATGACATGTAGTAGCCTGGATACTATGTACTAATTAACACTATTAGATGAATCAAAGTTTGCAAAGTGTTTAGAAATCTCAAGTTTGAACAATCTTGGAAACTTTTTACATATTGCTGCAAATAGTGAGGTATATGCTAGGGTATGTGGAGTTAACATACCAATGCAGTACTATGCCCATGTCAACCCTGACTCCAACCCCAACAAAGTAGAAAGTGAAGTTGCATTAGAATCAGAGAAGGTACTTTCATGTGTTACAAGTGAAGATTTCAAGAAGATCAAAGACTCTGTGGTTGACTCTGTCAAGCGAGCTTGCTACAATCTTTTGTCAGAAATCAGATTTAGATTCCCTCCAGAGGAATTGCTAGAAGAAATATCAATTGTTTTTTCACAATATTGGTCTCTAAACTGTTCGATTGATTTTTGAAGAAGGATGACAACTTTGATTCAACATTTTTGCAAACCTAAAGTAATCCATGGAGTCACTATAAATAGAATTTTAAATGAATCTGGACTGAGAGATCAATCATATTCTTTTGTAAACATAATGAGGGAACAATATGGTCTTATGGAGAACCTAAATGAAGAGGGAGTGGTAACAAAGCTTTGGAAAAACTTTGGTGAGAGCAATCAGTTGAGAGAGGCAATACCAAAATATTTCAAGCTTACTGATTTATGTTTGACAATGATATTGGGTTCAATGGAGGATGAGAGAGTTTTCAGTACTTTAGACTTCCTGAAGTCAAAGGCTAGAAACAAACTAGACAAAAATTTGGATAATTGTCTAAGGCTCTATAATTCTAGGTATGAGGTAGAAAGTTTCCCTTATGACAGGGCTGTCAGCATTTGGAGAAACCAATGTCAAAGAAGAGGGATTGCCAACATTTCAAACCCAAGTGGTAGTGGAAGTAGCGGTAGTAGTGGCAATGGTAGTGGCGGTGGCAATGGTTCATATCCTGATATTGGAAGCAATGAAGATGATGTTGACTTTGGCATGTATAGTGAGTCTATCATTGACAGTGAATCTAAAGAAAACACAACGAATAGTGAAATGTTATATGCAATAAATAAGGAGGATTCTGATGATAGTGATGCTGAGTCAGTCTAGGTGGAATGGCAACTATAGTAGCTTCTCAACCACAAGTTCTAACTTCTAAGTGAGTCAAGTAGTAGGCTACTAGTTCTGATCTAAGACTCTACCTACTAGATAATTATATAACATGTTTGTAGAAGTTAATTTATAGCCTTCATTCACTGTCCTTTTATAGATGCTTATTATTATTATTATTATTTTTTAACATGTTGATGTTACAAACTTATATGTTGAGATTTTCATTGATTGTATTTTTTTAACATGTTGAGATTTTCATTGATTCTAGTTTCTTTAAGAAATTGTAACATAATGCATTTAACATAATAAGCTCTATTTAAAAAAAATGTATTATAATTTATAATTATAAATCAGCTTGTATCATAATACATTTAACAATTGTCAATTACAAACAATTACAACTTTTTGCAAATGACTCAATGTCAAATTGAAATGACCTTGAATTCCCTTTTGTAGATACAAGGGAGCAACAATAGTTGTAGGTCAGTTTGTAATTGTATATATAATCGGATTATTACTACATAATACATTATGTGCATACAATCACATTGCCAATTGTATAATTTTTTCAAGTAGTAGGGAATTTTTTTCCATCTACTTTGTGTAGTAATAGTATGCCAGTGTCTGGTTGCCCAACTATCCTGTTATGCTAGCTCTTGATTCCTGTAACAATTATCATTAAACAAAGTTGAAATTAAATATAAAATTTGAAATTAAAGAGAAAAAAGTAATAAAACGATTATAGTACTATCACTTACTAAGTTTTTACTTCTTAGTGCTATTAGTTATAACTACCACTGACAGCAATAGTAACAGTTTGAGAAGATGACCCAACTCCAATTAAGCTCTTTAGGGCACTCCATTCTGCATCATTTGGAAGCTCCATTTTTTGAGGTTGTTGGTAAATAGTTGTAACCTCATCAACAATGAATACTTCAGAGAGAGAGTTTTACATGAATCAAGGAATTTATCTATAACTTCATTCATTTTTTATAGTGGTTTGATGTACCTTAAAATTCTTTCTAGAGTGGTTTCCTCAGGCAAGCTACCTAAATCAAAATTCACGGTGTCTTGTAACTTTTTCATTTAATATTATTTTCCAATGAATCTACCATTTGAGGTAGCTAGATTTGGTAATCCAACATTTAGCAAGTTTAGTATGATGTGACTCATCTTCATCAAGTCTTTGGAAGCATATTTTAGAGCTTCACCTATTTTTGTTACTTGTTCACAACTGTGATAGATAGCAATTGTTAGTCTAAAAATTGTTTTGACACTTGAGTGCCAACACACTTAACTAATTTCTACATTAAAGCTGAGTACACTATGTATGCCGAGTCACAGGTTGTGCCGACTCAGGAAAGCCATCAGGTGCCGAGTGATCTTCAGGTGTCGAGCAACCTTCAAGTGCCGAGTGACTACAGGTGCCGAGTATGATCCAAGTGTCGAGCAATATTCAGGTGCCAAGTCATAAACAATGTCGAGCAAGATAGGAACGATATAGGAGCCGAGTTACAAAAGGGACTGAGCATCAGGAAGCAGTAAGTGTTGAGTAACTCAGAATCAAAATATGAGTTTGTAAATTCACAAACTTAGATGTAAACCATTTTCATGGCCGACATATGATGAATCTTGAAGGATTTAAGTGATAAGATCAAATCATTTAAATTTCCTATGCAATCTACATGCAGCCAATAAGAAAAATGGAGAAAGCATGCAACCAATGATAGAAGTATAAGGAATAAGTGGAAACACAAATTCAATATGGATCGTAGATCCACATCTAACCCTAAGTCTTCAAATGTCTTTATAAGGAAGACTAAGTCTCATTGTATATATAGAGACGAAGGTGTGGAAGGTAAACTATTTTCAGAGTGAAGTATAAAAAGACTTAGAGGAAGAGATCAACAGAAGAATATTCAGTTAATCAAAAAAAAAGTAGGGGATACAAACAAATATCAGATCTTAGAGGATCAAGATCAGAAGAAAGAAGATCAAGTGCCTGTATTCAACAATCAAGGATTGTAAGCTATCAAGTTTATTATACCTAATACTCTTTAGCCATTGTATTAGAAAGGAGATCCTATGATGATAGGTTAGCTTAATAGCTATTTTGTAGATCCTTTAAATAGGTGATTAAATCCTTTAACAATGTATCACTTCATGTAAAGTGTTTGTAAATCCTCTAACCAGGTCACTATTGATACAGTGTAAAGCCTTTAATAGGGCAGACCATCAGAAGTGGTTAAACATTATTGCTGCAGTAATTTTTGTGGGTATCATCCCCACCCCAGTTTTACCTTCTTATTCCTGAAGGGTTTTTGGGTTACCAAAATCTTAAGTGTTATGTGGTGATGCATATTTGTTTCTCATGATTGCTTAATGTTTATATGCATGCATGTTAATTTCAAAGATATGTTATTAAGGATTTAAAATAGGTCAAAAGCTAGTACTTCCGATTCACCCCCCCCCTTAGAAGCATTCTTTCTAATAAGATATTACAACAATTGGTATCAGAGCTACTTTCTCTCAAAAAGGAGCTTAACAGCTTGGAGGAAAAGATCTAAAGATGGAAGTTTTCAAATTTGGAAAGATCATTGAGAACCAAGTGATAGATGTGCATCTCGCTCTACAAAAAGTAGAAGAAGCTAGAGTGGAATTAAGAAAATCTTTGAAAAGAAGAAAGGAGATAGCCATAGCTGAAAATGATATACACTACAAGGAGATTGATACGACACAAGTGTTTGCCAATGGAGACATTAAAGCATTTGATGCAGCAATAGCAGAACTAATGGAGAAAAACAAAGTTCAAGCAGAAGAGACAAGATCTCTCAAGATGGAACATGAATCACAGGCCATAATGTTATGTGAAATCACTGAACAAAAGAAAAGAGCAGTCAAGGATAGAATCATGATGGAAGATGACAAAAAGAATCTTGCAAACATACTGGAAGAAAAATGTACTGAATTAACAAGGATCTCAAACATGCAGATGGATACACTTGCCCAAATGATGAATCTTCATCATGAACTTAATATGAAAGATATTGAGATCTCTACTTTGAGGATGCAAAATGAATTGAACAGAGAAAAAGAGATAGCAGAGAATCTCAATAAGTCAAGCGAAGCCATAAAGTACTTTGAATAGCTTCTGAAATCCCCAAGATCCACCCATGATATATCAGGACTTGGATACAACAGCATTGAAGTTGGTGAATCATCAAAGAGTGTTGAGCAAAGAAGTGACAAAGGTAAGGATTCTAAACCCATTTTTCATTACTGTAATAAAAGGGGACATACTACTAATGTTTGCAAGAGTAGATGGATCAATCAGCAAAACACACCCAAGAGTAAGAATTCTAGTCACAAGTACAATATGCAAGGACATATGACACAAGATTGCAGATCCAAAGTCCTAAGGACACAAAGATTTAATGGACATTGTCATAATTGCAAGAAATATGGACATAGGGCATTTGAGTGCAGATCAAAGCCTATGTGGATAGAAAATCAACCAGCAAAAGAGAATGAAGGTCACTATCATTGAGATTATAACACCAGGTATAGTTGTCACTATTGTCAAGAGTATGGACATATACCCCAGAATTGTATAAGAACACATTTCAAGGGGAACTATAAAAGATGGCTAAACTAGACTACTTGCTTCAGTTGCTTGAAAACTGGACATGCCAGCAGAAATTGTCCAACAAAGGCCAAGGCACCCAAGATTGAAGTAAATAAGGGCAAAGAAAAGATTGATGTGGAACACATAAGAACACTCATGAAGAAGACATGGTAGAAAAAGGATGGATCAAGTACATCCTATGAAAGGGTCACTTCACCCATGAGGTCAAGTGATCATTTCTCATCTAACTAATCACAATATAAGCCTATAGGGTTGATACATAAGAAAGTATCAAACATCAGCCCTAAACCATGAAGAAGCATTGCAAAGTATAAATTTGCATGAGAAAAGATGCTAAGACTAAACTTGAAAGATGATGCCGAGTGAAATTGCTTTGGATGCCGAGTTATTAACAAAATGAGTAGCTGCTGAGTAAGTATAGCTACCAAGTGGAAAAACATTTGGAAGCTGAGTGACAGGTGTAGGTACTAAAATGCATTTAATGCAAAGTTTCTTTTATCGCTTAAAAGTAAAAATTGATTCATTCTTGAGCCATTCAAACGAAGAGCAATTACTTTGAGCATGTCTGAGCAATTTTCAAGCTTTCAACCAGTGTTTTGCAGTGATTCAACATCTACCCAAGCGATCTAAGCACTTATCCAGGTATTTCCTTCAGGTGCCGAGCTGTACAGTTTGAGAAGTTTTCTTTAATCATTAAAACCCTAGTTTAGATATAAATGGCATCTAGTTCAAAAATGACCCAAGGGAAAATGAGCCATGAGATTCAACTTGTCAGCAATGAAGTTAAGCAACTTGAGTTTAGACCTATACCAAAGGTTTCATATAAAAACGATCCTGCCGGTGCCCTATCTGCCATCCCTAAAAAAGTTGTTATGGTTTAGGATGTGCAAAAGTGCTATAATTGTAAAAGAGGAGCCATAGGAGATTTGGAAATCTTTAATGCCTATGACAAACTTTGTTAAATGGTATCCTGAAAGATGAGTTTTCTGTCATAGAAAAGAAGGGTTTGACCAAAGCCCTAGTTTTTCCAATCGTATTAAAAAATGAGTGGATATGCATAATACTCAGCAGAATCCATGATGGATCATTCTGGTTAGAACAAGGACCAGTCAAAATTACTAAAAAAATGATTCATAGGGTTATAGGTTTTCCAACCCTAGATTGGCTAAAGACATTGAGAAGTGAAAAGAAGGAAACAATTGAGAAAAATACAGGTGCAAAATGGAACAATAGAGGAATGACCATAGATACCATTACTGATCCCCTTCTAGACTTTTCTATGAGGATTATATGACATAAGTTTTATCAATCCAACAGGTTAAATAGTGTACCATGCATAGCAGTATATGTGGCACATAAGCTTGTAAAGAAAGACCACACCTATGACCTTGCAAAGCTCTTGTTACAACAAATCAATGAAATTCTTGGAGCTATTAGAAAGTCTAAGGGAGCACAGTGTAAATTTGGTTCAGTGTTGGTTTGTATGTTCTTCTATGTAATGAAGGAATTCCCTTCATTTGGCAAAGTCAACTGGAGTCAGAATAAAACCATTGTTGATCAAATTAATGATTTCATTGCACAAATAGGAGATAGCTTTGATGATCAAATGTCTATCTATTTTGAGGATTTCAAAAATGCAATGAAGAAAAGAATGAGAATACTAGTTTCACTGGTAGAAAAGCATATAAATGACATATGTTTTCTTGTTGATATTGATTATACTTACATTCAAGTAGTCCTTCCAAGAACAAGATGGCTTAGACCATTGGGATATGAGCTTGATGTTGACCAAGCTTCTGTAGCCATCACAACATTACTTGCCGAGGAAATGGACAAATATACAAAGGCATTTGGGACATATGACACTGTTAAATCAAGAGTTGTTACAGAATTCAAGACAGCCACATTAGTCAAGAAGAAGGACAAGCTGGTAAAGTAGATAAAGAAAAAATTTGGTGTTGGAGAATCAAGTGTAGCAGGCGAAGCAGAAGAGATTAGTGAAGGAGAAGAAGAAGGTGAGCCAAAACAAGAGCCACTTGAATTGCCTCAAAGTCAAGGTGAAGAGAAAGATGAGAGTGCCGAGGAAGCAGAAACCAAGGAAGCACCCATCAAGGGCAGAGTCATCAAGAGAAAGATAAAGACACCTCCTGCTTTTCAACCTTCACCAAAGAAAGCTGCCGTGCAAATGCCTAAGAAGCTAACAACCAGAGCTACAACAAGGGCCTCTACCCAAAAGGCCAAAGAGGAAGCCACAAAGAAGAAGAACACAAAAGGTGCCGAGCATCAGGAAGCAGTAAGTGCCGGGTAACTCAGAATCAACATATGAGTTTGTAACTTCACAAACTTAGATGTAAACCATTTTCATGGCCAACATATGATGAATCTCGAAGGATTTAAGTGATAAGATCAAATAATTTAAATTTCCTATGCAATCTACATGCATCCAATAAGAAAAATGGAGAAGGCATGCAACCAATGATAGAAGTATAAGGAATAAGTGGAAATAGAGATTCAATATGGATTGTAGATCCACATCTAACCCTAAGTCTTCGAATGTCTTTATAAGGAAGACTAAGTCTCATTGTATAGAGAGGGATGAAGGTGTGGAAGGTAAACTATTTTCAGAGTGAAGTATAAAAGGACTTAGAGGAAGAGATCAGTAGAAGAATATTCAGTTAATCAGAACAAAAGCAGGGGATACAAACGAATATAAGATCTTAGAGGATCAAGATCAGAAGAAAGTAGATCAAGTGCCTGTATTCAGCAATCAAGGATTGTAAGCTATCAGGTTTATTATACCTAATACTCTTTAGCGATTGTATTAGAAAGGAAATCCTATGATGATAGGTTAGCTTAACAACTATTTTGTAGATCCTTTAAATAGGTGATTAAATCCTTTAACAAGGTAGCACTTCATGTAAAGTATTTGTAAATCCTCTAACCAGGTCACTATTGATATAGTGTAAAGCCTTTAACAGGGCAGACCATCAGAAGTGGTTAAACATTATTGCTACAGTAATTTTTGTGGGTATCATCCCCACCCCAGTTTTACCTTCTTATTCCTGAAGGGTTTCTGGGTTACCAAAATCTCAAGTGTTATGTGGTGATGCATATTTGTTTCTCATGATTGCTTAATGTTTATATGCATGCATGTTCATTTCAAAGATATGTTATTAAGGATTTAAAATAGGTCAAAAGCTAGTACTTTTGATTCACACCCCCCACCCCCCCCTCTCAGAAGCATTCTTTCCAATAAGATATTACAACAACAATGACCATTACAAAGGCATTGAAGCAGTTGTTTATTCCATGGTTTGCCAAATCCCTGTCACTGGATCTCCATACTTTATTCAAAATTTGGTTAGCAAGATTTCTTAAGGGATTGGTGAAAATTCATTTTTTACACTGAACATCATTTCTTACATTTTCAAAGAGAAGTCTGAGATTGCTATTTAAATAACCCATTCAAACAAACTATCACTGTTCTTCATTATTTTCTCCCAATTTTCTTGTTTGATAAGCTTAACTGTGTTTATTATAATATCCTTCAAATGATGGTCTTCGAAAGAGGTTGTTCTATTTTGTGCAATTACATTCTCCATCTTTTTCTTCATTTTAGACATCTCTTTTTTGCTCTTTTTCTGTATTTCCTCTAGTTGCGCTTGCCAATTAGTTGCTTTCTTTATCTCATCCCTCAATTTCTTCTTCAAATCTTGGATTGTATTTGCAATAGTCACCTCTTTTTTCTTCTCATCCTTGAGTTGCCTTTTCAAATCATGGATTTTCTTTGCAGTGGACTCCTCATTTTTTTTGCATTGTCCAATTCCTTCTTCAAATCATGGAGTCTTTGAGTAGACTCCTCTTTCTTTGCGTTCTCCAATTCCTTTGTCAAATCTAAGATTTTCTTTGTAGTTGACTCCTCTTTTTTCTTTGCATTCTCCAATTCCCTCCTCATTTGGTAGATTGTTTTAGTTCTTGCAGTAGCACTAGACTCTATTTTCTTTGCATTCTCCAATTCCTTCTTCAAATCAAGGATTGTTTTTGTAGTTGACTCTTTTTTTCCATACTCTCCAATTCCTTATTCAAATTGTGGATTGTTTTTACACTAGACTCCTTTTTTTCTTCTCATTCCCTAATTCCTTTTGCAAATTATAAATCATCTTTTCCATAGAATCCTCTTTTTTCTTTACATCCTCCAATTCAATCTTCAAATTATTATTTTCCTTGACAATAGAGTCTATGTTAGTTTTCAATTTATTGATGACTTGTGCACTACTCTCTACAGACTTGAACAACTATGCAGTAGAGGCTTCTTCATGCTGAAGTCTTTTTTGGCACTCATCCAATTCTTTAGTCAAATTTTGCACTTGTTCATTCATCTTTTCATGCTAGACAATTGTCTCTGTACAAGAAGAATTATTTATCCTATTTTGCAATTCTTTGAACCTATTGTCTTCTACTTTCTCCTTGGTCTTCACATTATCAAGGTCTACTTGTAACTTTTCTATTTTCTTTGTAAGCCTTTTGTTCTCCCTTTTCGCTTTCAGGAGTGTGGAGTAGACTATTTTGTTGCTCTCTTTTGAAAAATTGATTTTGTCAATATTTTTCACTTTTGACGAATCCATATGAAGACTAGTAACTTGTACATCATTATGATTTATTAAATTTTTTGGTTGATTATTATCTCTACCCAAGGGCATAAAAACCATGAAGTTCATCATTTCATTGTTTGGATAATATGTTAGAAATATTCTGTTAGTAGATTCTTGACATTTAACAATTGTATCACTTTTAAAGTCTTCATAATTTGCTTATTTCTTTTTCTTTTCTGATGAAACTTTGATGCAAACTTGTTCAAACTAAATTTTAGGTTTACTAACACAATTGAGTGTTTGAAAGGTGAATTATCAACTATATCATTGTATGCTCCTCTATCTCTAGTTAAACTTACTCCACCTACAATTGTATTTTGAGGATTGCCAACATACTGAAGATGGCGCATTCCAAATCCTAGCATTTTAGGACTATTTTTAGGGTTTTGTATAGAAGCTACTAGTGCATACATTGCTGAAGCAACCGTTGACATTGCTTGTAGTGTAATTTTCATAAGTTTTTTCTTTTTTGCACAAGGCTCATCCATACTATTGCCAGTGCTAGTGCTAGTGGGATCAACTACAACTAGATTTGAAGATTTAACAAATAATGTGTTGGGATGACATTTAGAAGAAAAAGTCTAATTCTTTTTTCCCCTTTTAGATGAATTATCTTCAATCTCAGAGAGTCCAATGATTGGATTACTTCCTCTTTTGGGTGGGTCTAGTATTGGAACTAGATTGCAAATCCCTTCACCACTTGCACCAATGGGCCCTATACCTGCATGACCCTTTTTTTGTATCATAATTGCCCCTTTAATATAAATTTGTTTAATAGAATCACTCATTTGAAGTTTAACAATATCTCTGCCCCTAGTTGACCTAGAATCCTCAATACCTTAAATGTCATCATCAGACTCAAGGTCCTTCTGTCTTTGAATATCATTGTCACTACAATTGCTAAGATCATATAGTACAGTTGGATGCTCTTTATCCAAATAATTGCTGAAAAATTCATCCTCATCAATTTCCTCAAAACTTGCTGATGTCTTTGGTTCACCCAAATTTTGCCTCATTTTCCAAAAATCAATCATCTTGGTTTGATACCACAATTTAGATGTGCATGCCTTTTTAATTGCTTTTGGCATAGACTTCTTAGAAGGTTTAGATGCTTTCTCATAGAAATTTAAGTATCTTAAAGGCTTTGATTTGTGTGACTTTGATATGTGCAATGTCATAATTTAGGATGACAATTCTTGCATTGAAATATTATTCTTTGTTGCATGTTTCTCCATCTCTTTGTTAACCTCATCCCACGAATCCTTGTTTTTAAACTTTTCTAGCAATGACATCTCCTGGTGTTAATATTTTCTTGTAGAGTTCCCATTGGCAATAAGTCTTGTTTTTATTATGTTCAATGGATCATAATTCTAGTGACTGACAAAATCAAAGCCAAAAAAAGTTAGCAGTTCAT
Source organism: Cupressus sempervirens (assembly GCA_028749045.1). Classification (NCBI taxonomy): domain Eukaryota; kingdom Viridiplantae; phylum Streptophyta; class Pinopsida; order Cupressales; family Cupressaceae; genus Cupressus; species Cupressus sempervirens. Next base: position 858,311,634 of record CM053792.1, on the reverse strand, counting down.
TTGCCACTTTGAAAGCCTTTCTCTCAAATGTGAGGCCTCAAATTGTGAAAGGCAAGGAAGGAAATATCATTTTATTTTGTTGTCCACTAAAAAGTTCATCTACGCTCTCCATTTGCCTTACATATTCCAGTGCAAAAACCCTTTCTGTAATATGCATTGGAAGTTTGTAAGGTTCAACCACTGAACCGTAAAACCTTAAGACAGTGTACTCTTCCATGAAGAACCTATCAGCCAATTGAATCTAACTTCCTAGTTGAATGCAATCTTTATAAGACATAGGCAATCTAGGCATTTTAGCACCCATGATTTTTTGGTAAATAGGTGCCAAAAAGATGTCTACAAAATGGTTGTAGTTTTTATTGTTAGCAGTCATCCTCATCTTATGTGTCCACTCATATACTAGACTTGGAGTCTCTAATTTCTTCCGAGTTTTCTCATCAAACTTATAGACCTCAATATCAATCTTGTTGTTCTCTATCTCAAATATTGGGCAATGCTTTTCTAAAAGAAGGTAGTACAAGTAACTTGTGAACCTAAATGTCTTCGTCTTGCCTGTAATTGCACTTTGTTTGATCATTGGTAATTGTTGTTGCATAAATTCAACAATGTACTGAACAAAATTATATCTTACATCTACCTTCTCAACTGGCTGACCTCAACAATGGATATTATAAATAATTTCAAGAACACTAGCCCCCACTTCCTTGTTACTTCTTTCCAGCTTGTCATAAGCTTGAGCTAGTTTATCCAAGTCAATGCACTCATTAAAGCTTTCTATTTTAAACCCTAGCCCTAGGTCTAACAGAGTGAAAAATTCACTCTCAATTATTGATAAAATTTCCTCTTGAGTGTTTTGGTATACAATTACCTTTCTATTTTCATCATAATTCTGAGCACATGGCATTACAATTTCAGGGCAAGTGAATACTTCAGGTACAATGAGGTTTGCTAATCCAGCACCCAAAGTAGCTAGTTTATTTGTATGTGCACGAATACTGCTGTTATATTTGTAAACATTTCTCCCCTTCTGTGGATCTTTCCACTTATTAAATAATAAATGTCTAATTCCCATGATTCCAAAATCTCCATGGATAATAGGATAAAAAATATCATGACATTCATCGGTGAAACCTGAGGTTTGTAGCACTTGCTTGAGTTCTATAATGGCTTTCTTTTCCTTTATGCTCACACTCGTACAAGAGGTTTTTGACTTTGTTTTGCCCATGCCTGCTACTAGTTATTACACAAAATTCTTCTTTAGGCCCTATTTAAAATAATTGTAAAGTGTAAACCTAAGACAATTAAAATCAAGATTTTTATTGCTACAAATTGAAAAAAAAAAAATCAAAACAATTAAATACCCAGAATCGAGATTAGATAATTGGTGTTGCCGTCTAATACCCAAGTTTCAAACTTTTAGTCTTTAGGAATTAGAACACAAAATGAAATTTTGCCAGTCTTTGAAAATTTGAAATTTGAAAACCCTATCATATTAGAATCTTGATTTGCAGTTGCAAAACTTTCAACTTCATACTCTAAAAAGTAAAAATTTAGAAGTTTAATAGTTAAAAGTTGAAATGAAAGTATTAAGTAATTAATGGTTTTATGTACAATGTACATCTAAACGACATAAAGAGTCAAGACTCAATAATGTAGTAATGTACATAACAATAATAAAAAAAGTAAAAATTTATTACATTGACATACATTTGAATAAATTTGTTCATTTTAAATAAATAAATTAATAAAAATAGAACTTAATCATCGATGATTCGATATTCATATGATTTTCGGGTGAATTTGTGAAGTGATATTGCTGTTGTCAAGAGTCATCTGGAATAGTGACACATGTCAATTGTGACACTTGTCATGATTCTAAATGAATCTAGGCAGATGGGAAAGCATTCCCCAAATTAGCCTGAAATTCATCTAGGGCCATCGATCTATATATATGTATGTATGTATATATGTATGTATATATGTATATCATATGGTTATAATTATATTATATTATATTATAAATAATTATATTATATGTTCCATTATATAATAAATAATTATAAATAAAAATAATAATATTTTTATAATAATAATAAATCTTAAATGATTATAAAATATAAGTAATATTATTTTTAATTGAATGACAAAAACAAAAAATATATTATAATTTATAAAAAAACACATTATTAAAATATAAAATATAAACCGATGTACTTACATTAAAAAAAATGTTAATGTTGATGAATCATATTGACAATAAAATATTTAGCTCTTAGGCTTAGTACCTACTAGCAAGTACTAATAAATATTAATAAATTATAATTACAATAGTTTTATTTATATAAAATAAATAAAATTTTAAAATGTAATTACAAATATTATATATTTATTCATATTTATTATTTAGTTTGATAATAAAAATGTAATATAGTTTAATTATCTATAAATTATTAACATATATTCATAATTCTAATAATTGTTTATAAACATAATTATTAAAAATATTAATGAGTCTTCCAATTGGCAATGACTGGACACGTGTCACGATTTTGCATGAATCTAGGCAGATCGGAAAGCATTTCCCAAATTGGCCCAAAATTCATCTCGGGCCATGGATCTATATATATCATATGGTTATAGTTATATTATAAATAATTATATTATATGTTCTATTATATAATAAATAATTATAAATAATAATAATAATATTTTTATAATAATAAAAAATCTTAAATGATTATATAATATAAGTAATATTATTTTAATTGAATGACAAAAAACATATTATAATTTATAAAAAAATACATTATTAGAATATAAAATATAGACCAATGTACTTACAGTAAAAAAATAAAAATATTAACGTTGATGAATCACATTGAAAATGAAATATTTAGCTCTTAGCCCTAAGCCTAGTACCTACCAGCAAGTACTAATAATTATTAATAAATTATATAACAATAGTTTAATTTAAATAAAATAAATAACATTAAAAAATATAATTACAAATGTTATATTTTCATTCATATTTATTATTTAGTTTTAAAATAAAAATTGTGATAATTGTTTATAAACATAATTATTAATAATATTAATCGAGTCTTCCAATTGGCAATGATTGGACATGTGTCATGATCCTGGATGAATCTAGGTAGATAAGAAAGCATTCCCCAAATTAGTCCGAAATTCATCTTGAGCTGTCGATCTTTCTTTTAGGAATAGGTGACAAGATAGGTATTAAATAAAAATTTGACACATAAATTATCAAAATTATATTTAACTTTGTTAACGTTATAATCTATTAATCTTTAGTTTTCCTTGAAGCTCCATTTGTTTTAACTAATCAAATTAAAGAAAAATAGTTAATTATTAACAATTAACTATTTTTAACAAAGTTGTAGACTAATAGTAACATTTCAACAATGTATTGAGAATTGAGATGCCAAAAACAAACTTACAAATACAAAGTCGTAGACTAACAAGAACAACAATTTGAGAAGCCAAAAACTATTATTTTCATTGATAATATTTTAGATTGTATAGTGTACAATGTACATAATACCAATTCATAGCATAGATATTCAAAACAATTGATTAAATTAGCTTGGTTTTACTATTTCATAAATTTACAAAAAAGGGCAAGGCCCAATCCAAAGAAAAATATAGATATCTTAAAACCATTTTTTTCCCAAAGGGAAACGGTTGAGGAAACAATATTTAGGAAATAGGGAATAGGAACTAGGGGACAGGGAGGTTGGAAGCATCAAGGGGTTGAGAGGGGCATAGGGCTTGAAGCCTTCAATCAGAAAGGTCTTCAAGTCCCTCGGCAAGGAATCTGTTGGAGAAGAGGATGTCGCTAAACTCATCCAACCATGTGAAGTTAGTCTCATTGACATCGTCCAACATCAACCACTTCCATAGAAAATTCCTTCCAAGTCGCACCCACTTCCTGTGGCCACTCAGTTGCTGTTCATTCATACTAAGCAAGAAAGGATGCTTCTGCATAATGCTCCCTATGCCTTGCTCCCAACACTTGTCTGCTATGTCTACAAAAGAGATGCCAATGCTCGGCCCCAGTACTTGTTCGGCCAATACAAGAATTTTGACATCATCTTCTAAAATTTTTTCCTTAAAAATGTTACGCAAAAGCATCAACATGTCTATTTGATTGCCTCTAAGGTCGAGAAGAGATGTGAGGAAGCGAGAGGTAATATTCACGGACAAACGGTACCTCTTATCATTTCTCAAGAATTCATGGCCGAGGACCATGAATATAGCATGGTGGATAAATGGACTTTGGGCATCTGGCTTGCAAACCATGGCAAGGACATTGTCAGGAATCCTACCTAAAAGGGCTTTTACACAGCCATATTAGTACATTTCAAGCGAATTGGCGTATCCATGACTAAGATTCAAGAAACTTTGCAAAGTGCAATTGCAAACCAAATTCAGATTGAAGAATATGAGAAATGATAATGAAAGAGGAATTGAAGAGGCTATTTAATAGCAGTTGCATTAAATTCTTTTCCGTTTGCAATCTTTCATATCTTATTTTTTCATATTCCATTTAATTTTCAAGTGTGCAAAACGCTGAAATGTACTGGCATTAATGTCAGACAGTCGATAGTGCCTAACATTGAGTAATGATTTCCATGCAAACCTTTCCACATGTCTCCATTCCAGAGAATTTTGTGCAACTCGAGGTCTTTTCAAGTGAGTGGCCTCGAGATGCATCTTCTGTCATTGGTCTCTAATTAATCAATGATCAATAAAACTATTGTACTTATTATTAACAATATGAAAGTGACGATAGCTAACTTGGTAATAGTGACATTGATGTAATGATGTTATGACATTAAATTTTGCAAATTTCGCTTTTAGATTAAACAATTTTTCAATTTACCACTAAAAATTAGCCAAGACCATTATTATTCATTTTTCTACCAAACAAATAATTCACCTCTGACATTATTAATTCATTTTTGGCAAGGGAAAAAATAACCATCATTTATTTATCTACCAGCCAAAAAAAACATTAATTTACCACATTTAAAATGATTTTTGCTAGGGCAAGAAAAAAATTGCCAACATATAATATTTTATTTCCCTATATGGAAAAAATAAATCACCCTCGACATTAAAATGTTCTTGCCAACAAAATGTTGAATTTTCCAGCATTTTAGGCATTTTTTTCAGGAGGGGTTTCTTAAAGTTATCCTTGACAATTAGAAGATGAGGTGACAATTTAGAGTAGCCTTCAAGGATTATAAATTTAAAATGACATCTCGAGGTACCACCTTTAGTCTTTCCACAAGGCTTACAAGATCTAACTCTAATTATGTGTATCATATCTATAAGAATTAAAAAATATTCATTTTTCCTTGAAATAATTAAAGTAGAAGGAACAATATGACTTGCACAAAGATATAAGGTGTCTACTTTCACACCTTTTGGTACTACTACGGAACCTTCCAATTTTTATCATCAAAAGTAATTGTGCAATTCTCATCACCCAGTTGCCCTGTTGAGATTAAATCCCCACTCAACCTTGGAACATGTCTTACCTCTTGTAGTAGCCAATAAATTCCATTCTACAACTTAATTTTACTTCCACCCTTTCCAACATCATTGGAAGACAATAATCAAATGATTAAAGGCCCTTTGAGGTCTAATAACCCTACTTCTCTTTGGGATGCTAACCTTGTCTTAGATAATGACATTATCAAGGAAAGTCAGCAGACCAAGGTTGATAAAAAGAACAAAATAAAGTATAAAATTGATGTTGAAAAAGGTAAAGTTGACATGCCAGTATGCAAGGAAGTTGACCCACCAACCAAGGGATATTTGAAGGGAAGCCTAGAGGCCCTTGCTATTAATGGTTGTCCTTATGTGGAGGTCAAAGCCTAATCAATATGGTTGGATGCAACTTCAAGAGGTTGTTATTTAGTACTATATTATATTTTAAAATGGATAGAATAATATCTTGGAATCTCAAGGGGATGAATAGTCACTTGAAGCAACATATGTTGAAGAGTGCTCTTCAGGATCTCAAAGTGGATATTCTTCTCATACATGAAATTAAAATGAATAGAGATTGTATGGAAAAGTTAGTGAAGTTTGTTTGGCTAGATACCTCTTGGATATACTAGGATTCTCAAGGAGCTTTGAGAGGTCTAGCTATCATCTAGAATGTGAGTAAGTTTTTAGGTACTCTCTTTAATTCCTCTAGAAACACTATTATTACTACTTTCCAAGATCTTGCTTTTGGATGTTCATGAATTTAGTTAATGTTTATGCCTCAAATAATCAAGGATAAAGGGAAATTCTATGGAACAACCTTATGGATCTTATCAATAATAGAAACTCTAAATGGATAGTAATTAGTGACTTCAATTTCCCCCTCCATCCATCTAAAAAAAATGGGGGCACTAAAGACTTCTTAGAAAGAATGATAGATTTAGGGGATTTTTTACTATATTTAGGCCTCAATGATATAGGTATAAGGAGGGATAATTTTACTTGGACTAATAGAATATAAGGTTCTGACCTTATCCAAGATAGACTTGACAAGGAAGCTATCTCTTCAAACTAGACTAAAACAAATGATTTCTTACTAGAAGCCAAACCCCCCATTGGGTCAGATCATAATGCTCTTCTCCTAGAGTGGGAAGTTGGTAAAAAGGTGGTTGGTCCCTTAAAATTTGAGAATATTTGGCTTTCTAATCACAACCTAAGAGATTTTATTCGCTCTTGGTGGGATAAGCTAGCTAAGTCTTCCCCAATGATTAGCATTGAGATGAAATTGAGGGAATTAAGGGATAGAGTCAGAAAGTGGAACAAGGTTTCATTTGGAAACATCTTTGATACTAAAGGACCTTAGAGAGAAATTTGATAAAGACTTAGGGACTTTAGGAAATAAATTATTCTGATCCTGTCCTAAGCAAATAAGAAAGGTCCCTTAGAGATTAATGGATCTCTCTATCCATTTAGGAAGAGACAATCTAGATAAAAAGTCTCATATACAATGGCTAAAGGAGGGAGATAGAAAACTATTATTTTTCACCAAACTACAATGAAACATGGAAGTAGAATTTGTATTAGACACATTGTTTTCTCTAATGGGATGGAGGTCAAAGAAGACAAAGATATCAACACCAAAGTTTTAAACTTTTTTACTCAAAATGGTCCTAGTTATCAAGGTCTGGATGATCCCAATGAACTCTTTAGGTGTATCCCCCTATCTTCAATAGAGGAAGAGAATTTTATGCTAACTTCTCGAGTGAAAAGAGAAGAAGTACAAGATGATAATTTTTCTTTTCATTCTTTCAAATCCCCAAGTCTAGATGGGTTTCCTCCTACATTCTTTCAAGAGTATTGGGATGTTATTGGGGATGATGTTTTCAAGGTTGTTTGCAACTTCTTAAATGGGTGTTATGGTAGAGTTACCCAACCAAATTTATATTTCCCCCATTCCTAAATCAAGAAACCCCTCCCCCATGAATGACTATAGGCCCATAAGCCTATGCAACACTACTTATAAGATTATTGCTAAAGTATTGGTGAACATAATGAAACCTTTTGTTTTGGATAAAATGGTCTCTAAAAATAAAAAAGGCTTTGTTGGAGGTAGAAACATAATGGATGACGTTATCATGAACTTATACACTCAATGGATGCTAACAATAAGGCATCAATGGCTCTCAAACTAGTCATCTCTAAAGCTCATGTAAGAGTTAAATGGTCTTTCTTGGATAATGTTCTAACTAGAATCATGTTTGAAGGATAATTTTACAAAATAATCATGAGTTGTGTGACCACCACTAAATATGTTGTCTTGGTAAATAGTAATCCTACTGGGTTCTTTTCTATGGGGAAAGGGTTGAGCAAAGGGGAACCCCTTTCTCCTTATCTTTATATCCTGGTAGTTGAAGTTTTGGGTAGGAACCTAACTATAAGAAGCCATGCTAATTCTACCTTCGGTGTTGAAGAGGCCTCTATACTTCCTTACTCTACCCATCAATAGTTTGTGGTTGACATGATGATATTTGGAGAAGCTTTTCTCTCGAAAGCTACTGCTTGGAAAACTTTTCTAAATGACTTTGCTACTAACTCAGGATAGAACATTAAGTTTCATAAAAGTTAACTATTCTTTGTTAACACTAGAAGAGAGGTCCAATTGAGTATTTTGAGACTTCTGGGATGTAGTATTACTACCATGCCTGATATGTATCTTGGTCTTCCTCTATCTCTGGCTAAATAGTTCTAGTCTTAATAGCTTAAAATTATTGAGAAATTCCAAAGAAAATTAGCTGGTTGAAAAGGTAAACTTCTAAGATTGGGAGGGAAATTTCTTCTTCTAAAAGCATGCCTACAAAATATTCCAGTTTACTTTATGACTTTTTCTCTTATGCCTAATAAGGTGGTTGACACCCTTGAAAAGATCCAAAAAATCTTCCTTTGGTTTGGAACAAAAGATAAAAGGAAAATGTCATTGGTCAACTTGAATAAAGCTTCTAAACCTAAGAAGGAAGGTGGGACCTATGGGTTATAAATTTTAGGAAGATGAATAAAACCTTACTTGCAAAGTTGGTTTGGACAATGTTGGAGGGTTCAAAAGATTAAATGAAGATCATCAGAGCTAAATACTTGGCAAATGGCCCCTCTTGCCTCCTCTTATCAGTGGAATTCGTTAATGAAACATTTAATGTGTGGAAGAACTTAATGAAATCTAAAGGGATTGTTAAGAAAGGAGGCAAGAAAATTATTAAGAATGAAAGAAATAATCTATTCTGGTAAGACTCTTGGACTATTGACACCTCACTTCAAGAGATGACTGTTAACCAAGATGTTAAGAATTGGCTCATGACTACTATAGATATCAAAGTGGAAACCTATTTTATTTTGAGAAATGAAACTTGGTTGAATGGTTAGACCTAGAAAGTCTTTGGTTCAGACAAAGGGAGGTAAGGAGAATTGCAGGTATTAGAAGAGAGGAAGTGTGTGATCTAAAAGGTTGGCTTCTAGACCTTTCTCTATTTAATATTATGTAGGAGGACAAGTGGATTTGGAAAGCTAACATCAATGGAATATTCTCAGTCAAGTCTTCTTATGCCACATTGGAGCTAGTGGAAGAAGGTAATCATTTCTAGAAAGAGGTTTAGATTGCTAATCTCCCCCCAAGATTAATTTCTTTTGGTGGGCAGTTTCTCCTGAGAAGATCTTGACTTTAGATAACCTTAACAAAAGAAGGTTTAGTTTTTCTAACAAATGTATTTTATGTGAGAAGGATGTTGAAACTATAAACAACTTATTCATTCACTATTCCTTCACTAGAGAACTTTAGAGCCTTTTTTTGTAGGAGACCAAGGTTAATATAGTACTGTCAAGCTTGATCAAACTTACCATACTTTAATGGAGGAAAGCCTCTAGAATCCACCCTATTCTTAATAAATTTTGGCTTCTTATTCCTCCCATTGTAGCCTAGTCTATTTGGAAGGAAAGAACAATAGAAAATTCAAAGGAAAAAAAGGAAATTCTTCCTATTTTCTATATTACTAAGAGAATTATTAGGGAAAACATCAATACTGTGAGCTTCCCCAAAGGGAAGTTCTATCCTAGATTAATGGACCTAAGAATAAAAAAAAACTAGAATGTTACACAAAGCTTGATAAATTTAAATTGGAATAACATTTGGAAAAGAAAGTAGTGTAAATGGAAACCTCTTGAGGGAGATTGGATTAAGTGTAATATATATGGTTGCTCTAAAGGAAACCTAGGCTTAGCTAGGGAAAGTGGTATCATAAGAAATAAAAATGGTCTTCTTATCATGGGATTTTCTAAGAACCTTGGATTTAACTCTAACAACTATGTTGAGGGAGTTTCTATGTGGTATGGAGTTAAACTCTTATAGGATTATGGAGCTATAAATATAGAAATGGAAGGGGACTTAAAACTCATCATTGATGTCCTAAATAAGGCTAGTTTCCCTTAGTGTACCTAGAGTTTCATGAGTGACTCTAAAAGATACCTCCATTCTTTTTACAATATTAGAATCTGACATACCTTAAGAGAAAGAAACAAAGTAGTGGGCTATATGGTTAATTGGGGTCTTAATTTTCAAAGCTAGATACATGTTTCTAATTTTGAATCCCCATAGGAGTTAAAAACTATAGTATTAAATGATCAAAGGTATGCTTAAGTCTAAAAAGAGATATGGTGGAAAAGAGTGCTCTTCTACCATCAACAACTTTGTTAAAGGAAATAAAAGGTTTATTGTCCTAATTTTTTCATTAAATATCTCAAGGATGTGGAAATGCATAAGAAGTCCCAATAAAGTGTTGAGCAAGAAAGTTGGAAAGAATCATTATTTTCTAACTACCAATATTAATAAATTTTGTATTGCTAAAATTAGCAAAGCCACCTTTTTCATATTAATCATGAAACTTTTTGGGTATAAAGTTATAATGCTAAAGACTAAATCACATTAAATATTGCAATCAATTCCAAAGCTAAGAATATCTCAGTGAATCATCAAAATTGCATCCCCTATTTATGTAAAGAGGAATTTGGCATAGTGTATTATAATGACCCTTATTATTTCAGGGGCCCAAAAGTTGCCAGTTTTAAAGTTGAGGATATCTTGATAATTATGGAAGCTTGTGTGACAAGTACAATATTTTTTAGAAGTGACTGGAAATAAAATCTTTGCTACAATTGTCATTTTTTCCCTCAGCTCTTTGCTATTATAAACTCTTACTATTTGGTTTCCTTAGGTGGTTCAAGGAGGGAAGTTATAATGCATAAGAGATTGTGAGACAAGGAATTGTTAGGTTTAACTGTGCTCTTTTTAAAGAAGCCCATGATTTTGAAAAGACTTATACTATGGTGGGTCCTCTAAAGTGGGTTGAGCCAAGAAGGTGTGATTTTTTTTTGTAGAATGAGGAAATATGAAACTACTTTATGAAGGCGGGGATGAGAACTTACATTGTGACAATAAAAGGGCATAATTCTATTCTTTCTACTAAGCTTTCCAACTCCTGGTATAGAGGCGAGTTCATCATTGGTAGTGTTAAGTTTTTTGTGACTCTCTTGTTGATTGATGATGTGATAGGAATGAAATGTGAAGGGGAGAAGGTTGAGAGGAAGGAGATGAGTGATTACAATAAATTTAGATTTTTTTTTTTGAAGGCACAAAGGAGTTGGTCAATATTAAGTCTAGAAATAGGTATGATCATACTTCCCTACCTCACCCCTTTTCCATTGTTTTCCTTTGGGTTATGCATTAATTTACCTTGGAAGGGAATTTTAGCACTTATCATTGTTACCATTTCTTGCTTCTTAATATGTGAAGACATGGTGAAAATATTGACATTACTATTTTTTATACTCTTCCTTGGTCAATAGTATTAAAAATGGGGACAACCCACCCATAAACTAGGGTTTGATTTTTGTTCTCTACTACCACCTGTTTTCTCATTACCCATCTTTTGGTAGGTGTCTTACTATTAAAGAGAGATCTCTAAATCCTCTAGAAACTTAGTTTTCATTAAAGAAATTAGGCCATAAAATGACCTAGAAGCCCATTCTATTGAGCCTAGAGATTCTGGCAGTCCTAAGAAAAAACCAAAATACCCCAAGGGGAAAACCAAATCCCTAGAAGAGTCCTTATCATTGGAAACTCTGGCTCAACATAAAAATAATACAACCAAAACTAGCCCAGTTGAAACCACTAAAAAGAGAAAATACGAAAGGAAATTATTGAGGTGGATAAATAAGACTCGAAAGAGTTCTATGGGGATGAAGGAGACGATAAATTGAAGGTTCAAGGTTATTGTACTGAGCCCATCTCTAGAGAAAGGAGATCAAAAATATTGAGGGTTAAAAAAGACAAGAACTGCAAGGAAGAAAGTAGAGAGGAAATCTAGGACAAAAATGAGGAGGATAGCTATGATATCGAGGTCAAAGAAATTATAGAGAAAGGAAAGTATAGTGCCATTGAGGAGGAATTTGAAGCTAAAGTGAATGGAAAAGAGTAAGAGGAGGTTACACAAGAGTCCCAAGAAGTCTATATGAGGTTTTTATAGGGCCTAATGTTGAGGTCCCCAATGTCGACAACCCTGTTGAGGAACAAATAAAGCCCTCGATAATATGGTTACTAATGAGGAAAGTAATGTTGAAAAGATTAAAAAAGGACCTAGAAGATAAGATCAAGGTCCTTAATGAAAATGTGTTATCTTTGAGAAACAAGTTTGATAATTCCATTACTGGTATTGAGTTGGGTCTGGCCATCTCAACTTTATGCAGGGTCCAAAAAGTGATGATGAGGAAGACCATCTTTGTAACAATGATGGGTAATAGAAAAATTAAGAAACTAGAAATTCAAAACAACGACACATGTGTGGAAATGAAGAGCATGGAGGATGTTCACAATTGGACCAAGGATCCTAGGTACCTGATTAAGAATTGGAAGAACATTAAACATGCCTTGATTTTCTAGGCCTTGGATTTCCTTTTTGTTTCTTTTAATGATCAATACATTTACTATAGTAATTTTATGGGTTATTGTGCTCCTACTTGTAATTTTGGGACATAATTTAAATATTGTTATGTTTAAATTGGTTCTTGTTAATCCCAAGCACTCTATGAGTTTGTTATCTTTTATGATCATCAAAAAGCTTTTGGCTAATAATTTAGAATCTAATATTAGTAGTACTTACTCTAGTTTTTTATTAAGTTTTCATCTAGAGAAATTCTCAAATAGTTTGTGTTGGTGATGGTCTTTTCTGTTGCTTGGTTGTAATGGACCAAAGTAGAAAAGTTCTTTATTACCTCCTTTAATAAAAAATAATCTGTCAGGGTTCATTATCACACAAATAAAGAAGCCTAAATCCCCTTGGACATAATCAATAAAATAACCTCTATGAGTATAGCATGAAATGAAGCCCCTAAATCTAAAACCCACGAATCATCAACATTTTTTAAGGAAAGAAGCAAAGCATCCTCTTTGAATTTGTTACTTACCACATTTACCTCCTTGTTTCCTTCTTGTTTGTCTCATTCATTGTTGTTTTGAGTCCAACAATCTTTCTTCTTATGTCCTAGTTTTCCATAGTACCGACAATATCTTGGTCCTCTAGATTGAGACCTCTTTCCCTTTGATTTTCCTCTTGAGTTCCCATGATTTCCAAAATTACTTCCTCTCTCATATGTTCTAACTCTGCTTTCTGTGTTCAAAGAAATTCTCAATGTAGATCCACTTGAGGTTTTCTTATGAGTTTCCCCACTCAAAATAACACCAATCACATTGTCAAATTTTAGGGTATTACATCCAAAAACAAAATTACTCATAACCACTACCAAGCCATTCTAGTTTTCAGGAAAATAACACATAATCAAGAGAGCCCTACTTTCTTCATCAAAATTAATATTTACAGAAGATAATTGTCTAGTAACCGTAAACCTCATTTAAATGACCTGCAATAGATCCACCTTTTTCCATCTTCATATTAAATAAATATTTTATGAGAAATACCTTGTTTGAAGAAGAGGGATTTTATACAACCTTGCTAGGGTTTGTATCAACTCTTTAGTCATATTTTATTTTATAATATTAAATGCCATTGATTGCTTTATGCATAAAAAAATACTTCCAAGTGCCTTTTTATCCAAACTATCCCAGTCCTCATTTGGCATAGTTGATAGTTTGTTGGATTTTCCTTCCGATGGTTGCCATTAATCCTTTTGATAATGATAGTCCTCCATTTGCATTTTCCATAATTGAAAGTTATGCCCATTAAACTTCTCTACTTTCAACTTACCCTCATTTTCCATTTCTCCCACTCAAGTGTGAAACCTTCCTACAAAGGATGGCTAAAAAAAAAATGACCTCATTTTGATACCACTTTTATGATTAATGCGACATAAATAAAAATTGCACGCAAATATAACCAATATTAGAAAATAATAAATCACATAGAAGAGAAGACAAGAAATAAAGATTTAACATGGTTCACCCAATCCTTGGGCTATGTCCACCAAACAATGAGTCTAATATTCTTATAATCCAATGATTACAACTTGATTACAATTTTCCATCCCTTACATCTTAATACCGATGCAAGAAGCTATAATCTCAATATACATTATGAAATCCCTAACCCTAAGCCATTTTATACAAGATTTTTTCCTTTAAAAAAATTAGAGCTAGAATAAGTCATCCAATAGAAACATAGTAGTTGACACCTTTTACAATAATGAAGGCAGTTGAGCTTTCGAGGGTGTTGTCTCAAAAATCCTCGTGGGGCCGTTGCCCTCAATCCCACCCTATACTGTGACATGAAGTGCACTTGGGGCTCTACCCAAGGACCTTGCAAGGGGCGTTTCCCCTTGACCCCTTCTTGGGGAAGCTCTCTCAAACCCTAGTGGTAAAATCTGGGTGGAAACCATGCCAAATAAAGTGGGGAAAAATTAACCTCAAAGTTTGATTAGGTTCCACATCACAAAAAGAATGGTGTATTGTGGCTATGATGAAATGTTGGATAAAATGGATTAAAAATAAATACCATGAAGAGATAAGAGATTGGGAGATTGATACATACCTCCTATCAATTATTTTTATGAAGGTGAAATACAACTTGAGAGAGCTTAGCTTGAGGAAAAATATCTCAGAATTAATGAAGTATGAAAATGAATACGAGAGAGAATAGGTGATTTTGCATTGACATTGTCTCTTTCTATCAATATTATGATATTATATATGCAAATTGGAAGTTGCAGATTTTGTATTGTAGTCTTCTAATAATTTATTTCCTTTCATTCTTCCAATTCATTGTAAATTTTGCATTTTTATCCAATATTACCCAATTTTTCATATGTAGTATGAGTTGTTTGTTCAAATTTTTGTATTTTTTACCACCATAAAAAACTTGCTCAAAAACCCTAAAATACTTCTATTTATAAAATTAGGACAAAGTTATACTTTCCATTAAAATAATTCAAAGCTCAGTACTTCTTCCTTCTATGTTGAATTATATGTATTTAATTTTATTTTAAAATAATTATTAAATTTATATATATTCATAATATTTTAATTATGTTTGTCTATGTGTATATACATACACACACACAAAAGTATATTAGTATGCATTGTCCTAAAAAATGTTTGACTAGAATATTTAATAAAAAAAAAATGAAATACATTTTATAGGAAAAATAATATTTTTAAGAAGTTACCTAGGCAATATATTTGATCTACAATAATTATCATTATACAAATATTGACAATTGAATATTTAGGTTTATGTATACCTCCATATTGCCCTAAAACTATCTATACTTTACCTATGTCAATATTGTTTCATTTCTATACTCATTTCCCATGGTGAAGTCTCTGTATATTTTCAAAATAAAATATTAATTTTTTTAACATAAGGCAATCAAATATTTTTAAAATAGAACTAAAATAATTCAAAGTTCACTACTTCTTCTCTCAATGTTGACCAATGTGCATTTTACTTTATTTGAAAAATAGAGATTTAAAAAAAATGTATTATCAATATTTTAACTATGGGTTATGTGTATACATATACATATACAAATGTATACTATAATACATTTTTAGTAGTATGGGCTAAAATTTTGTTTGACTAACAAATTTTATAACAAACTTAAGTACATTTTAAAGGGAATATATTATATTCTAGAAATCATCTTGGCAATATATATATGACCTATAACAATTATCATTATCTAGACAATGATAATTTAATATCTAGATTTATTTTCATCTTTAGTATTATAAGAAAGACAATGTTTACCTCCAAACTACCTTAAAACCATATATACTTTTACTTTTCCTAGATCAATATTATGTCATTACTACACACATTTACCATAATATAACAAGATCTCTAACATTGCTGATCTTAATTTATACATATCCACTATTACAAACTATTTTGAAATAGCTTTTTTAGTCTTTGATGCTAAAGATTTTAATTTTTAGATTTCAAAAAAAACCAAAAGAAACATGCAGTTGTAGTACTACTTTTAAAGCTTGTATTTAAGAATAACTATATCAACTAAAATAATAAAGTATAATGTATGCATTAAGTCTATACTTGATAGTCATTATAATTTAATTTGACAAACTCAAAGCATTAGGATAAGTGATTACATGAATACTTTCTAGGTTGTTTTGGTTCTTCTCCTTTACCATGACATTTCATAGTTTCTTATAGTTGAGAAATGTTGGAAATTACAATTGAAAACTTTGTTATGTTTTCAGTGATGTCAAACCTATAGGTGAGACAATTTTCTATCTAATATGAGTGTCATATCTATTTGATTGATGAAGAGGATTTGAGAAGTTGCTCATAACAAAAGTATCTAGTGGTTAGGTTGAGTTGTGAAGAGGACATTATAGATGGACACTTGATTAGTTGGACTTTGACAAGATAAAGTGATTATTTACATCATGTTGCAAGTGGAGAAGATAGTAATGCTAGAGCCTTGAAGATGTGATCAAAGATAGATCAAATGCATAGGCTTGATTGAGAAAAAGAGGAGAAGATCAAGGAGGTTGAAGTATAAGCCAAGTGATGCTACTATCAACTAAGCACACGAATAAGTTGAGCAGAGTTAGTGTTGACCAAGCACCAGTATTGACTGAGTGATAGTTTATGTGTCAAGCAAGAAATTTAGCAATGACCAAGTAATCCAATGATAATAGAGTGTCAGAACTGAGTGTTGGCTAAGGAATAACATTTGAACATTTTGTGAGAAATCATAATTTCTATCTGACTAAGTTAATTTTTTGGGATATTGAAAGCATATTGAAGATAAGGATCATTGAGTTGGATCATTTAATGCTAGGAGAGGATTAGGTAAATGACTTAAGGAATGGTTTCCAAGAGAAGTTTCTAGAAAAGATAAATAAGATGGTGATTAGATTCATTGTATGCAGTGGATCTAATTGTAAACCCTAATATGTATGGTGATGTTTAAGTAGAAAATGATTAGAATTACCTATTGAAGGAGGTAGAAGGGCCTAACCTACTATGTTTGTGTGTGTGTATGTGTGTAAGAGTATGGAGTCAAGGAAAGGTTGGAGCATTTTTTGATGTTATTGACTAGAAAACTTGAGTAGAAGGCTGAGAAGAGTTGAGAAGAGAAGGACAGTGATTTCTTGAAGGATTATAATGTGAATCAGAGACTAAGATGACAAAGAGGGATAGTCAATGAATTAGTGCATATGAGCCAAAATAAGATCTATATATGCAAAGTGATTTGTATTTGATAGATCAAATTTTTTTGTTGCTTTCTAACCATTGTAAACAATGTTTGAAATCTGTTAATCAAGGTTAACCTAATAGTCATATGTAATTTTTTAACAAGGTGCCATTCTAATGGAATTTTCTAAAGTAATCTAACAAGCCCACTTCCAATGTAGTGATTAAATCATTTAACAAGGTCACATTTAACAGTGTGTTTGGTAACTTTTAACAGGGTTGGCTCCTAACATAGCTCACTTCAAAATAGTGAAAAATTGGTGACATGTTATTGGTGTTTTTTTTTTTCCCAAACTGGGTTTTCATATTAAATCTTAGTGTCAAAATTGTGTGGATGTTATTTATGACATTTTACTGATTAATATTTACATTATGCAAGTTTTTTATATTTAGGATAGTGTATAACTAGTTGATGTTACTAAAGTAGACTATAAAAACCGAGCTATGGAATGATAAGATTAGAAGTTGTTTAAGTGATTATTTATTCAATTGGTACATCTTGACCTTGGATAACTAAATCTCCCTAGCTCTTAGCTATTCTAAATATTTTAACAATTGGTATAAGAACATTAGTGCTTGTAGAGAAAAGTTTCAAGGTATTGAAAGCTAAAGATCATGATGTATAAAAAGGAGGTACCAAAGCTCAACAAAGAGAATTTTACTACATGGAAAATATTGATGAGGCTACATATAGATGGTATTGGTGATGCTACACTAGAGTTCTTGAACAATGCATATGTGAATATAATAAAAATCCCTTTGATTGCTCAAAAATTGAAAGAAAAACAAGAACACAATCAAACAATGTTGGAGATTGCTTCATCTCTAAGCTATGCCGAGTTTGATGACATAAAATATTGTAAGAATTTAAAGGAAATGTTGGATAAAATAAAGACCATATATAGAGGAGATGATAATTTCATGAGAGCCAAATTAGAAAGCTTGAGAGGAAAATTTGATGAAATGAGAATGATAGAAGGTGAGAATATTGTTCAATACTATGCAAGAATCAAAGAGGTTGTCAATGCTATTAGAGGCATAAATGGAAAGATTGAGGATAAAACACTAATAAGAAAGGTATTGAGAACTCTACTTCCTATTTATGCCACTAGGGTTTCTATAATAGAAGAAATTATATGTACTCCAGCTAATACCCTAACTCTAGAATGTGTAATTGATAGGCTTATTACTTTTGAGATGTCTAATTTTGATAAGTAAACTCCTACTACTATTCAATATATTTCTCAATCACAACAAGTTCTTAGAAAGAAAGGAAAATGAAAACATGTCAAAAGTGACAGTGATACTTTTGATGATGATATTGATGAACATGAGGCACTGATGGCTAGAAGACTTGAAAGAGGCAAAGGAAAATACAAAGGTAAACTTCCTATAATATATATTTCATGTAACAAAGTTTGTAATATTGTTGTGAGATGTCCTGAAAAAGAAGACAAGGATACAAGAAAGGGAAGCAAGTACAAAGGAATAAGAGATTATTAAGACAACAAGAAAAACAAGGACTATAAAGACAAAGGTAAAAAATATTGTTATATTGCTGAAGTAGAAACTAATATTGAATTTGAAAGTAATGATGAAGAAGTAGTCTATATTTCTATGGGAGAAGGCTCTGACAAATATGAGAAAACCACATTAATCTCTTATGTGAATAAAAGTGATAGATGGTTAATTGATAGTGGTTTTTCTAATCACATGACTGGTGATAAAAGTAAATTTGAGAACATTGGACCATAAAGGGTAGTTGTGTTAAATTTGGTAAAGATGTTCCATGTCTTGTGAAAGGTAAAGGATCAATACAACTGAATGATAAGATTAAGTGTGACAATGTTTATTGGGTTGAAGGACTTAACTATAATCTGTTGAGTGTTTCATAGTTAAACAAATCACATTACAAAGTTGAATTCCATCACAAAAAGGAAAAAAATATTTAATGTTGATGGTAAATAGATTGGAAGTGGTGGTCAAACAAGAGGTAGCTTGTTCTATCTAGATTTATCTAATGAGACATGTTTGTTTGCAAAATACAAAGATATTTGGTTATGGCATAAGAGGTTATGTCATGTAAATTTTGACAATTTGGTTAACATTAGTAAAATGAAAAGAGTAAGAGGTTCTCCAAAATTGAAGAAACCTAATGATGCTATGTGTAAACAATATCAATTGGGAAAAATGACAAGGTCTCTAAGTTTCAAGAGCTAGACATATTCATCAAATGATATTTTGGAATTGGTTCATAATGACTTATGTGGACCCATTGGTGTAAAAAGATATTGTAGAGACACATATCTCAATCTATTTGTTGATGATTACTCTAGAATGATGACTGTGATGTTTCTTAAAGAAAAATCTAAAGCTTTTCAGTTATTTAAGTAGTATTTGGTTGAGCTAAAAAGGAGATAGGAAAGTGTTTGAAATACTTGAGAAATGAGAGAGGTGACAAATTCACTTCCAATGAATTTAACATATTCTGCAATGACAGAGGAATCAAAAGACACATTTCAGCACCCAAGACCCCTTCTCAAAATGGAATAGTTGAAAGAAGAAATATATCAATCATGGATTTTTCTAGAACATTAATGATGGAGAAAAATGTGTCACATAAATTCTGGAGAGAAGTTGTAAGTACAATTGTTTATACCCTGAATAGAGTGCAAGTTAAGAAAGGTATAAATGTGACACCTTTTAAATTATGGTATGGATATGCACCTGATGTAAAGTATTTCAAAGATTTTGGAAGAAAATGTTACATATTTAAAGATAATAAAAATGAAAAACTTTATGCTAAAAATGATGAAGGAATAGGATATTCCACTAAGAGAAAAGCTTATAATTGTTTGAATTCTAACACCAACAAAGTTGTCAAAAGTGTGCATGTAAAAGTTGATGAGTATATAGAAAGGAATGAAGTTGAATGCAAGATATAACTTGAAGGCTATAGTTCATTCATATATGTGAATGAGAGTGCTCCTAGTACATCACCTGAATAAGAAAACAAAGTTGTAAATCTACAAAAAATTGGGAATGCTGAGTTGCAACAATCAGTTACTGAGTAGTAGATTGTAGGTGTTAAGAAATATAAAAATGATGCCAATTCATAGATAGAGGAATATGAACACTAGGGAGACAATGGAGAGCATGCAAAACATGAACTAGAACTTGAACCAAAGAGAGAAAAGGATCTTGAAATTATTTTTCAAGAACATGTTGAAAAAGAAAGAACAAAAGAGTTTTTCCTAGAAAAATATGTGAGAAGAGATCATGCACCTGAAAAAATCATTGGAGATAAAGAATCTAGTGTTATGACAAGGAAAATACTCAGATGTGATACATGCTTACTTTGTGAGTTTGAGCCTAAATTTGTGAAAGATACTTAAGAGAATTAGGATTGGATACAAGTAATGAATGGAGAGATTGATTAGATAGAAATGAAAAAAAAACATGGACACTAGTACCTAGATAGACAAAAATGCTATTGGAATAAAGTGGGTATTTAGGAACAAGCTAAATGAAAATGGCGAAGTCACAAGGAACAAGACTAGATTGGTATGCAAAGGATATGCACAAGAGGAAGATGTTGATTATGGGGAAACATTTTTTCTTGTAGCAAGACTAGAAAGACTTAGAACACTACTTACATATTCTTCTTATAAAGGATTTAAGGTATATTAGATAGATGTCAAATCTACATTTATGAATGGGATACTTGAATATGTATACATAGAGAAACCTAAAGGATTTTTGGATCCTAGCAAGAAAAATATGGTGTGTAAGTTACACAAGGCTTTATATGGATTGAAACAAGCCCCTAGAGCATGGTATGATAGAATACATAACTATTTAGTGAAGATTGGTTTTGCAAGAACAAATGATAACAATAATTTGTACTTGAAGACTAGCAAGAACAATGAGGTATTGCCATCTGGGTTTTTTTTTTATGATATCATATTTGGAGGCAAGGAAACATTATGCAAATAATTTTTTGATGAAATGGAGAAGGAATTTGAAATTTCAATGTTTAGAGAGATCAAATTCTTTGTTGGTTTACAAGTATATCAAATGAAGCAAGGTATCTTCATTACTCAATCCAAATATATCAAGGAGATAATAATTTTTTTTGGAATGGTAGATTCAAGAAAAGTTAGTACATCTATGGTCATTCGATACAAATTATCCAAGAATGGTGATTCTATTGATATGATAGATCAATGATTGTAAAACTACAAAATGTTATTCATAGCAGACCTAATATTGCATTAGCTGTTGGGATAGATGCAATATTTTATGCAAGTCCTAAGGAAAGCCACATGATGGTGTAAAAAGAGTATTGAAATATTTAAAAGGAACAAAAGACTATGGATTTTATTACAAGAAGAATTAAAAGTTTGAACTAAACGTATTTACTAACTCTGATTGGGAAGGAAATGTTGATTACAAAAACAACACAAGTTCAAGTGCATTATTTCTAGGAAAGAGACTACTTTCATGGACAAGAAAGAATTAGAGCTACATCTCTCAATCAATAGATGAAGCTGAGTATGTGGCAGTAACAGTGAACTATTCAAATATCATATGGATCAAACAATTTTTAAAAGGTATGAAGGAAGAGATCATAGATCTAGTGGTTATCTATTGTGATAACACTAGTGCTATTAACATATCAAATACCTTGTAATGCACACAAAAACCAAGCATATTTCTATCAAGTATCATTACTTGAGAGAAATAGTTCAAGACAAAGAAGTGAAATTGGAGTATGTGAACATTAAAGAGAAAATAGATGATATATTCACTAAGGCTTTACCTAAATATGCTCATGAATATCTAAGAGGTAAACTCATGGTTATTCCATTAATTAAATATAATTAAGTTGAAGTGAAGATTTGTATTAAATATGTTGATTAGACTATCATACAAATTGATGCATATAGTTCTACTTTAGGAGTTGCCTAAGGTAGTAGTGAAGAAGAAGAACAAAATGATGGATCAGTCATACAAAAATGATAGAAGATGAATTTAGAATCGACATGAAGATATCTACATGGAAAAGATACATGAGTTGAAATGTCTTTGGCATTGTTGTCAAAGAGGGAGATAGAGGAAGTGATATCGAAAGGGAGATTATGAAAGTAAGATGTCCATGCAAGAGGGAGAGATTACTACAAGCGAGAGTTCATAAGAGTTACTAAAGGTGTTGCCAGATCTAATATGATAGAAATATCTTATATATTAGAGTTACATGGATAATAATTGTAATGAAACTAAGGATATTAATGAAGGTTTGAGCCTACACATAGAGGAAGTTTCTTGAGATAGTAAAAGTTTTGGATTGCATGGTAAGTAGAGGTATTGCTATCAATGACAAAGAGGGAGATTGTTGGAAACTACAATTGAAACAATTGTTATGTTTTCATTGATGTCAAACCTATTGGTGAGACAATTTTCTATCTAATCTAAATGTTATATCTATTTGATTTATGAAGAGAATTTGAGAAGTTACTCATAACAAAAGTATGTAGTGGAAAGGTTGAGTTATGAAGAGGACACTATAAATGGACACATGATTAGTTGAAATTTGACAAGATAAAGTGATTTTTTAAGTCATGTTATAAGTGGAGAAGATAATAATGCTAAAGCCTTGAAGATGTGATCAAAGATATATCAAATGCATAGGTTTGACCAAGCAAAAGAGTAGAAGATTAATTAGGAGCTTGAAGTATAATTTGAGTGATGCTAGTGTTGATCGAGTGCCATAACAAGCTAAGTAGAATTAGTG
Organism: Cupressus sempervirens; assembly: GCA_028749045.1. Taxonomy (NCBI): domain Eukaryota; kingdom Viridiplantae; phylum Streptophyta; class Pinopsida; order Cupressales; family Cupressaceae; genus Cupressus; species Cupressus sempervirens. Next base: position 858,288,552 of record CM053792.1, on the reverse strand, counting down.
TTGATGGAGCATCATTAATAGCTGAGTGACAATTTATGTTCCAAGAAAGAAATTTAGTAGTGATAGAGTAATCCAGTGATGATGAAGTGTTAGAAATTAGTGTTGGTTGAGGAAAAAGAGTTTAACAGTTTGTGAGAAATCATAATTTTTAGTTGACTAAGTTGATTTATTGGTATATGGAAAGCATGTTGAAGATAAGGAATTGATGAGTTGGATCATTTAATGTCATTAGAGGATTAGATAAATGACCCAAGGAATGGATTCCAAGAGGAGTTTCTAGAAAAGAAGAGGATAAATAATATGGTGATCATATTCATTGTATGTGGTGGATCTGATCATAAACCCTAATATCTATGGTGATGTTTAAGTGGAAAAAGATCAAAATTACCTATTTAAGGAGGTACAATGGCCTAACCTACTATGTATGTGTCTGTATGGAGTTAAGGAAAGGTTGGAGAACTTGCTAATGTTATTGGCTGGTGAACTTGAGATGAAGTCCAAGAAGAGTTGAGAAGAGAAGGAGAGTCATTGCTTGAAGGAATGCCAAGAAAATTAGAGACTAAGATGGCAATGAGGGAAAGTTAGTGAATCAGTACATATGAGCCAAACTAAGATCTGTATATGCAAAGCGAGTTGTAATTGATACATCAAAACCTATTGTTACTTTCTAACCATTATAAATAATATTTGAAATCCTTTAATCAAGGTTGACCTAATAGTCACATGTAAATCATTTAATAGGGTGAAATTCAAATGGGATGTTCTAAAGTCCTCTAACAAAGCCACTCTTAACATGGTGATTAAATCCTTTAACAAGGTCACATTTAACAGTGTATTTGGTAACCTTTAATAGGGTTAGCTCCTAATAGGGCTCACTTTAGAATAGTAAAAAATTGGTGAAATGTTACTCGTGTTTTTTCCCAAATTGGGTTTCCACATTAAATCCTAGTGTCAAATGTGTGTGGATGTTATTTATGGTGTTTTAAATATTAATGTTTACATTTTGCAAGTCTATTATATTTAGGATAGTAGACATCTAGTTGATGTTATTAAAGTTGATTGTAGAAGCCAAGCTATGGAATGATAAGATCTAAAGTTATTTAAGTGAATGTTTGTTCAATTGGTACATTTGGACCTTAGATAACTGATTCACCCCTTGTCCTAGTTATTCTAAGTATTCTAACAAGAAGACTACTGGTAGAATCATGGGAAGCAATTCAAAAGGATAGGAGCCTAGAAATTATGATGAATGGAGGGATAAACCACAAGTTTTGGAATAATTGGTGAAGGGAGGAGTGACTTCATATATTTAATGACTACATGGATCTTAACCTAAGGTAATGATATAATTTTTTAAGGGATAGAAGGAGTATATTATTAAAATGTATGGGGTTTCCTTCCATCTCAACATCCATCTCATCTTTGAAATTTTTGGTTTGGTGAACGATTGAGAGGAATAAAATTTATGACATATCCATCATGAAGGCCTCATCCTTTTTTTTTTTTTGAGTATTGCAAAGCTAAGACCCCTACAATAGGCCATAATATGAAACTTGATAGTGAGTCAAGGAATAAAAGAAAATATTCTACTAGTAAGAAGAAAAAACATGTTGATAGTGAGGATTTTGGGATTGAAATGTGTGATGAGGAAGAATCTATGGACACTCAAGAGAATAGGGTCCCTAAAGATTTTTGGGGTGAAGAAGGTGAAGGGATGTAAATAGGAGAACAATTTGATGATTCCCCTTCTGTCAAAAGAATTAAAAAATCATTGTCTTCCCCTAAAGACAAGAAGAACTCTAAAGAGGAGAACAAGGAAAATCATGTTGTTGATGTTTGGGAAAGATAAGAATATTGATAGGGTAGACTCTTAGGTATTCAGTGTTACATTCTGAAGAATAACCTATGGAGGAAAATTTGAAGGGAAAGGAAGACATTTATCCCATTCCTAACGAGGGTGATCCAAACAACATTGGTAGCATTAAGGATAAAGTAGAGGCATCAATTGGTTATAACAATTGGGTTATTAATGAAATAAAAGTTGTGAAAGAGGTAGTGTGTAAAATAGATAAATATTTTTATAAAGATATTGAGGCTAGGAGAAGGCTAGAAAAAGGTATCAAGGGAAAATACAAGAACTCAAAAAAGTTATTATAGATAGTGACTCCAAAATTCAAGTGCTCATCTAGAAGCTAATCACAGGTAAAGATAAAGTGGATACATAGGGCATTGAGCTCAGGGTAGAATTGACTGGGGTAGACAAATGAGATCAAGAGTAAGCAATGAGAGGGTTTGCAAATGTTAATGTGTTTTTGTGAACATGATGGCGGTTTGGGGACCTAGCCCTTGAATTTTTTTTTTGGGGGGGCTATTTTATCAACATTTTTGGGTTGACATGTTGTAACTAATTGTAACCCTAAAGTGGAAAAAATACTTGTATAAATGGCTTAGGGTTAGGGATTTCATAATGTGTGATGTGATAATAGCTTCCTGTAGCCATATTGAGCTATAAGATATTACAGATTCTAATTAGTTTGTAATTTGTAATCACTAAATAATAAAAATATTAGACTCATTGGTGGATGTAGCCCAAGGATTGGGTGACCCACATTAAATATTTGTGGCTTGTGTTCTCTTTTGTGTGATTTATTATTTTATGATGTTGGTTATATTTGCATGTAGTTATTATTTCCATCTCTTTAAATCCTAAGAAATGGTATCAGAGTCTAGTTGTTTTAGTTATTCTATGATGGAAGGTCTCACTATTGAGTGGGAGTGATGATAGATGAGGGTAAGTTGAAGGCTGAGAATTTTAATGGGAATAAGTTTTAGTTATGGAAGGTGCAAATGGAGGACTATCTTTATCAAAAGGATTTATGGTAGTCATTATAAGGAAAAACCAAGAAATTGACTGCCATGATAGATGAGGGTTGGGAGATTCTAGATAGAAAGATACTTGGAAGTATTCATTTATGCCTGGTGTAATCGGTGACACTTAATATTATGAAAGAAAAGATGAGTTGATGCAAACCCTAGAAAAAATATATGAAAATCCCTCCACTTCAAACAAGGTATTTCTCATGGAGGGTTTATTTAATATGAATATGGAAGAAGGTGGATCTATTGTAGACCATTTAAATGAGTTTAATCTGGATACTTTTCAATCATGTTATGTGAATGTAAATTTTGATGAAGAAATTAGGGTTCTCTTGATTTTGTGTTCTTTTCCTGAAAGCTAGAATGGCTTGTTATTGTTGAGAGTAATTCTATTTTTAGATCTAATACCCTAAAATTTGATAGTGTGATTGGTGTTATTCTAAGTGAGGAAACTCATAAGAAAATCTTAGGTGGATCTACATCAAAAAGTGTATTGAATGCACAAAGTAGAGGTAGAATGATTGAGAGGAAATAACTCTAAAAATCATGGGAAATCAAGAGGAAAGTCAAAGGAAAAAATGTCTCAATCAAGAGGACCAAAAAATTTCTAGTACTGCGAAAAACCAAGAGACATGATGAGAGAATTCTCAACTCAAAAGAATAATGAAAGAGACTAAAAAGAAGGGAACAAGGAGGAAAATGTGATAAATAATAAATCTAAAGATGATTCTTTCCTTCTTTCTTTAGAAAGTGTTGATGATTCATGAGTTTTAGATTCATGGGCTTCATTTCATGCTACTCTCCATAAAGGTTATTTCCTAGATTATGCCTAGGGGGATTTTGGGCTTGTTTATTTGGGGGATAATGAACCCTTTTAGATTGTTAAAAAGCAAAAAATTGAGTTAAGTTGTAGAATGAGAATCATTGGCTACTATGAGAGGTAAGACATGCTCCAAGGCTGAGTAAGAATTTAATTTTAGTAGGACAATTGAGTGATGAGGGTTGCATAGTTACTTTTATTGAAAAAATTTGGAAGGTTTTAAAAAGTTCCCTTGTAGTAGAAAAATGTGTGAAATTAGGAAGCTTATATATTTGTATAGGTCATATTGTTCCTTCTACTTCAATTATTTTAGAGAAAAGTTGTTGTATTTTAGCAACGAGAACAAAAAATTGTTGCAGATTTTGATACAATGTTCTGTCACAAAAGACTTGGGCAAATGAGTGAGAAAGGTGTGAAATTACTTCATTCAAAGATTTTTTTACTAGGTCTAAAATGTGTCAATATGGAAATGTCTATGAAAGTTGTATGTATGGAAAATAAAAGAGCATGAGTTTTTGGAAGAGTGGGAAGGAAAAGAAAAATGAGAAATTAGAGCTTGTGCATACAAATGTATGAGGATCAACTCATGTATCTTCTCTTGATGGTTCTTATTATTATGTTTCATCCATGGATGATGCAACTAGAAAAATATGGGTTTATTTCCTTAGACAAAAATATGATGTATTTTATTTGGGATTCTTTAGAATAACTAGGGGGGGTGAATTAGTTATCCAGGGTCCAGATGTACTATTATAACTTTTCACATCTTAGTGAACCCACAAAATATTTTCATCATGCATGCATCCATTTGATTATGCACTCTCTTAAAATTGTAGATTATTGTCAAATCAATTTGCAAAAATATAAACATGAAACATAACAGATTCAATAACACATCTAAAACAGTGATTTAACATTAAAGCCCAATTTGGGAAAAAACCACTACTAACATGCTACTCATTATCACTCTTCTGATGTGATGCCCTATGAAAGGCCAACCCTATTAACAGTTACAATGCACACTATTAAATGTGACCTAGTTAAAATATTTCAATCACCTTGTTAGGAGTGAGCCTTGTTAGAGGACTTTAGATCATTCGCTTGGAATGTCACCTGGTTAAAGGATTTACCAATGATTGTTAGGTCAACCTTAATCCAAAGGATTTATGCTAGACTGATACAATTATTAGAAGGTAATACTAAGGCTTGATCTAATAACAACTTACAACTCCATTTGTAGATTATAGATCTCTATTTTAGTCCTCCATTCTGCTTGGCTTTCATACACTTCATCTCTGATACTTTGTTCACCCTTCAATCATCCATACCCTTAAGCTTTCTTGCTTAACTTGCCAATGTAGACTCTTTTCTTAGGTCATTGAATGAAGCAATACCCTAGACTCTTTATCTTCCTTACGTTCTCACACATGACAACCTTTACTTCTGACTAGCCATCTCTATAAATAGAGAATTAAGATATTTTTCATTCATCCTCCATAATCCAATTTATGATTAGGAAAGATTACATAGGATTTAATGAATCTACTCCTCATTTCATTACATTCCCTTCTAGAAACTTCTCCTTCAATTCTCTTTGAATTCACCTCAAAAATGGTTCATCTTGAATTCTGTGCCACCAACTCATCAATCTTATTTTCCACATGGCTCACACAATCCAAGAAATCAAAATTGTCAGCTTAGATTCATCAAATTCTCGATCTTTCTCATAAAGTTAACACTCTACATTAACTGACTTCTGATGCTGGACACATACTACATTGCTTGGAACCCACTATAAAATCACTCAGCATGAACTAAAGTTTATTGGTGTTCAACATCAACTAAACTTTACTCAGCTTACACTATTTTTTTGGATACAATTGATTAATTATGTGTTGTCTTTGATATTATACAAATGTCATATCATTATCATTTAGTGCATGCCAAGCTCACTTAGGTAGTGAAGACAATTTTTTGTGTCTACCAAGTGTTCCTATACAGAAGACAATGTTTACCGAGTTCACTCGGGCATTGAAGAAAAAGCATGCAGAAGATGAGTGTTATCTGAGCTCACTGGGTTAATGAAGGAAATATTGAATGGAACTAGTGCTAACCAAGCTCACTCAATTGCTAATGGGTTTTTGCAAGTTTACAATATTAATCAAGCTTTTGTTGGTTAACACGAGAAATCACTTCTGAGTTAGTGACTATCGAGCTAGGTCAGCTAACAAAGGATTTTCTTATTTTGGCATGTTAAGCTCAATTGATTTGTCTATTGGTTCTAGCCAATTATGATGATGAATATTAATTGTTGTAAGTTGTATTTGAGCAAACTTAATAATAGGAAAGATATAAGGTCAAGTTGTGGTTTCAAAGTGAGTAAGCTATTATGAATGAATGAAAAGGGATGAAGTCAGGAAGCAAATTTGAAGGATAAGAAAAATATCCTTGTGGAGCATAGAAGCTACATTTGATCAAGAAGGATTAAGTACAAGAAAAAATAGAGATCTATAATCAGCAATTTAGTTGCATTCAATTTAGGTCTTCTCATTGTTACTCTCTATCCATTGCAGTAGTGATCTAAATCTCTTAATAGAGTTGGCTTAATAGTCATTCACAAATCTTTTAACAAGGTGGTAGTTCTATTGAATTATTTAAAGACCTCTAACAAGGCCACTCCTAATAGGGTGATTGAATCCTTTAATAGGGTCACACCTAGTAGTGTATTTTGTAACCTTAACAGGGTTGGCTCCTAACAAAGCTCACTTCAGAAGAGTGAAAAATAGTAATTAGTTACACTTGGTGGTTTTCCCAAATTGAGTTTCCATGTTAAATCTTGGTGTCATATGTGTTCATGCTATTTATTTTATGCTTGGAATTAAGATAAAGTAATGATAATCACTGATAACAACTCATGATTTGAAAGTTAATTCATTACCGAGTACATTTAGTACTTACCAAATTATAGCATAAACTGTATGCATGCCAAGTATCAATATTTCAATTTTCAGAGTTTTCTTTTGGTGACATCCAAAAGGATCTAGGATTTAATTTTAGTAGTAACTAATTTAACCCTCCCCTCTTAGTTACTCCTCTTATATCTCCAACAATTGGTATCAAAGCTTTTGGTGCTTGCAAAGAAGGTTTCAAGGACCTAAGCTAAAGATCAAGATGTCTTATAAAAGAGAGATTCCAAAACTCAATAGGGACAATTTTGTAGCATGAAAAGGACTTATGAGGTTACATGTAGCTACCATCAGTGTTTCAGGATGCAAATTTATTGATATTGAATAAAAAACTCCCAGTGGAACATTATCAATTGAAGACATTATTGAGAAGAATAATCATAACATCATGATGATTGATATTGCATCTGCTCTCAGTTAATCTAAATTTGATGAGGTAAAAGATTGTAAAACTACTCATAAAATGTGGACCAAATTGAAAGATATCTATGGAGGAGATGACAATGTAAGAAGAGCCAAAGTAGAAAGTCTTAGAGGACAATTTGACGAAATGAGAATGAGAGAAGATGAAAAAATTACAAAATATGTGGAAAGAATCAAAGCCAGTATAGGTGCAATCAAAACATCTAGAGGAGACATCAAGGAGGAAACTATTGTAAGGAAGATAATCATAACTCTACTTCCTATCTATGCAATTAGAGTGTCTAGTATTCAATAAATAAGGTGTGATCCAAATAAAATTTTTACCTTAGATGCTCTTGTTGGAAGATTAACAACTTTTGAGTTAGATAACTTTGATGACTATGTTCCTAGTTCAAAGGTTATTGAGTCTACTTTTAAAGCTAAACTCTCACTCAAAGAAAAGGGTTAAAAATCAAAATCCAATCAATCAAGAAGTGAAGAAGAAGAATTAGAAGAAAGTTTAGACAATCATCTTGAAGTTATTAAAGCCCTACTTGCAAAAGAATATTCCAAAGGTAGAAGAAAGTATAAAGGTAAATTTCCTCTGATCTTCTTTTCTTGTGAAGAAATTGGTCACATCACAGCAAGGTGTCCAAATTAAGAAATCAAAGATGAAAAGAAAAGCAATAAGTAGAAAGGAAAGAAGGATTCTAAAAACTACAAGAACTACGAGGAGAAAGGTAAGAAATATTATTTTATAGCTAAAGACTCTAATAACAGTGAAGATGAAATGTTATATATTGCTATAAAAGATGAATCTAATGATGAAGGAGACAAGATGACACTTATCTCTCATGTTATCAAAACTTATATATGGATTATTGATAGTGGTTGTTCACATCATATGACTAGAGAAAAAAAAAATTTGAACACATGGAATATTATGATGGAGGTAGTGTGAGATTTGGAAACAATGAACCTTATAACATAAAAGGAAAAGGATGTATTTTATTGACTAAAGAACTTATTTGTGACAATGATTATTGGGTTGAAGGACTAAAGAATAATCTACTAAGTGTGGTACAATTGAAAAACATTGGACTCAAGGTATAATTCATGAATAGCAAGGCAAAAATGTTGGATGACAAAGAAAACCTTGTTGGATTAGGCAAACAAACAAAAGATAATTTATTTTATCTTGATCTCAATTATGGTTCATGTTTTATTGCTCAAGTAGAAGAAGGTTGGTTATGGCACAAAAGTATATGTCATGTAAACTTTGATAATTTGGTCAAGATAAGAAAACATAGAAGAGTAAGAGGTATTCCTACTTTGAAAAAACCTGATGTTGGTTTGTGCCAGAATTGCCAAAATAGGTAAAATGGGAAAGACTAGTTTTAAGAGAAAAAACTATCAGTCAGAAGAAGTCTTGGAAATTGTACATACTAAGTTATGTGGACCTATTGAAATAGAGAGTTATAGTGGTGAAAAGTTTTTCATTCTTTTTGTTGATGACTATTCTAGAATGATGATTGCAATGTATCTAAAAGAAAAATAGAAGCCTTTCAAAAATTCAAGTGGTATCTAGCAAGACTAGAAAAGGAAACTGAAAAGAGGTTGAAATGTTTAAGATTAGACAGAGGTGGTGAATTCATCTCTAATGAATTCAATAATTTCTACATTAAGAGAGGAATTAAAAGATAAATATTAGCTCCTAGTACACCACAACATAATAGTATAGCTGAAAGAAGAAATAGATCTATCATGGATTGTGCAAGAACACTGATGATTGAAAAGAATGTTGCTCTCAAATATTGGAAGGAAGCTATCAACACTATAGTTCATACCTTGAATAGAGTACAATTGAAGGAAGATTCAAACAAAACTCCTAATTAGCTATGGTATGGCTACAAACCTAATGTAAGTTACTTAAAAGTATTTGGAAACAAATGTTATATCTTGAAAGAGTCTAGAAAAAGAAAATTTGATGTAAAAGGTGATGAAGGCATATTTCTAGGATACTCTTGCAGAAGTAAAGCATACAAATGTTTGAATTTTTCTACTCATAAGATCATAGAGAGTGCACATGTGAGAATTGATGAGTTTGTAGAAAAGAGTGAAGAAGAAAGGAAAAAGGAGCTAGAAGATTACATATGATTTGTCTACTATGAAAATGATAGATTTCCAAATCTATTTGAAAGAAAGGAAACTTCATCTCCTGAGTCCCCTAAATCTGCAATGATTATCGAGTTGCAGACAGTGCAGCCTGAGTCACAATTTGAAGGACTTGAGACACAATCATAGGCTGCCAAGCTAGTTCAAATAGAGTCTGATGAAGCCAAGTCATAGATAGAAGAACTTGAGCTTGAAGGTGAAGTTCATAATGAAGATAGTGGAAAGCCTAAAGAGCCTATGTTAGCAAGATATGTTAGAAGACATCATGCAACTGATCAAATCATTGGAGACAAATCTGATGGAACAATGACATGAAGTAAATTGAAAGGTACATGTTGTTGGGTGATGTGACGCGCTCCGCTGCCCATAGGTGGTTAATTATGTGGTGTTCCATGTTCACTAACAGTCATGGCTTTTGGTGCAATGACAAATGGACCCTACAATTGGTATCAGAGCCTAGTTTTGGCTTGGTCATGGGTTCAAATCTCCCCGGTGCCTTCCCGACCCGCATAAGCACCTGGTATGCGCGTCGAGGGGAAAATTGTTGGGTGATGCGACGCGCTCCCCTGCCCACAGGTGGTTAATTATGTGGTGTTCCATGTTCACTAATAGTCATGGCTTTTGGTGCAACGACAAATATATCAGAGCCTGGTTTTGGCTTGGTCATGGGTTCAAATCTCCTCGATGCCTTCCCGACCCGCGTAAGCACCTGGTATGCGTGTCGAGGGGGAGATTGTTGGGTGATGCGACGTGCTCCCCTGCCCATAGGTGGTTAATTATGTGGTGTTCCATGTTCACTAACAGTCATGGCTTTTGGTCCAATGGCAAATGGGCCCTACACATGTTTAATTACTAAATTCAAATCGAGAAATGTTAAAGATGCTATAAAAAATGAAAGTTGGATTAAAGCAATGAATGAAGAGATAGAATATATAGAAAAGAACAAAACTTGGATTCTTGTTCTTAGACCCAAAGATAAGAATATAATTGGCACAAAGTGGGTATTAAGAAATAAGCTATATAAAGATAGAAAAGTTTCTAGAAACAAGGCAAGATTGGTATGTAAAGACTATTCTCAAGAAGAATGTATTGATTATGGTGAGACTTTTGCTCCTGTTGCATGATTAGAAGGTGGTAGAAATACACTTGCATACATATTTAAAGTGTATCAAATGGATGTTAAATCTACATTATTGAATGGAATTCTTGATGAGGAAGTCTACATTGAACAACCAAAAGGTTTTGTAGCTTCTAGCAAAAAGGACATGGTTTGCAAATTACACAAAGAACTATATGGTCTCAAGCAAGCTCCCAGAGCTTGGTATGAAAGAATACACAACTATCTGATTCATATTGGCTTTCAAAGTAAAAATGATAATAGTAGTTTGTACATCAAGAAAGACTAGACAAGAAGATTGTGTTGGCAGCAATATTTGTTGATGATACCCTACTTACTATATGCGTGTAAATGTAGCCTCTATTTAACACACACACTTCAACATGGTCATTGTATGCGGATTCATCCTGGAATGAACATGAGATTGTTCACCCAAGAATAGTCCTACAAGCTGACCTGTTGCCTTCTATCTAAAGGGATTTTGCCTATTTAATATCCTCAAATTTAAGGTACAGGCAACTAGACCCTCTAAGAACAAAGGATTTAAAGAAATGCAGCTAGTCTAGATGAATGTGCAAAGTATTCTAAATGTGTTATGTAATTAAGCTAAGAACATGTAAAATTAACTAGATTAAGCATATACATAATTAAACTAAATGAGATTAAGCTAGGAATATAAATATGCACAAATATGTGAGCTAAGTGAGTATGAATTTCAATAGAAATTCAATATCAATTCAATTCAACCCCTGTAATGAGGAATTATGATCTTCTTAAATAGAATTCCTGGAATCTATCAATGAGTGAGATCAACTCGGATCGAGTGTCAAGATTGAAGAAAAGATTCAATTAAGATGGAAACTTCCTTATGTAGGTGAAGTGAATTGTTTCAGATCTAAGTGTGATGAGTAGTTAACTGAACTTGTCATAAGTATGAGAGCAAGTTAACTAGATTGTTTCCAATTTTGAAAAGTAGTTCACTCAAAGTTTCCATTTAGAATTGAAGAGAGAACTAGGAAAGATATTTAATTTAATAAAATGAGATATGATCTCATAAATGCTTTTCTATTTAATTAAATAATTTTCATTTTAATTAATTAGAAATACCTTCCCCATTTAATTAAATAATTTTAATTAATTAGGATAGGCATATTTATTAAATTAAATAAATTTAATTCCTTAGTACATTAGCCTTAGGAGATAATTTAATTCAATAAAGTATAAATACTTTAAATTAAATTAAATTTAAATCAAATAGGTTTAATGTGACTAATATGAGTAAGTACTTATAGGAATTAAATAAGTAGTATGATTAATGTAGATTAGGGTTTTCTGCATCTGACAATTAAGTCAAGTAGCGACAATAAAAATGAAAATTGCCTAGGGACATAGGACTTAGGATTGATTGAAATAGACCAAAATTGGTGATCATGGCAATGACCCAATTTTGGGGTATTACATTTTGCCCCTCTTTGAATGAATGTGCGAGCAAAACATTTGATTCAAAGAAAATTAGAAAGCATGATGCAAAGATCAAGAGATAAGATTGGTTTCAAAGTTGATAATATGAAGATCGATTGGGAGGTTTTAAGGACCTTCTCCAGAACAAAGCTTAATCCCAAGGAATCCATGCAAAATACCTAGATACCCAAATTGATAAGAATTTAAAAGATTGTCTCCAGAATGGAGCTTAATCTTTAAGGATCCAGATAGAACACCTAGATACCTGAATTGAAAGCATTTAAAAGATTATCTCTACAACGAAGCTTAGCCTTTAAGGATCCAGATAGAACACCTAGTTAGCTGAATTGAAAGCATTTAAAAGATTATCTCCAGAATAGAGCTTAACCTTTAAGGATCTAGATAGAACACCTAGATATTTGAGATAGATAGAATTTTAAAGACTATCTCTAGAACAGAGCTTAATCTTTAAGGATCTAGATAGAACATCTAGATACCTGAGATTGATAGCATTTAAAAGATTATCTCTAGAACAAAGCTTAACCTTTAAGGATCCATATAGAACACCTAGATACCTAAAATTGATAAGAGATCAAGATCAAATAATGAGTCATAGAATCATCCCTAGAATGAGGCTTGATCCTTAAGAGTTGGGGTTTAGATTAACTTGATACTTGTATTCAACTGATGACAAGATGACATAGATGACAAAGATGACTAAGATGTCAGAAGGAGGGGACAAGGTGCCTCAAGTGATTAGGACCTAAGAAGGGAAAAAGATGCCTTGAGCAATGAAGATTCAAATTGATTTGAAATTCAAGTTCAATGATTGATGCAGGAGCTTCTAGAGGTATAAGGGCTATCCTGTGTCATCCAAAAAAAACACCTAGACATAGTTTCTATTTCATGTGTTTTCATTTTTGGATACCCATTTGGGGTCAAATAAAGATTCCAACTCTCACAGTTCCACTATTAGTGTTATGGGTTAGAGTTTTTAATCACCTTGGGATACGTGTAAATGCTAGAAAAATAGGAGTATGTAATTGAGCCATAATTATGGTGAGTTACAAGGTGTAAATTGGTGGGATGATTATAATTTTAATTTAGAACATTCTAGAAAAAGAATTAGGTGAAAAGGCCCCACGATTTGAAAGTTATTGCAGTTTTTCAGCTTCTGGGGGACCTCCTAAGAATGCTTCAAAGTGAGGTCAGGGGCATTAAATGACATCATACCAGGTTGAAAATGGGGGACAAGTGAAGCTTGTCCATAGGGCTATAGAGTACTCTGAGAGCTTTTTGAAAATGTAAATGGTTTGTCAATCGAAGCTACGGTTCAAAAGTTATGCCTCCCGAAAGTTTGACTACCATTTCTAGGTTCTTCTAATTTTGTGTCAACTTCTAAAGCAACTTCTGGAGCCTTCTATTTGGGTGGTGGATCCAAACTGGCACTTTCTAGAATGTATTCCTAATCTTTAACCCTTTGGAGTCTATTTAAGAACATTTCTGGCATTGTAAAAGGTAGTTCGGAATGGAGTTTGAGAGGAGGTACTGGAAGAAGAAATTATCTCCAGATTTATATTATTGTAAGTCCATAGGGCATGTTTTGAAGTTTGTTTTCTCTGTACCAAGTGTATTAGCATGTTTTCATAGTTAATAAAGTTTTCCCTTTCCTGTTGTGTCCATTCTATTATTGGGCTCGACCCCATCAAGTGGTATCGGAGCGAGGTTTTCCTAAGTGTGTAGATAGAGCACCGATTGTGAGGTAGTTTGCGCCAAGACTATGTGGTTGTGGGTTAGGATTAAGAAGATGCCTCCATGAAGAGAGCATAGTGGAAGGGCTAGAGCTATTAATCCTAAGGAGGTTAGAGCTCTCCAAAGGTAGGTTCAAGCATTACAAGAGGAGCTCCGTAGAGGAACAAATGTTGCCGCAAGCGATGAAAGTGAGGACAACAATGAAGAAGAAGAAATTGGATAGGAAGGGGAAGTTGAAGGGGAAGTTCTAAATTAGGAAGAGGAGAGATTTTTAGGGCCATTACTGAGTTTGGAAAAAGACCTACAATTGATGTGGGTGTATTTTTTAGGAAATATGGAACCGGATGAGTTGATCGACTAGATCAATGAACTAGAGGATCACTTTGAGTATGAGGATATCAGGGACCCAGATAGAGTTAAGTTTGCAAAGGCCAAACTGAAAGGCATGCCAAAATCTGATGGCAAGGGGTTCAATTGGAAAGAAATAGAAGAGGAAAGAAGAAGATCACAAGGTGGGATCACATGGTGGACAAACTAAAGAAGCAGTTCATTCCTATTGACTACGAGCTTGATTTCTTTAAGAAGATGCATGGGTTAAAGAAAGTTGGAAAATTAGTCTAGGAATAAATGGAGGAGTTTTACCAACTTTGAATTAGAGCAGGGCATGTAGAAGCAAATAAGGAGAAGGTTTCTCATTATATTAGTGGGTTGTGACCTAGCATCCAGGAGGAATTAAGTTTGGTAAGAATGACCAACATTGAGGAGGCATATTAGTTTTCCCTGCAAGTTGAAGAGAAGCTAAATAAAAGGTTTGAAGGGAGACAAAGAGGGCATGGTCAAGGAGGAAGGGGCAGTGGTAGGTCATCTAGAGGCCAAAAAGAGACCCAAAAGAAAAATGAAGATGTGGGTACTAGCAGGAACTAGAGGAATGAGGGTTTCAACCACTCCCGTAACCAAGACTTTGGAGATCAAAGAGGAAGAGGTAGAGGACATGGACAAGGTTCAGGAAGAGGAGGTTTCCATGGTACCTATTTTCATTGCAATGAAGAAGGTCATTATGCCTTTGAATGCCCTCAATGACAAGGAAGGATAGATAGGAGAGCTTAGGGTCAAGCTAGGGTTGCTCATGTGGATGAGGATGCACAATCATCACATTTAAAGGATGCAGAAAGAGGATAGACTTTAGTAAATGAAAGGGTCCTACTAAGTGGTGAGATTGAACCAGGACAAAGGAGGAGTCTATTTCGTACCAGGTGCAAGTGTGAGGATAAATGTTGTGATATGATCATTGATGGTGGTAGCACTAACAATTTGGTGTCAGAGGAGATGGTCTCTAAGTTGAAGCTCAAGAGGGAGAAACACCCCCAGCCCTATCAGATCGATTGGGTGAAGGATGATCATAAGGTCTTGGTAAGTGAACAATGTTTAGTAAAGTTCAAAATTGGGAGTTACAATGATGAAGTTCTCTGTGATGTTATTCCACTGGATGTATGCCATCTATTATTGGGAAGACCATGGTAGTTTGATAGGCATGTAGTACATGATGGTCGTGCAAACACATACTCTCTGACAAAGGATGGAGTTTCCCACAAACTGAAGCCCATTATAAAAGAAGGAGAAAAGGTATGTAGAAGTGCTAGGATCTATCTTGTTGATTGAAGAAAGTTTTTAGATGGCATGAAACATCAACGTATGTGTTATGCTTTGATTCCTAGAAAAGATAACGAAGGTAGTAGTGAAATACCACTTGAAGTTTCAGATTTATTAAGTGAGTTTGGAGATATCATCTTTGATAATGTTCCAAAAGGATTGCCACTAGTAAGGAAAATCAGTGATCAGATAGATTTAATCCCTGGAGCTAGTTTTCCTAACAAGGCTTCTCATAGGATGACTCCTACTGAAACTAAGGAGCTAAACATATAGGTTTAGGAGCTATTGAGGAAGGGTTTGATTTGAGAGAGCCTGAGTCCATGCACAATACCTATAGTACTAGCACCAAAGAAGGATGGAGAGTGGAGAATGTGTATAGACTCTCAAGCTATAAATAGGATAACCATCAAGTATCGGTTTCCTTTGCCAAGAATGGATGATCTTATGGACTGCTTGAGTGGAGCTCAGTACTTCACAAAGATAGATCTCAAGAGTGGCTATCACCAACTATAGATATGGGAAGGAGATGAGTGGAATACTGCCTTCAAGAGCAAGGAGGGTCTTTATGAGTGGCTAGTCATACTCTTTGGATTGACGAATGCCCCAAGCACCTTCATGCGGCTTATGAATAAGGTACTTAAGAAGTTATTGGAAAAATTTTCTATTGTTTATTTGGATGATATTTTAATTTTCAGCAAGACTTTGAAAGAACATTTATTGCATATTCATAGTGTTCTTTTGAGGTTGAGGGGAGAGAAATTATTAATTAATCCAAAGAAGTGTAGCTTTGCTAAAAAGGAGTTAGTCTACTTGGGGTTTGTTGTATCACCTGAAGGTCTCAAAATGGATCCAGAGAAGGTAAAAGCCATCTTGGAATGGCCTACTCCAAGGTCTACTACTGAGGTAAGATCATTCCATGGTCTGGTTAGTTTTTACAAGAAGTTCATTAAGAATTTTAGCAGCATATGTGCACCCCTAACTGACACAATAAGAGGGGATAAAAAAGAGTTCAAATGGACTATTGCAGCTATGAGAAGTTTTGAAATACTAAAGAAGAAGGTGATAGAACAACCCTTGTTGACACTTCCTAATTTTAGTAAGGTGTTCCAGGTGGATTGTGATGCTAGCGGGAGTGCTATTGGGGCTGTATTGAGCCAAGAAGGTAAGCCTATTGCATATTTTAGTGAAAACTTGAATGATGCAAAGAAGAAGTATTATGTTTATGATCAAGAGTTCTATGCAATAGTTCAGGCCCTAAAGAAATAGAGGCATTATTTATTGCCAAAGGAATTTTTTTTGTATACTAATCACCAGGAATTACAGTACCTAAATAGCCAAGGTAAATTGAACCAGAGTCATATGAAGTGGGTAGAGTTCTTGTAGAGCTATACATTTGTGTTGAAGCATAGAAGTGGAAAGTCTAATAGGGTTGCAGATGCATTGAGTAGGAGGTAGTTGTGCTGACAGTAATACAGGTTGAAGTAGTTGGGTTTGATGAACTCAATAATCTATACTTTGTGGATCTTGATTTTTTTGAAGCGTGGAAAGCTTGTAAAGAGCTAGTTGCTATAGATAGAACCAAGTGGCTAGACTATTTGATTCAGGATGGTATGTTGCTCAAGGGAATTCAATTGTGCATTCCAAGGAGTTCCATGAGGGAAAATCTGATTAAGGAGAAACACAGTGGAGTGATGGCAGGACATTTTGGTCGAGATAAGACCATTTCCATTCTTAGAGAACATTGTTTTTGGCCTCAATTGTCACAGGACATGAAGACGTTTGTATAGAGTTGCCAAGTTTGTCAAGCAGCCAAGGGATTTAGTCACAATACTAGACTATATCAGCCATTACCCATTCCATCAAAGCCATGGGAGGACATAAGTATGGATTTTATTCTTTGATTGCCAAGGACACAAAGGGGTAATGACTCAGTATTTGTGGTGGTTGATAGGTTCTCCAAAATGGCACATTTCATCCCATGCCACAAAACTCATGATGCTATCCATATTGCAGACTTGTTTTTTAGAGAGGTGGTAAGACTACATGGTCTTCTAAGAAGTATAGTTTCTGATAGAGATACTAAATTTGTGGGGTATTTCTGGAGAGCATTGTGGAAGAAGTTGAGATCAGACTTGAAATTCAATTTTAGACATCACCCACAGACTGATAGACAAATTGAAGTCGTAAATAGAAGCCTAGGAAATTTGCTGAGATGTTTAGTTGGGGATAAGCCCAAGGGATGGGATTTGATTCTACCACAAGTAGAATTTTCTTACAATAAATCTATAAATAGGAGTACTGGTAGATCACCATTCCAAATTGTATATGGAAATAGCCCAATGACTACACTAGAATTGAGGAAGATGGAGCAAGGGGAGAGGACAAGCTCTGAAGCAGAAGAATTTGCTGAACATATCAAGTGTCTACATGAGGAGGTTCAGGAACACCTTACTAAGATGAGCCAATAGTATAAAGCTAGGGCTGATCAAAGGAGAAGACATAATGAATTCCAAGTAGGGGATCTAGTCATGGTACACTTAAGAAAATAAAGATTTCTAGTAGGTACGTACAACAAGTTGAAGATGAAGAAATTTGGCCCCCTACAAGAATCTCAAGAAAGATGACTCAGGAAATGCATATGAAGTGGAGTTGCCAGATGGAATTCACATTTCTCCTATCTTCAACATTGTAGACTTAATAGAATATCATGATGATAGTGCAGATGAGGGTTTGATGCTAGAGCCATGTCTAATTCCTACTTCTAAGAAGGAGGAGATAGAAGAGATTCTAGACTGTCATATGTGCAAGAGTACTAGAAATAGGAAGTATGAAGAGTACTTGGTTAAGTGGAAAGGATAGTCGATAGAGGACTCAACTTGGATATCAATAGCTGAGGTTTCCCATTAGGGATTTCCTCTACCATCCATCAAGTGACAGGGTCACTTTTCAATCTACCCTGAGTGTCTTGTGTAGGAGTATCCATAGGTATAAGGGCAATCCTATGTCACCCAAAAAAAATACCTAGACATAGTTTCTATTTCATGTGTTTTCATTTTTGGATACCCATTTGGGTCAAATAAAGGTTTGAACTCTCACAGTTCCACTATTAGTGTTCTGGGTTAGAGTTTTTAATCACCTTGGGATACATGTAAATGTCAAAAAAATAGGACTATGTAATTGAGCCATAATTATGGTGAGTTAGAAGGTGTAAATTGGTGGGATGATTATAATTGTAATTTAGAACATTCCAGAAAAAGAACAAGGTCAAAAGACCCCATGGTTTGAAAGTTATTGCAATTTTTCAGCTTCTGGGAGACCTCCTAAGAATGCTTCAAAGTCAGGTCAGGGGCATTAAATGACCTCATACAAGGCTGAAAATGTGGGACAAGTGAAGCTTGTCCATAGGGCTATAGAGCACTCTAAGAGCTTTCTAGAAATGTAAACAGTTCATCAATCAGAGCTACGGTTCAAAAGTTATGCCTCCTAGAAGTTCGGGTACTATTTCTGGATTCTTCTAATTTTGCACCAACTTCTAATCTGACTTCTAGAGCCTTCTATTTTGGGTGGTGGATGCCAACTAGAACTTTCTAGAATGTATTCCTAATCCTTAACCCTTTGGGGTCTATTTAAGAACATTTCTAGCATTGTAAAAGGCAGTTCGGAGTGGAGTTTGAGAGGAGGTACTGGAAGGGGAAATTATCTTCGGTTTTATATTATTGTAAGCCCATAGGGCATGTTTTGAAGTTTTTTTTCTCTGTATCAAGTGTATTAGCATATTTTCATAGTTAATAAAGTTTTCCCTTTCCTATTGTGTCCATTCTATTATTGGGCTTGACCCCGTCAATGATGTAATCATCCTGCCCCCTCGGGAGAAAAATTGAAAGATGACACACTAGAAATATGAAAGGATGTAGTAGATTGAGAGATATGCAAAAGAAAGATGAGATTCAGTAGAGTGTAGAAAGGATCAGAATGATCAAAAGAAAATATGAAGAGATTAGAACGATTTGAAGAAATATGAAGAGATCAGAATGATTTGAAGAAAAATGAAGAGATCAGAACGATCTAATGAAATATGAAGAGATCAAAATGATCTGAAGAATATTGGAAGTCAATCCAAAGTGATTTCGAGATCCAAAAGACCAAGTTTGACCAATAGTTGACTCAAGTTGACTTTTTTGAGAATTAATTTTGAAAATTTGAAGAATTTTGAGTTGAAAACATTCCAAGAATCACAAAGTATTAGAAAAATTTGGACTGCACAAGTGTTCGATCATGTCGGTCCCAAAATTTCAAAACACGTTTTCTAGTTGCTTAGGTGTGTCAGATTTCAAATTCAATCCCGAAGAAAATTGAGTTTAGAGCAGCCAAAGTAGCCAAGAGGGTGATTAATTGATCATTTGTGCAATCGTGGAGAATCTTGATATGTTTGAAGAGATCCACAATCCCCCATCACGAAGGATGGGAACAAAGTTGCAATTGAATCGTGTGCTTATGCAAGTGAAGTATGCAATGCAAAACTATGTTAAATGAAACCCTAGGTATGGTTACCTAGCCTTGAAAATTTATCATCACTGGATATAGAAAAAAGCTTGTATGTTATACAATTCTCACTAACATTGCAATCATGGGAATATGAATAGAACATATAGTATAGGTTTGTTGAGATTAAATTTAAGCATTCAAGGCACAAGAAGCCAAAATGACCAGAACATTTGTCCCTTTTAATGTAGCAAGTTAACATAAGCATCAAAGCATAAATGCTAGGATGATTTGAATGTTTCTTTCATGACAGGCACACCAAACACACGGAAGATCCTTCTTATGCTAAGCAATCAATAAATAGTATGTCCACAATGGCCTTTGCATCCGTATCCTAGGACAACATTCGTAATTTGTACTCGCAGTGGCCTGTTTGTTCACTTAGCAGGACGAGTGTTAGATATTACTAAAGAATGAAGAATTCGCTCCAACAGATAGGGAGTAGAACTAGCATTATTGATGTATTTGTATAAAAGGGGTCAAGGTACACTTGGCCATCCAATATGAGATGGAGGCTCTTATAGTGGACACCCCTCCTATAGGAATTTGTCAACTAATTAGAACTAAACCACAGACAGAAAGAAAAGAAAAGATCATGCCTCCAGTCATTACTTCTCTAATAAAAAATGACATCATTGAGTTGCTCAAAGTGACATGATAAAAAAAAAACAAAACAAACAAAGAAAATGCTCAGCATATCCAAACAAATTCATCATTTTGGGTTCATTTTTGTGTCATAAAATTGATGTCAAATGTTAGTGTCCAGAACATGTTTGAAAGAAATCTCTTTAGTAGGGTAACAATAGTAGGCAGATGCAGTTAGAACGACTGGTGACTGAGGTCAAAGAGGAATCTTCGAGGTGAAGAACCTAGGAGGACTAAGTGATAGTAGACAGACACAACCATGATGACTGGTGACTGACACCAAAGAGATCTTCCATAAAGGAATCTGAAAATGTGACATGAGCAATAGTAGATAGACACAGTTGAAACAACTAGTGACTATTGAAAAAGAGATTCTATGAGGAGAATCTTGAAAAGAGTGACACTAGCAATAGTAGGCAGATACAATGAGGACCATTGGTTACTATCGTGAAAGAGATTCTATGAGGAGAATCTCGAAAAGAGTGACACTAGTGATAGTAGGCAGACATAGTGAGGACCACTGGTGACTGTCACGAAAGAGATTCTACAAGGAGAATCTCAAAAAGAGTGACACTAAGGGGGAATGCCCCCAAGATGTGACAAGTCCCAATCCATGGATACATGAGCGAAAGTAGGAAACCAAAGTAGGAAAGTGGAAAAGTGACTACACAGAATAGCTAGAAGATGCATTGCAAGATGGAGCATTGGGAACAAGAGGCACCTGTTTACCAGGCTTTCACATTCTTGGCAGGATTTTCCTTTTTCTCCTAACATGATGCCTGTTTCCAGGATTTCACCAATGGCACTTTTCTTGTTTTTCAATTTTTTTTGGTATTTTTCTTTTTTTTGAATTTTTTTGAATTTTTGAGATTTTTCACTTTTTTTGGTGTTACCAAGGTGCCTATTGCTAGGTTTTCACTAGGGTAACAATTTTTTTTAGGACTTTTTCTAATTTTTATGATTTTTTCAAGACATATAGATATGTATAAAGAGCTACTAATATCAAATTAGTTGTAAAACAACTTTAGATGGAGAGTGTTAATAGGTTCTTTAAGCACTTCTCCTTCAGTTGTGGAAAGCTAATAGGCACCAAATCCATATACTATAGAAATTATGTAAGGACCGAGCTAGTTCAGTTGAAACTTTCCTTTTTGGACTCGTTGCTGTTGATTCTTAGGGTTCTCTCATAGGATGAGATCACCTAGCTAGAAATTACGTGGCTTGACCCTCTGATTGTAGCTTCTTGCCATTCATTGTTGATATGCTCACAGATGATCACATTCCACTTGTCATTGTTCATCTAGTAACACAAGCTCTTGAAGTCAAGCTATCCTATAGTCATCATCAATAATAAGGCCCTTCATAGAGATTCTCAAGGTAGAAATCTTGACCTCTATTGGAAGCATAGCATCCATGCCATACACCAAAGAAAAGGGAGTCGTGCCCATTGGGGTCTTGATGCTTGTCCTAAATGCCTACAGGGCTGGATTGATCTGGAGATGCTAGTCTCTCCCTGATTTGCTGACTGTGCAATGAAGGATTTTGAGGATTGTCTTATTGGATGCTTCTGCCTAGCCATTACCTTGGGGGTAATAAATGGAAGACCAATGTTGTGTGATTTTGAATTTCTTGCATAGTTCATTGAGGTCTTTGTTCTTGAATTGTCCACCATTGTTAGTAATGATTGAGGATGACACACCTTATCTACAGATGATGTAGTTTGTGATAAAAAGTGCTACAGTTTTTCCATTGGCAACTATGAGAGGTACTACCTCTACCCACTTCGTGAAGTACTTTGTAGCCATGATGATGAACTTATGCCTATTAGAAGAGGTTGGGTGGATTTTTCCCACCAAGTCAAAGGCCCATTGTTGAAATGGCCATGTTGTAGTAGAGGGAATTAGCTCTCTGGTTGGAGTGTGGATTAGATTCCCATGTAGCTAACACTTCTTGTAGGACCTAGCATACTTGATAGCTTCTTGCTTCATTTTGGGCCAATAGTAACCAACTCTAAGGAGTTTGTGAGCTAGTGTTAGGCCATTGGAATGAGATCCACAAATGCCCTCGTGAACGTCAATTAGTGCACGTTTGGACTCTTCAGGTTCTAAACACATAAGAAGTGTTCCATTGAGACCTCTCCTATACAAATCATCAACAATAATGACATAGTGTGAAGCATTATAGATTAGATAACGTTTCTTATTCTAGGTTAGACCTTCCATAATGGTTTGATTGCAGAGGTAGGAATAAATGTTATGGTAGTGGGATAATTCTTGTCCTATAACAAAACAAATCATCTTAGAATTAGGGGTGTTGTAGGTTGGGTAGTGTAACGCTTCCACCAAGAACTCATGTCGAAGATCATTTTTAGGCATTTGTAGCAGGGAGGCCAAAGTGGCCATGGAATCAACCACTTTATTATCTATTCATGGAACTTGCTGGAAGGTGATGTGTGCAAAATACTTCTTTTAGTCATCAACCATGCACTTGTAAGGAATTAGTTTCTCATCCTTTGTTTGGTATACATCATTAACCTAGTTGATGACAAGCTGAGAGTCACCAAAGATATCTTACTAATCCACTCTCCATTCAGCTACAATTTTCATGCCATTGATCAAAGCCTCATATTCAAAAATGTTGTTTGTACAAGGAAATAGAATCTTGTATGCTTTGGGCAATGAGTATGTCTGTGGTGTAATAAAGGGTAATCCAGCACCTGATCCTTGTTGTGTGAAGGACCCATCAAAGAACATAACCCATGTGTGGTGCATTAGTGTTAGAATTGACTCATCTGAGAAATCAATGTTCATTGGCAAAAGAATCTATATGGGTGCATCAACTAGCTAGTCTTCAATTGCATGTCCCTTTATAGCCTTGCGTTCAATGTATTGAATGTCAAACTCACTGAGTATCATAACCCATTTAGCCAATCTTCCTATGAGAGCTTCCTTAATAAGAAAGTACTTTAGTGGATCTGTTTTAGCCATGAGCTGCATAGTGTGGTAAAGCATGTAGTGTCTCAACTTCGAGGAAGCAAAGACAATCGCCAAGCAAGCTTTCTCAATAATGCTATAGTTCTTCTCATAAGAGATCAATGTCTAAATTAAGTAATAAATAGCCCTTTATTTGTTGTTATTGTCTTCCTATGAAATGTACCTTTTCTGATTTTGTATGATATTTCCAACCTTTAATCAGATCTTTAAGATCAAACAACTAATATCACAAAGATCCACCAAATTTCTCAAGAAACCCCAAATCGGGTATGCCAGAAATTGTGCCAAAAGCTTCACAGCTTCACCTATTATTAATAAATTCGAAAGTGGACATTTTTACAGAAATTTCAGCAGCATAAAAGCCTAAAAAATGAAATTTCTAGATCTATATAGCCTTTACACAGCAGCTCACAAATGTAGGATAAAAACTATGCTCATCGGGCTCCCGAAATTAACACAAAAATGCCCGGAAACACCACAAAAACACTAATAAACTATCTCAGAAGTTTAATCACGTCCCAATACATATATTCAGCTCTATTTTAATAGCTTAAAGTCTGAAATACAGAAGCAACCAAAACTGATATGAAATGCTCAACTGAAAACACGAAACTCATGCAAAAAACACACCCAAAAACCCACAAATCTACACTGTTCAGCACAAAGGCAAACTCTGTATGAGAATGCACATGGAATGGTTTCAAAATCCTATCCTTAGGCTTCCTAGAAACCTGCAAACTCCCGTTCTTGGGTCTCCCTGGAAACCTGCAAACTCCTGTTCTTGGGTCTCCTTCTCCACAGGTTTGGCAGCCTCTGAAGAATAACAAAGAAATCAACAAAATCAAGTTCTGGAATGAGCCCAAAATGCCTCCAAAACCCCTTAAAAGAGGGCATAACTGTAACTCACATCCAAGAGAGGTTAATGAAACATATTTTAATAATAATTTTCATTTATTAGTCCAACGGTTTCCAAAGATTAACCCCCTTTTTCCGAAACTTCACTTTCTTGGGCCTGCCTGCCTTAGCAAAGATTATTATTTTTTAATTATTCGAAAAGGGGACATGACAAGTCCTCCCCTCCCAAAAATTGCTTGTCCTCAAGAAATGGCTAAACAATAAACCAATCAATCCACATGGATCCCAAATGTAGTCATGAACTATACTACTACCAATTAACATAGGCTCCTGCAATATCCTCTGCAATATGACCAAGATGAATCCATAATCAAACTGACAATTATAGCTCAACCAAACTCCAAAATCACCACTACCACAGTCAAAAAACCATGAGACACAAACTCTTAGAACATTAAAACCCAAGTAAAGTGGACAAATCAAACTACTAACACAATAAATACCATCAATGCATCCCACTGGCCTATACAAAATGTACAATCCAACTCTGCAACAATGGTGAATGCTCTCATATGAAACTATACCAAGTATGGAGAATCCACACACTGTACAACTCCTACAATCAACACAACTCTGTAGATCATCGGCCACTATCTCATAACCATAACTCCCATGCACCCCTGATGGTGAAAAGCCATCACAAGATGAACAACAATAAATGAAACCCAAACCAAATTTTCCTACCATCAACTCCTCAACACAAGGATCAATTGCTAACTGATGTACATACCCTGCTGAAGCGTCACTCCAAAACTCCTGCTCTAAGTCATGTATTATCAAGCTATCAACTGCAGGACCTATCACCATGTCGTGCCCATCACAACTCTCATCCCGAGGCATCAAACTATTCCATAACTGATGATAAGCACTAGGAACCAAAGTACATCTCTGTATCAAAATCTCATTAACATGGTCATCAAAGGTAAATTGATGAGCGTACCTCACAATGTAATGCCGATAGAATGCACCAATCTCAGTCAGTGGCTCAGACTGTAATCTAGATGAAACTAACTGCAATTGATCATTAACCATGTTGGAATTGACTACTATCTCTGAAGATATCACCAAGGGAGTAGTATTACTAGTAGGAACCATGCCAACTGTTGACTCACCAACATCACACATGCTCTTTGATACATCTCTAGTCTCTGTGCCATCAGTACTACAGGCCACCACCATGTCAGGCATACAACAATCTGCTACAAAACCCAACTCAACTGAACCTGACTCTAGTGGGAATGAACCTGATATGCCAATGTTAGTATCAAGGATGGATGCATCCCCATCTCCACTGTCTCTGAAAATCTCGGCCATGGACATCCTCAGATCACCAAACACCATAGCTTGTGACTGTATAGAATTAGGTAAAGATTGTAGCCACTCTAACTCCATGGTCACCTTAGCCAAATGAAATTGTGACTCCTTGAAAGCCAACTGTGTACTCTCAAGAATCTCAGAAGTCACCTCAAGTTGCTTAGTAAGCTCACTCACCTCATCTTCCTTGGCCAAAAATGCATCATATGCTGTACTGCCCCACTCCATAAGATAATCTCTGTCAGCTACCAACTGCATATAATTCTGTCTCAAAATTTGAATAGCTTCCCATAAAGAGTGGATCTCTGTCAAGGAAAGATAACTGCCTTCCTGCTCATCACTAGTAGGAGAACCCCATCCATAAACTGCTAACAACTGACGAGCAGAATCAAAATGCTGGCAAGCGATAGCAATGTCTCGGTCACTAAATCTTAATTGATTAGGCACATGATGGCACTGGCTTGACTGTCTTTTACAAACCTCCTTTGATGCACTGTCTAAAGGAGTATCCTCAAAGTCACTAGTCTCTAGAGTATTACAATCCATACCCTGTGAATTAAATCTAAAGCTCATATCAACATACGAAGTATCAAAAACATTAGCACTGCTGTCCAACTCCTTTGTACCCAAGGAAACTAAGTCTTCAAAACTACCCACTACATCCTCCTGGATGTCCTCAATGCCAATATGATCCTGGGACTCATCTGTACACACTGCCAAATATGAAATATCATCAACACATTCCAGCAAGTATGGTTGACTAGATATATGAACAAAGTCCAACACTGGTGTATAAAAACTAATACAAACATCGGATAAGCTCCTGGCACAAGAAAAGACAACACCGTGCAATCTACTAATCAAATCCATGGTAGCACCCAAACAATCACTGCTACCAAAAAGTGTTAATGATTTACAATCAACTGAACCCCAAATGCCAATATAAGAATCTCGAGTCCATATCTGTAAACTAGAATTAGCTAGTAACTCAAGAAAAATCCTGAATTGAGTAATATGACCAATACCAACTAACTCCACATACCTGTCATGATGAGATAATGTAGTGACAATACTGTCTTCACACACCTTCGGCTGGCAGGATAAATCATGTGAAGTACTACTAGCCTCAACCTCATGTGACGAAGCATCTAACTATGCCTGGTACTCTCTCTCAGAAAAGTCATGAATGCTCAATGTCTGCTCATCTACACCAGGTATCTCACCATCATGCACAACAACATCCTCATAATCATCATCCTTGAGGTCAAATATATCTATCACTCTTTGACTAAAATCATCAAATGTAGTTACCTGATCATGACCTTGAGTAGTCATTCCATGATACCACCAATCATAGGCTGCATCTTCCAAGTGTAGACTTGCAATTTGAACAACATCACTCTCCTTCATGGGGTTAAGTGTGAAGAAGGTCTGTAATTTTTGAAGCCATGCTCTAGCTGAAATTTTATTTGTTCCATCAAAAGTAGGTGCTATAAACTTGCTTATTTTATTTTTGAGCTCTCTTCCACTTATGTCATGCTCACTTTTGTATTCTTTCTTGGGCATCAAAGTGTTCATCATATCCACATATTCTCTAAAAGGAATTGAACTACGAAAGTCATCATCTAAGCCATTATAAGTAGCTCTTAATGTAATAAAGTTACTTGTAACCTCTTCCATAGGATTAATGGCTGGATTTGGTACTGGTGGCTCATCTGCAGGCAAGAAAATAGTTTTGGTTGATTTAGATGGTGCAGATTTCAGATTTCTTGGCTCCTCTGAAGTGCTCCCTTTCTCATTAATAGATGCAACTCCTTGTAGTTTTTCTATCAATATTCGCAAAGCCTCTCTAGTTTCTGCCAAACTATCCACTGTTTGCTTCTGAGTGTTTTGGATGTCTTGGAAGAATTTCTTTGCCATCTCATCTGGATCAGCCATACTTTTCCCTTCCTTGGATTTTGTACTTTTTCTTTCAACTGGAGGTTTGATCAAAATTTCTTTATTCTTTTCTCGCTGCAAATATCTTTTTTCTCTTTCACTTAGTTGCATGCAACCATAAATTTTGACATGCAGCTGATTAGAAGCAACATGCAACCACCAAATTCACCAAGAACTAACATTCATATGATTAGAAGTAGAATGCAACCATAAATTTTGACATGCAAGATTTGGGTAGTTATCAAAACTGACATGCAAGATCTGGGTAGTTGTCAAAACTGACATGCAAATTTCTACAACCACCAAATTCACCAAGAACTAACATGAAAATGATTAGAAGTAGAATGTAACCATAAATTTTAACATGCAGCTGATTAGAAGAAACATGCAACCATAAATTATGACATGCAAAATCTGGGTAGTTGTCAAAACTGACATGCAAGATCTGAGTAGTTGTCAAAACTGACCTGCAACTTCTACAAACCCTCAGGCTGGCAAGATCATGGCTCTGATACCACTGAAATGTCCCTTTTCTGATTTTGTATGATATTTCCAACCTTTAATCAGATCTTTAAGATCAAACAACTAATATCACAAAGATCCACCAAATTTCTCAAGAAACCCCAAATCGGGTATGCTAGAAATTGTGCCAAAAGCTTCACAGCTTCACCTATTATTAATAAATTTTAAAGAAGACATTTTTATAGAAATTTTAGCAGCATAACAGCCTACAAAATGAAATTTCTAGATCTATATAGCCTTTACACAGAAGCTCACAAATGTAGGACAAAAACTATGCTCATCGGGCTCCCGAAATTAACACAAAAATGCCCAGAAACACCATAAAAACACTAATAAACTATCTCAGAAGTTTAATCACGTCCCAATACATATATTCAGCTCTATTTTAACAGCTTAGAGTCTGAAATACAGTAGAAACCAAAACTAATATGAAATGCTCAACTGAAAACACCAAACTCATGCAAAAAACACACCCAAAAACCCACAAATCTACACTGTTCAGCACAAAGGCAAACTCTGTATGAGCATGCACATGGAATGGATTCAAACTCCTATCCTTAGCCTTCTTGGAAACCTACAAACTTCCATTCTTGGGTCTCCCTGGAAACCTGCAAACTCCCGTTCTTGGGTCTCCTTCTCCACAGGTTTGGCAGCCTCTGAAGAATAACAAAGAAATCAGCAAAATCAAGTTCTAGAATGAGCCCAAAATGCCTCCAAAACCCCTTAAAAGAGGGCATAACTGTAACTCACGTCCAAGAGAGGTTAATGAAACATATTTTAATAATAATTTTCATTTATTAGTCCAACGGTTTCCAAAGATTAACCCCCTTTTTCTGAAACTTCACTTTCTTGAGCCTGCCTGCCTTAGCAAAGATTATTATTTTTTAATTATTCGAAAAGGGGACATGACATCCTAAGCCAATAGGATTCTCAGAGATATTTTAGTGGCTAAAATTTATATAAGAAAAGGGTTCCCATGAATAGGAGGCATCAGGATTGGCGAATTGACAAGATATTGTTTGATCTATGTTAAGATTTACTCACAATCTTGGCTCCAATTAAATTTTACACCCTTATGTAAGGTCTTTGTGAAGGGTTGTGATCTATTTGCCAATTGTGAGATAAACCTGCCGATAGATTGGAGCTTCCCTATAGTCCTCTCATCTAGTTGATGTTATGAGGTGGTGGCATGTTCATTATTACTTGTACTTTCTTTGGATCTACCTCAATTCCTTTTGTAGAAATGATGTATCTCAAAAACTTCCTTGATGTGACACCAAATGTGCATTTCTTAGGATTGAGTTGAAGACTGAATTTTTCCATATGATCTAGGATGGGCCCCAAATCTTACAATTAAGTATTGCATTTAGCACTTTTGACCAAGGTATCATCAAAGTAGTCTTCCATGGTCTTATGCATCATATCATGGAAAATTGTAGTAAAAGCCCATTGATATGTAGCACTAGGGTTCTTCAAGCCAAATGGCATCACATTCCAACAAAAGGTTCCCCATGCACATTTGAAAGTTGTTTTCTCCTAGTCTTCTAGCACAATTTTTATCAGATTGTATCTAGAAAAACTATCCATAAGTGAGTACATCTCATAGCCAATGATCATGTCCATGATCATATCAATATTAGGGACCAGAAAGTCATCGTTAGGACATGCCAAGTTAAGATCATTGAAGTCTGTACAAACCCTAATAGATTTATCATGCTTGGAAACTAGAAAAATATTGGATATCCATTCAGCATAATCAACTGCGCGGATGAAGCCAAATTTTAGAAGTTTCTCCAGTTCCACTTTGACAAGCAATGCAACATGAGGATGCATTTTCTAAAGCTTTTGTTTAACTAGTTTGATGTCTGGTGCTATGGACAAGTGATGCATGATAAGATCGGCATCTAGCCCTGGCATGTCAGAGTATTTCCAAGAAAAAATTATTTTCTTTTCTTTGAAAAAGTTAATGAATTCTTCCTTTTCCTCAGGTGACAATGACTGTGCCAGATGTATCATATGAGGATGTTCTTCTATGCCCAGGTTCATTGATTGCATTGGCTCTATTAACACTGATGATCTCTCTTGAAAGTGACTGGGAAGTGCATCAAATATCTCATTCATGAGCACCTCAGAGAGATTTTCACCCTTGGATACATCTTTTGTTTTCACTTTTTTGGGTTCCAACACTGCCACAATGTAGTTTTCACCATCGGCCCTTTTGCATTTTTTCTTTTTAATTATATGACTGAGATATTTGATGTCAGTCTCATTCATGTTGACACTTTTCTCATTAGTGGAAGACATTATAGGTTCGATAGCATTTAGATAACAGGCGAGAACATAGTCATTCTGGAACATGGGGACTTTGTTAGATGCATTAGGGTTCCAGTCTATAAGCTCAAGATGTGTGAGTGAGAGAGTAGTGGCTAGTTCAATTGCATTCACAATATAGTCATTAAGTGCTTGGACTAGTAATTTGAGACCTTCAGTGACCTCGTCCATAGGTGTGTTCGAACACCTCTGAGTACGAATGTCAGCAATTGGCGACTCTAGGACACTAGTTGGATTAGACCCATGCAACCTAACCCTAGACGTTTCACCCACTTCGATTTGGTTTTCATAGGCATGCACTTGATTAATGTCTTTATCAATAGTTGCTTCCAAAAGAGAATCAAACTCATATTCCTTAGAATCAGTGCTACATGGTGAGAGACTATAGAACTCCCCAATAGTGATAGGGACATACTCACCCTCATCCTCTAGGTTCTTACACAAATACTCAATACAGAATGACTGAATAGATTCTCCCTTTTCTAAATGATATTTGAGTAGCTTAGTATTGTCCTCAGAAGAGTCACTAGTATCATCCATAGTGCTAACACATGGCACAAAGTCATCTGGCTCAACAAAGAATTTAGCGAGGTCATGAGGAATAGGATGAGGATAGGAATCCTCATCATCAGATTCTTCCTCTCGAGTATTTGACTTAGCTTGTGACTCATTTTCAAATGAACACTCAGGTGTTGGTGTGAATTTATTTGGTCCTAAATGGAAAGGAACCTTCTTAAATCCTAGGCTAGTTGTATCATTGTTACTTTCAGCTATTGCTTTGATAGCATCAATTAGGCCATTGTTATTACACCCAATAGGGTCAGTTCCCTTGTAACCAAAATGGTTCATAAGCCTAAGACCAGGCCCATATTTCTTAGGAGTGATTTCTTGAGCTTGCTCTATTAGGTCCACTGGAGCCTCTTCTCTATAAAGCCATGCTGCAATGGCTCTATTTTCACTTTCATCCTCTAAGGGCACTGTAGCCTTGATAAAAGTGCCACTATACTTGGTCTGGGGTGTCAACACAAATGATTTCTTTACCTTTTAGGGTCTCCCATAATGATGAGGAGATTCTGGAAGAGATGTCAATGATAGTACTAGTTCAATGTGATACTCTCCCATGCCAGTTTCTTTTAGTTTGAATGATTGCTTGATTTGTTTCAGCTTATTGTCATGATAATCAGTGGATTCATAGTTAGCAGGAACAAAAGTTTCAGCAGCCTTGAGCATATTGTAGGTGTAGCTATTAGTGGCAAGAATAGTAACTTCGGAGCCATGAAATGGGAACTTAATGCATTGGTGGTATGTGGATGGCACAACACGCATCTCATGTATCCATGGATGTCCTAACAAAATGTTGTAAGCCAAGGGAATGTCAAGCACCTGATAAGTGACATCCCTTTCTATAGGACCGACGTGAATGGGTAAAACCACAAGACCTAGAGACTTTCATTCCACTTCATCATACGCTTTGATAGTGATCTTTCATTGAGGATAAATAGAGTCTGTTAGAGTAATTATTTTTTTGCACTTATTAATTAAATCACTTTGATTTAATTAATTAAGTTACCTATTACTCTAGTTTTCTTAAGCTATCTTGTAGGTGCATATAATTAATATTTTATTAATTATATTGTGTAACCTAGCTTTTTTAGGCTTTAGGTTACCCTTTTCAGGTTTTGATCTCCTTTATAAGGATTGATCTCTTTGTATTTTTTATTATGAAGATCTGTTGAATAATATTTTCTTCATCTAAGTTTTTTAGATCAAACCCTTGCCTCTTCTTGTCTTTTTCTTCTTTGTGACAGGTTTTTTGCATGCAAGTTTTTTTGGGCTTTGTGGATTTTTTGTGCACTTTTGCTCAAATCCTACATGGTATCAGAGCCAGATTTGTTGTAGCTTGTTTGGTGTTTCAAGAAAAAGGGAGAACAAGGGTTTGGAAGATCAGATCTGGTGTTTTTTTGAGCTTTTTCTAAAAAAATAAGGGATCACCAATTTTTGAAGCAGTTTGAGGCCAAACAGACATCACGGATGGATTTAGAAGGTGTCAAAACCCTCATTTTGATATAAAATTTGTCTATTTTGGACAACGTTGGTCTGGGAGGCAAATTTTTTTTGCCCACAGGGTCGTAGAGCCCTTGGCAAGCAGTCCAAGGCAAAAAATTCCAAAAAAAAGTGAAAAAATTTATGCGCAAGCATTTTTAGCCTGCGACAGTTAGTAAACCATAGCGAAACTGCTAGCAGTTAACTGCTGCGGTCACTGCTGGCAGAAACTGCGAG
Organism: Cupressus sempervirens; assembly: GCA_028749045.1. Lineage (NCBI taxonomy): Eukaryota > Viridiplantae > Streptophyta > Pinopsida > Cupressales > Cupressaceae > Cupressus > Cupressus sempervirens. Next base: position 858,255,852 of record CM053792.1, on the reverse strand, counting down.
CAGTTACCGCTAGCGGTCCGTAGCAGCTCCGCTAGTGGCTCTAGCTGTGGCCTTGTCGCAGCTTTGTCTAGTGGTAGTGCTCTACCCTTCTGCCACCCTGGTCACCACTTCGCCGGTGGTGCATGGGTGGTGCTCTTTTTTTGTTTTTTTTTAAATTATTATTTTTATTTAAAAAAATAATGTTTGCATTTTTAGAGGCCCTGTCGGTTTTTCTTCCGTAACTTGAGCATACAAATGTATTTTTTCAATCTAAAAAATGCGTTGGAAAGCTGGTTCCGAGATGAAGATGATGGTATAGGTGTTTTTGGGTTTTGATGTAGTTTGGTTTCCTATTTTGGTAGTCAAAGCTGGATGTTCTGTTTTGCACTTCGGGAGGCATATCTTGAGCATCTGATCTCCAATTTTGGACTTCTTTATATCGCTGGAAAGCTCTTTCTATGCTCTAACTAATGATGCTAGTTTTTTTTCTAGATTCTTTTCTAGGAACATCCTATTCATTATTTTTCATTTTAGCATTTTGGTGGATATCCTATTTGTTTCAGTTCCGGGGATCAATTTTGTTGCTTCAGATACTTTGTTTTGGGCTCTACCTTCTATTTTTTCAGTCTTATGTTTTTTCTAATCATTGTTGATATTCATTGTAAGCATCTTTATGCAACACACTAAGATAAAGTGCCACTCTTGTGTTTCGGGATCCTTTTCATCGTTGTGATTTGTTGTACTCACACTATTTTATATAGTGCCATGGGGGGGATAGTTGTTTGCTGCTTATAGGCCCTCTTTCTCTTTTGCCTCATGCAGTGTCGGTGACACGTGCCTTTATAGGTGTTTGTACCTCACTCTCGATGTATTTGGTTCCTATATTGTAGGAGATTTTTGGCCCATCTTTTCAGTTGCCTGTAACCTAACCCCATCTGCATTATGGGGGGGTTATATAGTTGTTCTATGCTTCCTTGGTTCGATGGTTCATTGGTGTGAGCTATGTATTTAGTACTTGATCCTACCTATTAGGCGATTTTAGTGGCTGCCTACCTATGCATTTTAGTGAGATGGATCATCTACCATATAGACACACTCGGTTCATGCCTTCTATTTCCATGGAGGTTCTACAGATCAACATTTTGACAGAGTTTTGCAGTTCTTCATGCTTCAGTGATTCTCTTCTGATCTCTTTGTTCCTTTTTCTAGAACATTCTTTTCTATCTCTTTTTGGAGTAGGGTTTTTCCCATGTGGTTTTCTCTATTTCTCCTCTTTATAAAGAGTTTGTTGTGATTGGGTACCTGATCAAGCCTTGTTGCTGGGACCCATTTTTCCTTCTTTCATAGTTGTGCTAGGTTAGCTTACCTCCTGAGCTTTGCTTAAGGGGGGGTGTTAGAGTAATTATTTGTTTGCACTTATTAATTAAATCACTTTGATTTGATTAATTACGCTGCCTATTACTCTAGTTTTCTTATGCTATCTTGTATGTGCACATAAATAATATTTTAAAAATTATATTGTGCAACCTAGCTTTTTTAGGCTTTAGGTTACCCTTTTCGGGTTTCGATCTCCTTTATAAGGATTGATCTCTTTTTATTTTTTATTATGAAGATCTGTTGAATAATATTTTCTTCGTCTGAGTTTTTTAGATCAAACCCTTGCCTCTTCTTGTCTTTTTCTTCTCCGTGACAAGTTTTCTACATGCAGGTTTTCTTGGGCTTCATGGATTTGTTGTGTGCTTTTTCTCAAATTCTATAGAGTCCTCAAAATAATTCAATTGTCTAAGAAGAGCAGCAAAGACAATATTTAGGCCAATGCCATTATCAATGAGTACTTGACGAACATGTATTTGATGGATCATAAACTCAATGTGTAGAGGTTGATTGTGTGGGTGACTGAATGAGTTATCATCCTCCTTGGAGAAGGTCATAAGATAAGGCAAGGTCAGGTGACCTACCATGGATTAGAATCACTCAAGATCAAGATCTTGTGGAACATTTTCCTCAGCGAGGGCTTTGTCCATAATCTACCTGTGAGCAGGCGAGATTTTAAGTAGCTCAAAGATGGAAATCTGAGCATTAGTTTGTTTCAATTGATCGAGAAAACTATAACTGGTTGCCATCGAGTTCATTGTGGGTTTTGCACCTTTGTTAGATGGACCAACAAGGGCTTTGTCTTTGTGTTGTTAAAGATCAGAAGTAGAAGGCATAGGGCTTTTGAGCAACAACTTGGCATGAGAGCAAGTGACAACATTAGCACAGTGTTGTGAGGGTGTATTATCCATTACGTTGAGAGTAGGGCCCCTCAAGACAAATGGTGTCTTAGGCTTGTCGTTATCTTGTTTTCCCTTAATGGTAATAAAATTGCAGTATTCATAATCCATAGGTTCAACCATGTTGATGACATTGTCATTATTGGAATATGCATAGTTCACCTTATTGTTGGATTGTGGTTTCAAAGTCTCTCCTTTTTCATAAGCTAGGAAAGGCTCTTTGAACGCCTTGTGGTCCAAGTTTTTGTTATGTCCATCTACCACAAGATCACTAGCATCAATCATGTTCTGGACTTTATGGCGCAAGTTTATACAGTTGCTAGTTTTGTGTCCCTTATTTTGGTGATACTCACAGAATGAGATTTCATTCCACCATGGTGGATGTGGTTGTGGATCATAGGGATGAGGATTGTCCATTGGGGAAATAAGCTTGTGTTGTAGAAATTTTTTGTAAACCACATCTAGAGGTTCACCTGAGGGTGTGTATTCTTGCTTAGGACGTGTGGCCCAAGAATTTCTCAGTTTGTTCTCCGATGTCTTGTTGTCAAGAGGAGGTTTCTAACTGTTTTTGGCCACTTTGAGGCCATTTATGAGATTAAATGCCACTTTAGCAGGTTTGGGAGTGACATTTTCATCGACTTCATCATGTAAAATTTCTCAGTTCTTGTTGACATATTTGGTTTTATCCCTTTTGGAAGTAGAACCTTGTTTTGCATCCTTCTAAAGAATAAGTTCACCTTTCTTGACCATAAATTCCTTGATGCGGATAGCCTGTGTGATCATGTCTTCAAAGGTACATGGACCTTGAAGTTGGACTCTATATCCAAAATTGGGTAGGAGGTTATCACTAAAAATGTCAAGCTTCTCTGTTTCTAGAATTTTACAGGAATACTTAGTGTATAGTTGTCTCCACTATTGGAGAAATGTGAGAAAAGGATCTCCAACTTTCTGCTTAAGGTTGCATAGATCTCAAATATTGATAGGGCATTGTATGTTATGAGAATACTGCTGGACAAATAGATTGGCAATTTTGTCAAATGTCTTGATACCATGAGGCAAATGTGAGAACCACTCCAAAGCTTGACCACCTAGGCTTCTAGGGAATAAACGCATGAGATATGTTTGATCGTGTATAAACTCCATAGACAAAGCACCAAATTCCTGCAAGTGATCTTGGGGATCAGTAGTACCAAAGTACTTGTCATACTTGGGTATCTCTATGCCTTGTGGGAAAGGTGGCATGTTTATGCTTTTGTCAAATGGAAATGGACAAAGAGCATTCAATGTGTATGTTTTCTTGGGTTTCTCCTTCTCATGCATCATCTGAGCCAGTTGGTCTTGCATAATTTTCAATTTTTTTTGGAGTTTAGAAGTCTCAATTTCTTCTTTAGGTGTGATAATGGTTTTCACATTGAAATGAGAGGGCAACTTAGCTCCCTCTTGGGCAAGTTTGAGAAAGTACTTTTCTTTTTCCTCGTTGAGTAGGATTCCCATGACCTTTTGAAAGTATTTGTCTCTTTGACATTTTGCTATGTGTTCAGGGAGTATTTCCACCTCTTCTTGTTCCTCATCGGTGTCGTGGTCTTTCTCTTTCTCTTTGTCATTCCTAGGTGGTTCTTGATGTCGACTATAACTACCATGTTTAGGTTCACGATTAGTCATTGTAGGAACATGTTCAGTTTTAGTGTGTTGTGTTTCGAAAGGTCTTTTGAAAAAGGAGTCAGACATCATGTTTGGTGATACATGACCTCTACCTTTCTTAGTGTCCTCTTGGTGTAAAGGATTCCTAATTTTTTGTAGGTTTATGAAAAATGTTTGCTAAATTTGAGGTGACCTGATAGGTGAGGGAGATCAAGAAGATGCCTCACTAGCCGAACTAGATACAAATTGTGTAACGAAAGGTACGTGACCTTTGCTGTGATTATGACCCCTAGCATGACCTCGCCTAGGTCTAATAGGATAAAACACATTGCTGCTCCTAGTTGCGATAGTCATAGACAAGGACAAGGAGCAAAAACTTGGACAAGGACTACACTAAGACTAACTCTCAATAGGGTAAAACAAGAATGCTATTTACTAAGGCAATAGTAGTCTGATTCGAAGGCTAGAATAGCCAAAGGTTATGACTATCATAAGACAAAGTATGAAAAGCATTAAGGAACAAGAATATGGAGAAGTAAAAGATAAGACTAGTTAGAATGCAGATCGCAAATCTTTGGTTCAGCTAAATGCCACTATTCAGGGCTGTGCATAGACAAAAAATGATAACTTAGTGTAGGAAACTAACTAGACAAAGATCATAGATTGGTCAAACTGACTGATTTGACAATTTTAGAGCAAGATTTCACATGAAGATTCTCTATAAGCCACATGAGGAAGTTCACCAGGTTGCACGAAGACTCATGACAATAGTTTAATTTTGCGCGAGGACTCTCTGTGACTCGCATGAAGAAGTTGCAGGACAGCTAAGATAGTGGCAAGATCTCATGTGGGTATATGAAAGATCTTGCATGAAGACATAAATAGGCTCACACAAAAAGATGAATTCTCACATGAGAAAGTACAAGTCTGTGCATGATAATCAATACTAGATTAACAATAGCATTGGATTTCGAAGAGATTTTTAGACTATTCAGATAGATTGGACAAATTTGTCAAAAAAATTTGATTGAACAGGCAATGAGGTTAACAATAAGACATTTGGACAATGTTTCAGGATTCAATCAAGGTAATGTATTTGAATAAGATAGTGGGAAGCAAGTAGTAGTCAAAAATAGTCTTGCCGAGGGCAAAGCAACTCGACAGGATAGGGGAGTCTTGACCTTTGTTTGTTGTAGATAGTTTTGGACTTGTCTATGACTCGAGAACAAAAATGCTTTTATCCCTAAAAATAAAAATTTTTAGAGAAGGAAAAACCTTTGTCCCACATCTTATGCACATGTGTGTACCTCACACAACCATGTCACCCCCTAGAGGGCATCTGTGTTTTTGGTATATTCAAAAGACTCAATAGTATACGCTGAACAAGTGCCCTTGTGGTAGGGAATAAGTGTGTATACCACCTTCAAACATCCAGTAGCATGCCTATGGAAAGTTCTATAGGAGAGATTCTTCTCCCTCCTTGCATAAAGATTATGACTCCTTTTGAAGGTGAATCGGGTGGCTTCTAACTCCAAGATTTTTACTTAGCTTTCATTCGTATTAATTCTCGATGGCTCTGTAAGTGGAGTTGAGACTAGTAGCCCACACCAGCATCTAAAAGTGCACACACTTGCTTAGCAAGACTGGGGCCAATGCTAGCCAGTGCATCAGATAGAGCTTCCCCTTGATATGCGATATCAAGAATCAAGGGAAAGAAATTAATCTAGCTTTGGAGTCTTTCACTCTACAAAGCATCTTGTTTATAGTGAGTTGGAATCTTTGGCCAAAGGAGTGTGCTCACTTGGATCGTTCTCAGAGGTTGGATCACTCTGATAGGCCCTCTAAAGGATTGACTCGTACTGGTGGTTTGATTGCAAGGGTCAAAGTTTTTGATTTCCCTCAAGGGGAAAGAGCATACTCCTCTACCTGACTTTCTCACCCAAACACACAAAAAAAGTTGATTTATTGACTTAGCTTAATCAATCCAGACTCGTCCTTTCTCAAGATTTTGATTCCCTAAAAGGAAATCATTATCTCGTCATATAAAAGGACCCATACTAGAGAACCACTAAGCTGCTTGCCTTCTTCAGAATGTCATCTTTCAGAAGTGTCTAGGTTTCTGATTCACCCTTGGTCATGACCTCTAGGTGGTGAAGAGCATAATCCCCTATTCTTCTATCTTGCACCCTAGGAAGTTCACAAGCCTGTAATTAATCTATGTTTGGAAAGAAAGAAATAAGACATGTTGTTTTGTGGGTTTTAAAATTGGTCTTCGTCAAACATATCTTTGGCAATCATCCTGCAGGCAAATCGTTAGTACATGTTTGAGTGGGTTATATAAGGAATCTTTGACAAATCATCTTGTAGATAGCAGTTAAGCTGCAAAAGATCAAAGAAACAAAACAACACAGATTCCAAGAAAAGTACGTTAAGGAAATAGAGTAAATTGCAAAGTGAAAATGCCTAAAACAGAGGTTGTTGTTACAAGATCTCTAGCAGAGCCATGTGAAATATTTTTACGACCCATGTGAAGAAATAAGGTCCCACATGAAGACTTGCGTTCTTGGGAACTTTCTCACATGAACCAAAAAGATTCTTTGCACGAAGATTAAGAATCCTCACGCAAAAATGAATTATCTCGCATGAAGATTCAAGAATCTATATGAAACTGTACAGACAGAGAGCTTGAAAATTAATTAAAAAAATGCAGAGAAGGCCTGAGAAATTGATTTTCTCGGCCCCACTGTGGGCACCAAAAATGTATGCATGTAAATGTGGCCTCTGTTTAAGACACACACTTCAACACTGTCATTGTATGCAGATTCATCCTAGAATAAACATGAGATTATTCACCCAAGAATAGTCCTGCAAGACAACTTGTTGCCTTCTATCTAAAGGGGTTTTTCCTGTTTAATATCGTCAAATTCAAGGTACAGGCAGCTAGACCCTCTAAGAATGAAGGATTTAAAGAAATGAATCTAGTCTAGATGAATGTGCAAAGTATTCTAAATGTGTTACGTAATTAAGCTAAGAACATGTAAAATGAACTATATTAAGCATATGCATAATTAAACTAAATCAGATTAAGCTAGGAATATAAATATGCACAAATATGTGAGCTAAGTGAATATGAATTTCAACAGCAATTCGATATCAATTCAATTCAATGCCTGTAGTGAGGAATTATGAGCTTCTTCAATAGAATTCCTGGAATCCATCCATGAGTGAGATCAACTCAGATCGACGGTCATGATTGAAGCAAAGATTCAGTTAAGATGGAAAATTCCTTGTGCAAGTGAAGTGAATTGTTTCAGATCTGAGTGTGATGAGTAGTTAACTGAACTTTTCATGAGTATGAGAGAAAGTTAACTAGATTGTTTTCAATTTTGAAAAGTAGTTCACTCAAAGTTTCCATTTAGAACTAAGGAGAGGACTAGGAAAGATATTTAATTTAATAAAATGAGATATGATCTCATAAATACTTTTCTATTTAATTAAATAATTTTCATTTTAATTAATTAGAAATACCTTCCCCATTTAATTAAATAATTTTCATTTTAATTAATTAGAAATACCTTCTCCATTTAATTAAATAATTTTAATTAATTAGGATAGGCATATTTATTAAATTAAATAAATTTAATTCCCTAGTACATTAGCCTTAGGAGGTAATTTAATTCAATAAAGTATAAATACTTTAAATTAAATTAAATTTAAATCAAATAGGTTTAATGTGACCAATATGAGTAAATACTTATAGGAATTAAATAAGTAGTATGATTAATGTAGATTAGGGTTTTCTGCATCTGACAATTAAGTCAAGTAGCAATAATAAGAATGAAAATTGCCTAGGGACATAGCACTTAGGATTGATTGAAATAGACCAAAATTGGTGATCATGACAATGAGCTAATTTTGGGGTATTACACTTACAGGAAATGATGATTTGTGTAAACCATTTTTGAAAGAAATGAGTAAAGAATTTGAAATGTCTATGTTTGGAGAGATAAAATTATTTGTTGGATTATAGATACAATAGAACAAAAATGGTATCTACACCATTCAATCTAATTATATCAAGGAGATATTGAAGAAGTTTTGAATAAAAGATTCAAGACCAGTTGGAACTTCTATGTCTCCTGGACATAAACTCTCTAGAAATGATGATTCTAGAAAAGTAGATCAGGCCACATACATATCAATGATTAGAAAATTGTAGTATGTAGTACATACAAGAACTGATATTGCTCTAGCAGTTGGAATAGTGGCAAGATTCTTAGCAAATCCTATAGAAAATCACATGATGACAATCAAGAGAATCATTAGATTTGTAAAAGGTACTGAAGACTATGGCTTATGGTATAAAATTGTAGGCAATTTTTACTTGAAGGTATTTACTAATGCTGATTGGCCAAGAAGTCTTGATGATAGAAAAAGAACTAGTGGTGGAGCATTCTTTCTTGGTAAAAGACTAGTGTCTTGGACAAGAAAGAAGAAAAAAAGTACATCTTAATCCACAAAAGAGGAAAAATATGTGGCAACAATAGTTAATTGTTCTAACATTGTTTGGTTTAGACAACCATTAGAAGGATTGAAGATAGAGATCAAGGATCCAATAGTCATATACTGTGATAATGCCAATGCAATAAATATATCAAAGAATCTAGTTATGCATACCAAAACAAAGCACATTGCTATAAAATATCACTTCTTAAGAGAGTTGGTGCAAGATAAAGAAGTAAGATTGGAATATGTTAATACAAAAGAATATATTGTAGACATATTCACCAAGCCATTACCTAAGGATGCATTTCTATATTTAAGAGGTACGCTAGGGGTCATTCCCCTATTTGAAGTTCACTAAATAAAGCTTAGTGATGCATCAACTAGAGCAAGTTGATTATCAAATAGTTGATGCAAAATTGCCAAGGGCATATTGCAAATGAATCAGTACATAAGGTGCATTGATATTATCAAAATTGTTGTCTTTGGCATGTGTTGTCAAAGAGGGAGAAGTTTACTATCATATCTCTCAGAAATTTTTGCTATTACAAAGAGGGAGAAGTTCTATAAGAAATATCAAAGAGGAAGAATAAAATCGGTAGAAGATTGTTGCAAACAAAAGTTTTCTAACAAAGGGAGAAAGCTGAAGAGCTCACGTTGACAGAGGGAGTCTTGTTCTCAAAATTTCATTGTGCTATGACATGTTGGGTTGCTATCAATGCCAAAGAGGAAATTATTGGATACAATTGATTAATTCTGTGTTGTCTTTGATGTTACACAAATATCATATCATTATCAGTTAGTGCATGCTAAGATCACTTGAATAGTGAAGATAGTTCTCTATGTCTACCGAGCATTCCTATTTAGAAGATAGTGTCTACCAATTTCACTCGGGCATCAAAGAAAAAGCATGCAAAAGATGAGTGTTAATTGAGCTCACTCATTTAATGAAGGAAATATCAAATGGATTTAGTTGCATTCAATTCAAGTCATCTAATTGTTACTCTCTAATCATTCTAGTAGTGATCTAAATCTCTTAACAGAGTTGGCTTAAAAACCATTAAAAAATCCTTTAATAAGGTGGTAGTTTCGTTAAATTGTCTAAAGACCTATAACAAGGCCACTCCTAACAAGGTGATTAAATCCTTAAACAGGGTCACACCTGACAGTGTGTTTTGTAACCTTTAATAGGGTTGGCTCCTAACATGGCTCACTTCAGAAGAGTGAAAAATAGTAACTAGTTGCAATTGGTGGTTTTCCCAAATTAGGTTTCCACATTAAATATTGGTGTCATATGTGTTTATGCTATTTATTTTATGCTTGCAATTAAGATAAAGTAATGATAATCACTAATTACAACTCATGATTTGCAAAGTTAAGTCATTACCGAGTACATTTAGTATTTACTAAATTACAACATTAACTGTATGCATACTGAGTATCAGTATTTCAATTTTGAGAGTTTTCTTTTGCTGACATTCAAAGGGATCTAGGATTTAATTTTCATAGTAAATGATCCACCCCTCCCCTCTCAGGTACTCTTATATTTCCAACATGTTTCACTTGGCTTACACTAAAATTGACTTTTTCTTGGTTCTAACTGATTTTTTGCTCAGCTTGTACTAACTTTTCTCAGCACCTACTGTCCACTCGGTCAAGCTTGAAAGACAAAATCCATTTAACTTTTTCTTCTAAACTTAATCAGTGTAACCAATCTTTGCAACCTTAAGTAGATTATCAATGCACTATAATATCACTATCTTAACTAAGTCTTTTACTCCTTTTCATATCATAACTCAACCATTCCTCTAGGTGCTATTGTTACCTCATTTGATCAAATCCTCTTCATCAGTCAAATTAATGAAAGTACTTAACTCATATAAGCAATTGCCTTACAAGAAAGTAGTAGGTTTGACATTAGTGACAAAACAACGATTGAAACACATTTATCATACTTATATCAATCTATTTTCAACAATCTCCTTCTTTGGCATTGATGGCAAACTAAACTAACCAGACTTAATTAGTAAGACCAACAAAATACCAAATAGAAAATAATTTCGTGTATTGAAATCTCTCCCTCTATCAATAGCTTCCATCTTCTAAATAGGTTACAAAATTCTGTTATATCAATAGACAATCAACTCATCTTTATGACTCCCTCTTGATCACTTATTATATCTCCTTCAACATTATCTCTCTCTTACTAGGTAGATGTAGTCAGTAGATACACTTTCTCTCTTAGCAGTAATAATTTCTCCCTCATATAGTGTGTTAGGATTTCTTCCTCTTTTTTAAGTTCCTTTATGTTCTTTCAATAATGTCTCCCCCTTTAATAATAATCTCTACTCCCTCATAGTATTTCTCCCTTCAATATCTCTTAGCTTCCTATTTAGTTTCCTTGTATATCTCCCTCTTTGAAAAAAATGCCAAAGACATGTCACCTTCATATGCATATATGATATTTTTCAGTTTCTTCCTTTGTAACCTTGCTTGTGACTAATTTATAGCTCCAACTCTTTAATTACTTTAGGTAACTCCTAAAGTAAGATCTACTGCATCAATGTGTAACATATGTCAATCAACTTGTTTGATGTAGGGCACTCCTCATGCTTCTTAGATAGCCTTTGATAGGGCTATCACCCCTAGTTTACCTCTTAGATACACATGAGAATCCTTAGGTAATCTTTTGTGAAGATATCAAAATTTTGTTCTTTTGTGTTAACATATTCCATCTTAACCTCTTTATCTTGAACTAATTTTCTTAAGTAATGATACTTGATTTCAATGTGCTTAGTCTTTTTATGCATCGCATGATTCTTTAATATATTTATAACACTTGTATTATCACAATAAAGTATCAAAGGTTCAGTGATTTCCTCCTTCATACCTTTGAGTAGCTATTTGATCCATACAATGTTTGTATAATTTACTATAGCAGCAACATATTCAGCTTCAATAGTAGATTGACTAATGTAGTTTTGTTTCTTGCTAGTCCATGTGACCAACCTCTTGCCCAAGAAAAATGCTCCTCCATTGGTGCTCTTTTTGTCATCAATATTTTCAGCCCAATTAGCATTAGTATCGGCTCTCAATTCAAATTTCTTATTCTTCTTATAGTATAGACCATAGTCCTCTGTTCCTTTCAGATATGTCATTATTCTCTTTACTACCATCAAGTGATTCTTCCTAGGGTTAGCAGAGAATCTTGCAACTATCCCTATAGATAATGCAATATCAAGTCTCTTATGTAGTACATATTGTAAATTTCCAATCATAAACATGTTTAATGTTTGATTCACCTTAGCTGAATCATCATTCTTTGACAATTTATGTCCTGTCAACATAGTTTTACTTACTAGCTTGGAATCTTCCAATCCAAAAGTTTTTAGCATCTCCTTAACATAATTTGACTGAGTGATGTATATACCATATTTCATCTGATGTACTTGTAAACCCACAAAGAACTTGATCTCTCCAAACATAGCATTTGCAAAATCATTACATAAAGTATCTTGAACTCCAAATATTATATCATCAACAAATATTTTAGATAAAAAAATACCTTTGCCTTTCTCTATCTTCAAGTACAGATTTTTGTTATCATCAATCCTCTCAAATCCAATCTTCACAAGATAATTGTGTAGTCTCTCATACCATGCTCTTGGTGCTTGCTTCAAACCATATAAAGATTTGTGTAGTCTGCATACCATATTTTTGTTGTTAGCATCAAAAAATCCTTCTAGCTATTCTATATAAATATCTTTCTCTAATATACCATTCAAAAATGTAGATTTAACATCCATTTGATAAAATTTGAAACCTTTGTATGCAAAGTAAGCAAGCAAAGTTCTTACTCCTTCCAATCTAGCAATAGAAGTGAATGCCTCTCCATAGTCTATCCCTTCTTCTTGTGTGTATCCTTTACAAACTAATCTTTCCTTATTCCTTGTGATTCACCATTTTAATCTAACTTGTTTCTATATACCCACTTAGTACTAATCACATTTTTATCTTCTAGTCTAGGAACTAGAGTCCATGTCTTATTTTTCTCAATTTATTCAATCTCTTCTTACATGACTTTACTGTAGTCCAAATCTTCTAAGGAATCTTTCACTACTTTAGGTTCTTGTAGGCTCAAAAAACATGTATAATTTCTCAACTTGTTCCTTTTCATTGGTCTAGCATCTTTATCTCCAATGATTTGTGCAATAGGGTGATGTCTCTTGACATACTTAGACAAACTCGGTTTAACTCTGGCTTCTATATTTGGTCTCTCAACTTTTGAATCACTATGTAACTCTCTATCAAGTAGTTCAAAATCTCTTTCATGTACACTAATCTTATAATCAGAATGTGCTTCAACTTCATTTTGTAACTTGGCACCTAAATGTAGCTTAGTTCCTGACTGCAACTCGAAATTCATAGTATGTGAATCGATAGTCACTGAAACTTGTTGTTGGTTTGCAACTTGATTTACAACATCTTCATTAGTAGGCTTACCTTTATAAAAGTATTTGAATTATTTGTATTCTCCTGGTTCCTTCATAGGTTCAACCTCATACACTTTTGTATATTCATCAAATTTCACATTTGCACTTTCCATAACTTTGTTAGTGTTGATATTTAAACACTCATAATCTTTGCTTCTAATGGAATAACCTAGAAATATACCTAAAGGGTTTGAGAAAATATGCAAATAAAATTCATGAAGCCCTCGAATACTTGCATGTAGAAAACCTATCTCAGAGAAGAAAAAGACAAGAAGAGGCATGAGTTTTCTCTAAAAAATATGTAAATTGTATTCTCATATAAAGAAAAGATAATTAAATTACAAAGAGATCAATCTTTATAAAAGGAGAAAGCAAAAAATGCATAAAGTAAAATCTTAAGAAGGGAGAAAAGGTAATTTAATTAATGAAATTAAATTAACCTTTTTCTCTAACCCCTCCCCCCCTTAAGATGAGAAACAATGCAGTTACAAACAATGCAAAAAGTGCAAGGAAAATATAATGTACTATTGAAAGAAAACTTGGGTCCTAAAAAAAAGGCCTGATAAGGTACCTAATCACAACAAAATCTCTATGAACTAGAGAAATAAAGAAAACCCAATGGGTAAAACTCTACTCTAAAAAGAGATAGCTAAAAGCTTAGTGAAGGACTGTAGAAGCCTCCAACTAGAGGAATGTTCTAGAAAAAAGGAACAAAGAATGATAATGAAGAAAACCACTGAAGAATGTAGAAGTTGCAAGCTCTTTCAAAAAGAAAATGCTGATATGTAGAACCTCCTCTAAAATAGAACTTGGCCAGGTAGAGAAGACTATAGTCTGCATTGAATCAAGAGGAAAACAAAGACAAACAACTAAACTCAAAAATATAGATGGCATGAAATACCAAATCCTAAAGATATGATCAATCAAACCAAGGAAGCATGAGAAACAATAAAAGAACCCCCCCTAATGTAGACAAGGGTGAGGTGATAGGCAGCTGAGAAAGTGGGCCAATATCTCCTACAAAATAAAAATTAACCAAGAACATTGAGAGTGAGGAAGAGGTATAGACACATATAAAGGAACGTGTCATCAACACAACGTGGGGATAATGTTATGGAAGGGACACTCACTTGACAAAGGAAGAGGGCACTAAAAGGCAAACAACTACCCCCCCCATGGAACTTTATAATGTAGTGCAAGTACAATAAGTCAAAATGATGAAAAAGATCCTAAAAATGAAAGGAGTGACACTTTATCATAATGCATTTGCATAAATATTCTTACAAATGATATCAAAAATGATAAAAAAGGGTAAAGAGCTATTACAACAGATAGTATAGCCCAAAAGAAGAGATCCCATGCCACAAAAATGATCCTCAGACTTGAATCATCTAAGATATCCACCATAGGGGAAAAAAGAAAAAATATGATAGAAAGGGCATGGAGTAGAATCTAGAAGAAATTATAGCATTTCTAAAAAGAGGACTGAACCAACTTTCCAAAAAAATAACATTTTTATAGGAAGTTCAAGATATGCCCTCTGGAGTGAAAAATTGAACATCTAGCTTTGATTTCCCAAACAGGCAATCCAACTAAATCAAAATTAGAAAAACCTACACCATTATCTCCATCTCAGAACTAGCTTTTGGTGCTTCTTTTAGATTGAAAAAAGATGCCCATATGCTCAAGTTACGATGAAAAAACCAATAGCACCCCTAGAAATGCATCTAAAAAATTCTTATTTTTTAATAAAAGAAAACAAAAAATAATTAAAAAAATCCCATCGCCGACGGAGTAAAGCATGGGCAGTGATTGCTGGTGGCATAGTCACAATGGTAGGTCCATGGTGGAGGGTAGAGTGGAGGCACTGGTGATGGTTGCTGGAACCTAGCGCCTACAATTGTTGAAGCCACTACGGTTGGTGGGAGCACGAGCAGTCACTGCCAGTGGTCATGGTGACTGTTGACATTTTTTTAAAACACACAACCCAAATAGCTCAAAAATGAAAATTTTAAATTTTTTTGCATCAAATTGCATGTAGAGGCTGTACTGCTCTACTATGCAAATTTTTTTTCCCTCCCAAATCAACATTGTCCAAAATGGACAAACTTTATATGGAAATATGGATTTTGATGCCTTCTAGATCCAACCATGATGTCCATTTGGTCTCAAGATACTCCAAAAATTAGTGGCCTCCCCATTTTCTTAGGAAATACCTGAAAAGCTCTTGATTTGATATGTCAAACCCTTGTTCTCTCTTTTTCTTCAAATACTGAACAAGCTACAATAGATTTGACTCTGATACCATGAAGGATTTGAGAAAATATGAATATCAAATCCATGAAGCTCTCAAATACTTACATGTAGAAAACTTGTCATAGAGAAGAAAAAGACAAGAAGAGGCAAGGGTTTTCTCAGAAAAACATGCAAATTGTATTCTCGAATAAGGAAAAGATAAATTAACTTACAAAGAGATCAATCCTTATAAAAGGAGATTGAAATCCAAAAATGGTAACCTAAAAGTTACAAAGGGTAACCTAAAGGTAAAAGCTATTTAATAATTACTAATTAATTATTAAATAGAGAAAGCAAGAAATGCATAAAGCAAAATCTTAAGAAGGGAGAAAAGGTAATTTAGTTAATGAAATTAAGTTAACCTTTTTCTCTTACAATACCTTCTTCACTTTTTGCATCTAGTTTACCATTCCTAAAATCTTTAAGAATATAACATTTTCTTCCAATTACCTTAAAATAGTTTACATTTGGTGAGTATCCATACCATAGTTCAAAAGGTGTTGAATGAATACCTTTTTTGACTTGTACATGGTTCAAGGTATAAATAACTTTACTTAAAACTTCTCTCCAATATTTCAAAGCAACATTTTTCTCCATCATGAGTGTCCTAGCATAGTCCATTACAGACCTATTCCTCCTTTCAACAATTGCATTTTGTGGAGGGGTTCTAGGAGCAGATGTTTTTCTTTTGATTCCTTTGTCATTATAAAACATCTCAAACTCATTTGATTTAAATTCTCCTCCTCTATCAGATCTCAAACATTTTAGACTTTTACATGTTTCCTTCTCAACTCTTACTAAGTACCACTTAAACATTTGGAAAGCATCAGGTTTCTATTTAAAAAACATAATAGTTATCATTCTAGAATAATCATCAACAAGCAACATAATGTACTTATCTCCTTTGTAGCTTTGAAATTCAATTAGTTCACACAAGTCAGTATGAACAATCTCTAATATTCCTCTAGAGGTATGCATTTTACTTTTAAAAATTGACTTTGTCATTTTGCCTAACTGACATTGTTTGCACATTATATTATCAGGCTTCTTCAACTTAGACAAACCTCTGACTCTTCTCATGTTACTAATGCTAACTAGGTTATCAAAATTAACATGACACAACCTCTTGTGTCATAGCCACACATCATCAAATTCTACAACTAAACAAGTAGCATCTTCTATATCAAGGTAGAATTGATTACCTCTAGTTTGATCACCTTTTTGAAGCAATTTTCCATTAGTATCATATATCTTAGCAATTTTGTTTTCAAACTCAACCTTACATCCCAAATTATTTAGTTGTTGCACACTCAACATATTATAGTTAAGTCCTTCAACATAGTAAGCATTGTCACATAAAATCTTTTTTATGAGTTTGATTCAACCTTTTCCTTTTATTAGACATGGTGAATCATTACCAAACCTTACACTATTTCCATCATAATAATTCAAGGTAATGAACTTACTTTTATCTCTGGTCATGTGATGTGAACATCCATTATCAATGATCAATTTAACATTCTTGTTCATACAAGACACTAGTGTAGTTTCCTTATCCTCATCAAATTCATCCTTTGTTGCAACATACACCACTTCATCATCATGATCTTCAGATCCATCTTTTGCTTCCTCTTTAGCATTGTAGCAATACTTCTTGCCTTTGTCTTTTTATTCTTTTTTGTATTCATCTCTTTTACTTTTGTACTTGTCACCATCTCTATAATTCTTCTTCTCTCAACATCTAGTAGCAATATGACCAACCTCATTGCAATTGAAACATATGATAGGTAACTTACCTTTAAACTTTCCTTTACCTCTATGATATCTCCTTGCTAATAGTGCTTCAAGTTGATCTACATCTTCCTTGTATGTATCACTATCACTAGACACATATTTTTTCTTTTTCTTCTTCTCCTTGTTAGGTTCCTTTAATGACAACTTAGCTTTGAAAGCAGATTCTATATTTTTCAGGTTTATATTTATCAAAGTTAGATAGCTCAAAAGTAGTGAGCCTACCTACTAGAACTTCAAGACTTTAAGTATTTCCTGGTATATATCTTAGTTCTTGTATTGCATAAACTCTAATAACATATATGGGTAGTAGTATTCTCAAAACTTTTCTTAGTACTTTATCATCATCTATTATACCATTAGCTCCTCTTATTTCATTAACAACATATTTTATCCTTGAGCAATATTGAGTAATATTTTCACCTTCTTACAATCTCATATCATCGAACTTAGCTTTGAGACTCTTAGCTTTGGCTCTTATAACATTCTTTTCACCTCCATAGATAGTGTGTAGAGCATCCCACATTTTCATTGTATTGCCAAGACTTTTGATATCATCAAACTCAGCATAGCTTAGGGTAGAGGCAATCTCCAACATTGCCTGGTTGTGTTCTTTTTTTTTATAGATCTTCAACAGTTAGGGCTTTAGCAAGATTAGTATGCTCAATAGTAATGATAGATTGTGCATGATCTCCAAGTCCTCCAAGGCATAGGTTCATTAGACTTGTCCATGTAGGAAAGTTATCTCTATTAAGATTGGGTACTTCTCTTTTTGACATCTTGATCTTTGTGCTTCTAGTACCTTCAAACTAGTCCTCTTAAGCAGATGACTTTGATACCAATTATTAGAATTCTTTAGAATAACTAGGGGGGTGTGAATTAGTTATCTAAGGTCTAGATGTACTATTATAACTTTTCACAGCTTAGTGAACTTATAAAATATTTTCATCATGCATGCATCCACAATGTTATGCAATCACTTAAAACTTGTAGGTTATTGTCAAATCAATTTGTAGAAATATAAATATGAAACATAATAGATTTAATAAAAAATTTGACACAATGATTTAACGTGGAAACTCAATTTGGGAAAAACCACCAATAACATGCTACTCATTCTCACTCTTTTGAAGTGATGCCCTATGAAAGGCCAACCTTGTTAAAGGTTACAATGCACACTGTTAAATGTGACTTGGTTAAAAGATTTCAATCACCCTATTAGGAGTGAGCCTTGTTAGAGGACTTTAGATCATTCACTTGAAATGTCACCTAGTTAATGGATTTACAAATGACTATTAGGTCAACCTTAATCCAAAGGATTTACCCTAAACTAATACTATGATTAGAAGGTAATAGTAAGGCTTGATTTGAAAAAACATTACAACTCTATTTGTAGATTATAGATCTCTATTTCAGTCCTCCATTCTAGTTGGCTTTTATACACTTCATGTTTGATAGCTTGTTCACCCTTCAAGCATCCATACCCTTAAGCCTTATTTCTAAACTTGCCAATGTAGAGTCTTCTTTTAGGTCATTGAATAAAGAAATACCCTAGACTCTTTATCTTCCTTAGGTTCTCACACATGACAACCTTTGCTTTTGACCAACCATCTCCATAAATAGAGAATTAATATATTTTTACATTTTTCCTCCATTGTCCAATTTAGGGTTAGGATGGATAAGGTGGAATTCAATGAATCTACCCCTCATTTTATTACATTCCTATCTAGAAACTTCTCCTTCAATTCTCCTTGAATTCACCTAAAAAATAGTTCATCTTGAATTCTATGCCACCATCTCATCAATCTTATCTTTCACATGGTTCACACAATCCAAAAAATCAAACTTGTTGGCTCAGATTCATCAAATTCTTGATCTTTCTCATAGTGTTGACACTTGACATTAACTAACTTTTGATGCTCAACACATACTATGTTGCTCAAAATCCACTACAAAATTATTTGACATGAACTAAAGTTTATTGGTGCTTGACATCAACTAAAATTTACTTAGCTTACACTGTTTCACTTAGCTTACACTAACATTAACTTTTCTCAGCTCTAACTAATTTTTTTCTCAACTTTTACTAACTTTTTTTGGCACCTACTATCCACTCGGTCAAACTTGGCAGACAAACTTCATTTAACTTATTCTTCTAAACTTAATGAGTATAAGAAACCTTTGCATCATTAAGTAGATTATTAATAAATTATAATATCACTATCTTAACTAAGTCTTGTACTCCTTTTCATATGATAACTTAACCTTTCCTCTAGGTGCTAATGTTACCTCCTTTTATCAAATCCTCTTCATCAATCAAATAAATGATAGTACTTAACTCATATAAGCAATTGTCTTACAAACAAGTAGTAGGTTTGACATCAATGACATCAAAATTATTGAAACACATTTATCATACTTATATCAATCTATTTTCAACATTTTAAACTTTTAAGAAATGAAAATAATTGGTTGAAAATGAGCCTAGTAAAAGATAAAAATATCGTAGATGTAATAATGGTGGTGAGTATTGCATGTATTAATTTAAAGATTATTATTTCACTAATGATATTCATTGACATAAAAATATTCCAAGGACTACATAGGAAAATGGAGTGGTTGAATGCATGAATGTAATAATAATGGAGTGTGCAAGGAGTATGAGGTTGAATGTTGGCCTACCATTAAACATGTGGGTGAAGGTTGTCAATACTGCTATATATTTGATTAATAGAGGTCCATCTACTCCTTTGGGTTGTGCTATTTTAGAGGATGCATGGAGTGATAAGAAGGTGAGTTATTCTTTTGTCAAAACATTTAGTTGTGAAGCTTTTGCACATATAGATTCTAAAAATAGAATGAAGTTGGAAGGTAAGTAAAATAAATATATATTTTTTGGATATGGTATTGATGAATTTTTCTATACTCTTTGAGATTTTGAAAATCATAAAATTGTAAGAAGCATGGATGTCATGTTCAATGAGAAAGTGTTGTAGAAAGATATGTTGCAGCAATATGAGAAGAAAGAAAATGATTATGTAGTGCTAGTTGATACTCAAAGGGATGATGTTCCAATAGTCCCTTATGCTCTTCAACAACCGTAACAAAAAATACCACAGACCGCAACGAATGTTAGATGGTCAACAAGGCTAAGTAAACTTCTGAATATATTTTCTTCCTCTTTGTATTCTATTTTATTAAGAGATGCTAGTGAATTTTAATGTTATGATGAAGTTATACATTGGGATACAAAGGTTCAATGGGAGTCAATAGTGACAGAAGAAATAGACTTCTTGCTAAAAAAGAAGACTTGGGAGTTATATAACTTTCTTATAGGTAAAAGGGATTTATAGAATAAATGGGTTTATAGGTCAAAATAAGAGGATGGAGGTCAGAAATTATTTTAAGTTAGGTTAGCTATTAAAGGATTTGCACAAAAAAGGGGCATTGATTTTGATGAGATATTTTCTCTCGCTGTTAAAATGACTTCTATTCACATTATTTTAAGTACTGTGGCTAGTGGATATTTTTATTTGGAGAAGCTTGATGTTAAAACAACTTTTCTTCATGATGATTTAGATGAAGAGGTATATATTGCACAACCATAGGGATTTAAGGTCAAAGGTAAGGAGAATATAGTGTGAAGATTGAAGAAAAGTTTATGTGACTTGAAGCAAGAACCTCAACAATGGTATCTTAAATTTGAAAAATTTATGCATGCATGGTTACACTCTGTGTTATTCAAACCATTTTATTTATTTCAAGAGGTTGGATGATTATAAATTCTTATGTTTATATGTTGATGATATACTTGTAGCTGGGTCTAACATGGATCACATTAAGGGATTTAAATAAAAATTAGCACATTCATATGCTATGAAGGATTTAGGGGCAACAAAATAAATTCTTGGTATAAATATTTGTAGAGACAAGAAAAACAAAAAATTGACTTTATCTCAAGTTGATTATATTGAGAAGGCATTGCAACGATTCTCTATAGAGAATGTTAAAGCTATTAGCACACCTTTACTTGGTCATTTAAAATTGACTAAGGAGATATGTCCAAGAACATGAGAAGATGAGGAAAAAATATCCAAGGTACCCTATGATTTAGCTATAGGAAGTTTGATGTATGTCATGGTATGTACTAGGCTAGATATTGAACATACAATAGGAGTTATCCTAGAATTGAGCATTGGAATGCATTCAAATGGATTCTCAAATATTTGAGAGGAACATCCAAAAAAAATTTACATTTTGGGGGCTCTTCAACTAACTTACAAGACTATGCTAACTCAGATTTGATAGGAGGTCTTGATTCTAGCTAGAGTACTATAGGTGGGGCAGCCACGAACTTGGTTTCTCAGTTACAAAAGGTGAATGCTCTCTCCACTATAGAGGAAGAGTATATTGCTCCTATAGAGGAAACTCCAGAGATGATATGGATCTAGTTATTCTTGGATGAATTAGGGCACCCATAGAGCGATAATTATTTGTTTATAGATAGTTAGAGTGTCATTCATCTTTCCAAGAATTCTACTCTTCATTTGAAGACAAAAAAATTCAATAGTAGTGCCATTTCATTCGATCAGTTTTGTATGATGGACAGTTAAAGATACATATAGATGATAATATAGCATATATGTTTACAAATGTAGTGATAAGGGAGGAATTGAACTCATCCTCAACTTTAGCTGGTCTTCTAGACTAAACATAATAAAGGAACAACTGACCATGGTGTCTTGATCTAGTGGGAGCCTCGAGGAGTAGTGGTATCACTACAGGATCAATCTCCAAGTGGGAGATTGTTGTCTAATGTGGATCCTAATTAGTCCCCAAGTGGGAGATTATTAGTTTGTGGTGTTTGATCAGGGAAGTACTATACATACTTTGTAATCCTTAGTGGGCTATTTCTGGGCTGACATGTTTTAACTAATTTTAACCCTAAAGAAGAAAACATACTTGCATAAAATAACTTAGGGTTAGGGGTTTTTATAATATGTGATGTGGTAATAGCTTCTTGCATGAATATTCAGCTATAAGGGATTAAAGATTGTAATAACTAGATAATAAAATATTGGACTCACTGTTGGTGGACGTATCCCAAGGATTGGGTGAACCACAATAAATATTTGTGTCTTGTGCTCTCTTTTGTGTATTTTTTTTTGATATTGGTTATATTTTTATGTAATTGTTTTTTTTTTCTATTAAAATGTAATAATAACATGTAATACACACACACACACACACACACACACACACACACACAGAGAGAGAGAGAGAGAGAGAGAGAGAGAGAGAGAGAGAGAGAGAGAGAGAGAGATGAGTTTGAAACTAAAAGAGGGGGTTAGAAATAAAGATACATGAGAGAGAGATAGAGAGAGATATTAGAGGACAATACAAGTGTACATGAGAGAGAGAGAGATAAAGAATGAGACAAGGGGATGAACATGGAACATCAGGTAAGAACTAATTAGGGGTTAGAGAGATAGATAGATAGATGCACTCATTGAGAAATAATATGAGAGAAATTTAGAGACATGAGGAAGGAAAATGTGTGTGTGTGTGTGTGTGTGTGTGTGAGAGAGAGAGAGAGAGAGAGAGAGAGAGAGAGAGAGAGAGAGAGAGAGAGAGAGAGAGGTAGAAGTACAAATAGGAAGGGGTTATAGACATAAGTTAGATATGGATAGAGTGTCAAAGATAAAAGGATGTGTGTGTGTGTGTGTGTGTGAGAGAGAGAGAGAGAGAGAGAGAGAGAGAGAGAGAGAGAGAGAGAGAGAGAGTAAATTATATTAGATGTAAAATCTTCCTAGGCCAAATTAAATTAAGATATAACACTAAATTATTGAGAAACATGTGTCTCAACCTTGCAAGATCTTTTTGAAAAATTCTAGAATTTTTTGTGGTAGCTTTCCACATGTTTATGTGTTGGAAAAAGGTGTACTAGTTGTTAAAAATCTACCTTGTCCCTAGTAGAATATAGGTGGGCTATTTTTAGAATATAAAAAACTCATTACATGACTTCAATGAGGGTCAAAAGTAGGGGACAAAATTATGGACGGTAATACTATTTTAACTTGGTTATTTTTCCATCTTGGAGTTACAAATGTCAAGAATGGGTAATGTGTGGCATGGTTGTCTTACCCATGGTTTTGTAAAACCACAAGTGGTTTCTAGGTTATTAAAATCAATATATAAGGAGGGCTTGGGGAGGAGTTTGACCATTGAGTTCTATTTGCAATATTGGATGCTAGAAGGTGTCTCTCTGAGCTCAAGTTGTAGTGATGCACTCTTGTAAGAACTTGCATTGCAAGTGTATTGTAATCATCTTGATTTGATAATACATTATGTGGGTTTTGGAGGGTGGAGTTTTTCTCTTGAAAGGGTTTTCCATGGTAATCATTGTATTATGTGCTTATTGTGATGTTTCATTTATGCATGTTTATTTGTCCATTAAAATCTTTGTAATAGTTAGTTGAATTTGAAAAATTGTCCTTTCAAGATTAGAGTAGGAAGTGTTTCTGCATACATTTTCTTCTTTTCAAGTGGTATCAAAGCTTGACCATTTTTGGTTCTATTTTTTGGGTACATAGTTTTTTGAGCTAATTAAGGTTTGAGTGGGATCTTGTGTAGAGGTTTTTATTTCTATGTTGCAAGATTGCAAAGATGACAACCATATAAGGGAGGATTGATGTAGAGAAGTTTTCTAGCACAAACTTTGAGATGTAGAAGCTTAAGATGGAAGATATTTTTTTTGCCCAAACTAGAAGATTAGGTTTCCTACAGAATGATGATAAAATTATGAGAAATCCTAATAGAAATTTTCCAATTTATAGGTTCCACTCTAACTGAATGTGAACCTCTATAATTCTAGCTCTGTAGAACCAAGGCTAGTAGGCCTATACTTCACACCCTAAAGGCTTTTTAGAGCACATAATTTATAAGCTTTGAATGTTTTAAGAATTTTTAAAGTTGATAAATGTTTGTAGGTGTAATATATAAATGTATTTGACAAAATTTTCACTCAAAACACTAATAAAATACTAGTGCCTTAACTAATGGATTCTTTATCATTTTTCTATCAGTCATTCAAAATGTTTAATGTAACCCTTAGAGACAAAAAATAAATCCCTTTGAGATAAATTTTTATGACTTTAATAATGTATAAAATGTTGAATGGTTAAGTAAATTTCAATACTCAGTCTTACTAAATTTAACTCCCTTTAGGATCACAATAAGATAGCAATTAAGATTGATTTACCAATACAATATTACTATTTTCCAAATGCTGAAATAAATTATTGTATTTAATCAATTGAACAATCAATTAAAGAAAACTTGAAATTTGATTTGAAGAAAAAAAATGAACAAGACAGAAATGATATCACCAAAAGATCAATCAAGCACATGGATCCTTGGACTGAACTTGAAATGCTTTCACCACAAATACATGTGTTTTTGGTACATAGAGATAACACAATCCAAACTAGAAAATGAGATCACCTTTCTATAAAAATGTGTATATGAAAAATATGGTAATAATTATGATGAACTTGGTATCCTTTATAGAAATTCAAAGGATGTATACAAGTTTTGGATCATCATGACGCTTCCTAACAAAAAACCTAAATGCAACTAAACACTCAATAATTACAATGCAAAGGCTTTAATCATTTTTTGATAAATGATCATGTCTCTTGGATTTAAGAAAATTATTAAGTCTTTAGTGCTTCTTTGATCTCCTTAATACTTCTTGCTCCATAACGATTGTCTTTTGATTAATAAATCCTGCACAAGAAATAATCGATTAAGGTATTTTTAATATCTTTCAATATTTTCTTTCTTCTTGTACATAAGAACTTCATTAGAATATTATATTAGAAAAATTTAACTTGCAGATATTGCTATGGAGAATATTCTTATAATGATATTTTAATATTGACTTTCTAATTTTATGGTAAAAGTACATAATTTATAAGACCATGTTTTGAAAATGAAAATTTTAACCTAAATTAAATTTAAAAGCACTTTATTAAATATCAAGAGAGACATCATCTAAACTCCACATGCATTTTATTTGAAAACTTAGTTTTGATAAAAATATTTAACCCTTATCAGTACTTAATCTAGATATTTTATTCCTAGGGAGAAATAAAACATAAAGAAAATTATCCTTATAATATAGTTTTATTAAAATAATAATATTAAAAAGATATAATAAAAGTATATCTGCATCACTAAGAAATTTTAGGGATTATAAACATCAACAACTCTTTATTCAACATATGCTTTTAAAGATTTATCTTTATAAAGTAAAAGCATATAAAAAGGTAATCCTAAAATTATATAACTCACCTCAAGAAATATTATCAATAATCATCATAAGGTTAAAAAAAGAAGCATAAACATATCCTCTTATAATTTCATTCTAAAAATGTTTTTCACTCTTAGGGTAAATTTAATTTTATTGAAAAGAACAAATATTACCCTAGAGAAAATAAAAGCTTATCTCAAATAATCCATAAGAAAGATTAATTGTCCCATTTATTTTCTTGTAAAACAAAAATATTGTAGTTATATATTTCTTTTCTAATAACTATTCTCAAGGAATACAATAGAATAATTGGTTAGGGTAGAATGAGTAGTTAGGATAGGAAAGATGATAGGATTGAGTGTTCAACTCCCTCTATCCCTCCTTTTTGTTAAAATATATTTATTTTTTCTATTTACTCTTAGAAAGGGAATAATTATTTAATCAAATATGCATTTTTAAATCATAATATTTGACATTTTCATCAGAATGTATATTTTCCCCTTTGAATGAACTTTACCTTAATAACATATTTCATTTGCATGACAAGGGTATGTTGGAAATAATCAAGACTAGCTAGGTTATTGAGAGGGGATGGGTGAATTAGTAACCTAAAAAAATTTAAATCAATTCAATACTTAATCCATTCATCATTCATTCATCTAATCTAATATATGCATGAGAAAGATAGACATTTATAACACATGAACACAAAATTTTGGTGACCCAGAAACCTTCCAAATAGAAAGTAAAACTGGGGTGGGGATGATACCCACAAAACTTCACTACTGTAGTATAAAGTTGGCCTATTAGGGCTTACACAAATCACTTCTGATGATCTTCCTTGTTAAGAGCAATTTGGACTATTAGATCCACCTTGTTAGAGGATTTACAAACATACAATGAAGTATGCACTCTGTTAGGAGATTTATACAGAGACTGTTAAGTCTACCCTATTAAAGGATTTAAAAAAATGATTCACCTATTAGGATGAAATAGTGGATCTACTTACAACTTGATTTCTAATTAGATCCTTGAAGTACAGATCACCTCTTGTGATTGATGAATCTTTACTGCTCCTTGTAGACCTTGCTAAATAATCTGCTCTGCTGTTGATGCACATTTACTCTTCTCAAAGCATTACATGTCCATTCCTTGATATATAAACACACAATATAAATGATATAATACATTACATATATACCATTCCAATAATTACAATTGCAAGGTTGGCCAAAACACAAGCAAACAAAATATTACTAAGTTGGCCAAACAGTAGAAAACTCGGGTTCTTCAAGCTAACTTGGTGACCTTTTGATACTTGTCATGCACTCAGTAGAAGTAGAAGCTCAGTCCATACTAATCACACAATGTAGCTTAGAACTCGTTAACCATTGGAGACTCGGTAGATATAGTGTCACTCGGTAAAAACTCAATCCTTCATTTACCTTGCTTTCTCTCGGTAAACACTACACATCAATCACTCGGTAAACACTAGCTTCCATCACACAAACTAATGACTTAGTAGACACTATGAAGCTTAGTGAACACTGTAGGCTCAGTAAACACTGCTGGACTGCACACTCACTCAGTAGCTTTAGGAATGCTCGGTGTGAACTAGTGGACTGCACACTCACTTGGTAGCTTCAAGAATGCTCGGTGTGAATTGCTTAAGTGATGAACCTACAAGGTAACCACTAAATGCTCAGTATACACTATAGACTGAGTGATGAGCTTGGTAATCATTCAAAATTGAATAAGTGTTGTCACTAATGCCAAATACAATATAATGCCAACAATCTCCCCCTTTGGCATTAGTGACAAAAAAACACTTATGAGCCAAACTTTGTGTACATTGACATATTGGATTTGATTTTTCAAACTTGATCTTTGTAAACCTATTGTATATACATTTCTTACATGTCTTTACATATCTCCCCCATACATATGCCATGGTATATACATAGCTTATCACTGTACGTATATCAATCTATTATATTCTCCCTTATTTTCTCCATTGTCTCTTACTCCCTTTGACTTTTACTATCTCTTACTCCCCCTTTTTTTGACAATAATTCCAAAGGTAATCATACTTATACAGAGACACCAAAATGTGAGAGAAACTTAGAATGTACGTTAAGAATAAGAGCTAATGTCTTATCCCAGTTCTCTTACAAAATTTTATAGATATGAAGTGCAACTTGAACTTCTGCTGATAGTTCAATCATATGATCTGCAACTAAAAAAATGTTATCATGGATCAATGTTTTTGAATAAGCAATGTGCTTCTACATTGTGTCCATGATAGGAAGGATCATGTTCTAGATGTCTATTAGTGTAGACTGGATCCTTGCTTCCTCTCTCAATAGTTTTGCCTATATGTCTGACAGGAATTTGATCTTTATGTGATGTACAGAGATTGAACTGGGGTCAAGTTGCAACTTTTGAGCATTGGCCTTTAGATCCTCATCAATTTTATTGAATTTTACCTTTATTTTTTTTGTTTACTTGGTAACATCACATAGCTTGGAAAAAAGGGATGTTACATTTGTAAAAGAAATTTCAAGATTAGTCAAAATTGTATAAAGTTCTATCTGCTTAATGGCTATTTGTTGAGCAATATGCTCAAGCACTTTATTGTCAAACTTTTTCTCTGCCTTTCCTATAAGCTTCTCTTGGCCAAAGGTGTCCTCATTGAACTTATGTATGACATCTTCTAATTGTAACAAAATGTGTTGAGATGAATCCACATAAACACCTATTGCCTCAGTAATTATATTTTTAGCATTTTTAATTATAGTGAACTCTCTATCTCTCTCATATCTAAGTTGTTTCTGCCTTGCTCTTTTCTCTAAAAGCTGACTGACCAGTCTCATTTCATCAAATGTGGCAGTATCTAGATCTATCTTAGGTATAACAATTTCCTTGTCCAAGTCTATATCCTCATCAATTGCCTTGCCATTAAGCAGAAGTTTTAGTGGAGTCTTTGGTTTTACTTTAGTGCTTACTTCATTGGATTTAGATATAGAAACAATGGTTGATGAAGTTGGACTAGCAAAAAAAACTTGAATTGGTCCAACTAGAGGAAAACTAAGAGAAGTTCTAACTGTATCCAAAATTGATGTGCTTCCCAAAAATGAAGTATCAATGAGTAATGTACAGGTTGGAATACTTACAATTGAAGAACTAGCTGGAACAAAAATTGATGCAATTAGAGCTACAAAGGAAAAGATTGTAGAACATACTAGTGATGTAGGAGCAGAGGGAGCTAACTCGATAGCTAAAGAGGTAATAGACAGCTCGATAGATGAAGTGCTTGACACTTCCATTGCAGATACTTGGAGCTGGGAGGAGATTGGTGAAGATTGAGCAATTGATGTTGCTATTGTGCTCACAATCTCACAAGTAGAAGATGTCTCCACAGATGTGATAGTATTTGGTGGAGAGTGAGGAAGAGATGCAATTGCTTTTGCTGCTATCCTAACTGGATCATCTTCATCCTTTTCTTCCTCCTTCTCCTTCATCAATTCTTGCATATCTTCATTAGTTACTATGATTGAGGGAGTACTATCATCTTCCTCATCCTCTTGGTCACTTTCATCATCCTTGATTTCTACAAGATCATCACTGGGCTTATGTAGATGATAGATGCCCTTCCACATGTTTGTTGCATCATTAACAACATGCTCAATATCTTTGATTAAAATCAAACATGTATCGAATCTAATCATCGTTCTTCCTTCATTGATCTTCATTGCTGCCTTTACTTTTGCATCTATAAGATTTGGCAATAACTTCTTCAAAGTTTGTTCATAAATATCTATAGCTGTTTGTACAACTGATTCCCATCTTGGCTACAATCTTTCCAATAGTTCTTTTGAAATCTAAGGGGCTATCTGGTCTAGAGAATACTTCCATTTTCCCACTTTGTTGAATACTAGTTCCTCAATCTAGATCTTTTTGACATTAGTTCTAGTTTCATACTTTAAGGCCTTGAAGTTTGAGATGCCTGCACCCTTTTCCATTTGTTTCAATCTTTCTTAGAAGGTGAGAGAGGGCTTACTTAATAGAACTTCATTGCCTCCTTTCTTCTTTGATCTTCTAGTAAACACAGTTGTGGAGGCTTTGGGTGGCTTGGTAATGATTACCTTACCCTTATTTTTGATTGGCTCTACCTCTTTCTCAGATTTATCTTCATCTTTTGATTCTTCTTCATCTTCTCCTTTTCCTTGGGTAAGCACGAGAGGGCCAGATGCACTTTTTAATTTGGCTATCTTCCTCTTGCCTTTGCTGATAGCCTAGGGTAGCTTGATTTCAAGCTCAATTCTAGCCTTTACCTCATCATAAGTTCCAAAAGTGGATTGTTTTGGATCTACTAGATCATTCACTAGTACTTCAATAATATCCCTAGTTTCATCAATATTTACCTCATAAGGAAGAGGTTTCACCCATGCAACTCGGGGCCTAACTGCCTGAATGTATACTCTATCACAATAAACCATAAAGCATACATCATATTTGTAGTCTTCAACCAATTTTGTTGAAATTTGGAACCTCTTATTCATCCTTTCCTTGAAATCTTCAAAATAATTATCCATGATGCTATCAAAGTTTTCACCCATTTATGCTACAAACTCATTTATCTGATATAGAATAGGAATATCTTTTCTCCACACAACAAATCCTTTGGATGGAAAGACTTTTTGTACATAGAAGAAAAGACATGTCAATAAAGAACCAAATTTTCAAGGGTTGTTCTTTGATGTCCTAAAGCTGTCCATATTCTTGTTCAGTTGTTTTAACAATAACTTTGATAGATCAAATTCTGGATTTTTCTTCACAATCTTGAATGCCAAATCCACGGCCCCAAAAGGCACACTATTTAAATGAATAGAGCTATAAATCTTGTGAACAATGATGTGAATGTCAAACCTTAATTCAATGTTAGAAATAGTGTTAACCTTCATACCTCTACCATCCCATTCGGCTAGGGTTTTCTTCTCAAGTTCATCCCGACCTAGGGTTTTGGTAGTTTTTTCTTTACTTAGCATGGCGAGACTAGTAATCTTATGAATCATCTTTTTGGTGATTAATATTGGCTTCTCTAACCATAGTTGACCATTGTGCACATGACTAAGGATGTACCTAATCCACTTAATCTGGAAATTCCTTGGCATATGCGAGATATGGATTAATCCTTTGGTCTCTAGATGCTTATGCTCGAGTTTTAGCGAACCATCAACACACATTTCTCCTAGGGCATTGTCCATCTCTAGGGTTCCAATCTCTTGTACAGAACATTTGAAATGTGTACAAATATCATTGATAAAGAGTACCTTTGGTGGAATTTGTGATTGAGCTCCATTAGGGTTGAGTGACTTTGCAATTGCTGGAACTAGCTTGAAATTTGATACTTTCCACTCCACACCCTTAACCAACATTTCTGAACCTCTTTTCACCTTGCTACTATTGCTACTTCCGGATGCCATTGATGCTCAGTAAAAGATAGAATTTTTTTGAACAAATCCTTTGCTCTAAAATTTCCTGAAATAGCCTAGATGCACCTGAAATCGCTTAGCTTTGAGAATTTTGAAAACGCAGTGAGAGATGAAATTGAATTCTTCCTTTTTGGGAAAATTCTATAGTTAATGCTCGGTATGAAAGTAGCTATGATGACATAGTACTTGATAGGCTATCATTCACTCACTTGCTCAGTAGAAAATTTTGATTCCATGATCGAACAAAACTTTTGTTACTCCCAATCTAGCTCGGTTGAGTCTATGACTAACCTTGCTCGGTATGACCTAATTTGTTATGACCCTTTGTATCTACAATACTGATTGGATCTTTTTCTTTCTTTCATTTGGAACTACTCTAGATAGAGCTTGATGATACAGTTGTAAATCCTCCTTCATGAATCTAATTGGAAATGGTGGAGTCACCCACTTCTTGAGTGATGTGGCCATCATTTGAACTGTTCTACTCGGTAGATTTAGGAATCCACTATTGTCTCATCTGCTTCTAAATGTTATCAGCTTTAGCTTTCGTTTCATCTTCAATTCTTCCTATATTTATGCAATTCTTGGCTATATGACTGAGTTCAGTGCATGTATAACATCTTACTGTTGTATATCTTTTTCTCGAGTGATACCTTGAGTAGTCTTTGCCAATGTGTCCATATTCTCCACAATAATGACATCTGCACCATGTATTGTAATCCTATCCAAATATTGCCTTAACAAGTTTTTTAGTTGGATTGAATGATTTGGATTTGCATTGGAATGCCTTGTGACCGTGCTTCTTGAATTTGTGACATTTACCTTAAAATTTTGGTTTTTCCTTGCATTCATTAGCTTTGTGACCATGCTGATTGCAGTTGTAGCATTTTCCATTGAATTTTTCTTTTCCATTGCTCCAACATTTTTTTGATGTATGACCTAACTTACCACAATGATTTCAAGTAGGTCTTTGATTCCTTTGGGCACCTTGTTTGGAAGATTCACCTTCTTCATTATATCCAAGTCTTGCTTTACCTTTTTGTCTATAAAGATTCCGCTCATTTTGTTGATTTAATTGATTCACATCTTCTTGAGACTTCATCATTCTCTCATTGATTTTCTTTTCAACTTTTAGGTCATTTTCCAAACTTTCACTAATTTTTCTTTCAGTGATTAAATCAATCCTTAGGCTTTCATTTTCAGATCTTAGATTCATGATTTCTTCATTTGCGTTAGATAGTTGATTGATAAGACTTTGATTTACATTGATCCTTTCATTTGTCTCATTTTCCAATTTGTTTCTTTGTTCCAAGATTTCACATAACCTTGCTGACTAAATTTCTTGTTCTCTTCTTAGCATTCTTACTTCATTTTGTAGAGATACATTCTTTTCTAGGAGTTCTTTGATTGCATTGTTTGCTTCATCTAAGCTACTTGAGGGAAAAAAGTCTTCAATATTTTCTTCAACATACTTGAGATCATTCATCTAATTTGCAAGTTCCTTTCTTCTTTTTAGGGATTGTGAAAGGTGTTCCTGTGCTTCCTTCAGTTGAACTATGGCCATCTCCAGATCTAGCTTTTCATTTTCAATTGCTTTGTCAAGTCTAAATATCTCCATTTGTCCTTTAGATCTTTGCTCAAGCTATCAAACTTTATCCTAAGAGCCACAATGCTCTGATACCAATTGTTGGAAATAATCAATACTAGCTAGGTTACTGAGAGGGGAGGGGTGAATCAATAACCTCAAAAACTTTAAATCAAATCAATACTTAATCTATTTATCATTCATTCATCTAATCTATTTTATGCATGAGAAAGATAAACATTTATCACACATGAACACAAAATTTTGGTGACCTAGAAACCTTTCAAATAGAAAGTAAAACTAGGGTGGGGATGATACCCACAAAAATTCACTACTGCAGTATAAAGTTGTCCTATTAGGGCTTACATTGATCACTTCTGATGATCTGCCCTATCAAGAGCAATTTGGACTGTTAGATCCACCTTGTTAGAGGATTTACAAACATACAATAAAGTATGCACTCTATTAGGAGATTTATATAGAGACTGTTAAGTCTACCCTATTAAAGGATTTACAAAACTGATTCACCTATTAGGATGAAATAGTGGATCTACTTACAACTTGATTGCTGGTTAGATCCTTGAAGTAAAGATCACCTCTTGTGACTAATGAATTTTTACTGCTCCTTGTAGACCTTGCTGAATACTCTGCTCTATTGCTAATTCACATTTACTCTTCTCAAAGCATTACATGTCCATTCCTTGATACACACACACACACTACAAATGATATAATACATTACATATATACCATTACAATAATTACAATTGCAAGGTCGGTCAAAACACAAGTGAACAAAATATTACTGAGTCAACCAAATAGTAGAAAAATTAGGTTCTTCAAGCTAACTTGGTGACCTTTTGATACTCAACATCCATTGCATTACTTGAAATCATCATGTACTCAGTAGAAGTAGAAGCTCGGTCCATACTAATCACACAACGTAGCTTGGAACTCGGTAACCATTGGAGACTCAGTAGATATAGTTTCACTTGGTAAAAATTGAATCCTTCATTTACCTTGCTTTCACTCAGTATACACTACACATCAATCACTTGGTAAACACTAGCTTCCATCACATAAATTGATGACTCGGTAGACACTATGAAGCTCGATGAACACTATAGGCTCGGTAGACATTGCTAGACTACACACTCACTTGGTAGCTTTAGGAATGCTTGGTGTGAACTGTTGGACTACAAACTCACTCAGTAGCTTTAGGAACACTAGGTGTGAACTTCTTAAGTGATGAACCTACAAGGTAACCATTGAATTCTCAATATACGCTGTAGACCGAGTGATGGGCTCTTTAATCATTCAAAATTGAATAAGTGTTGTCACTAATGACAAATACAATATAATGCCAACAGGGTAAACATTTTTTAAATCTATTTTTAAAAACATATAAGGAATATATTAAAAAAAGTAGTTCTCTATCAAATTTGAGCTTGCAAATCTAGGTGTCAAAAGATCTATTGATTGAACAAGATCAATGGGATAAGATTGATAAGTATAAGAAGAGGCCTGCAAATTTGACTTCAACCACACAATATGATTTGTTAGACAGAAAGCTAGAGGTCTCATTAGATTGTGTCTTACAGACTCAATTCTAATAAATGTCCATGAAAAACCTAGTACAAAGAAGCTTTCAAAGAAGCTAAGTGATATCTATCAAGTGAAATCACTTTGAACAATTTTTTCTTGAGAAAGAAGTTGTATTCCTTGAGAATGGAAGAAGGTGGATAGATTTTTGAGCATCTAGAAAGTTTTAAAATGTTGTTGACTTTATTGACCTCCATTATGGTGTTGATGGATGAAGAAGAAAGGTGCCAAATATTTCAATGTCATTGTCAAACTCATGGGATAGCCTTGTCATGTAAATAGGGAGCACTTCTATTGTCTTAAAGATGGAGGATGTTGTTGGTTCTCTACTTTCTAAAGAGATGAGAAGGATGGTCTTTTTGAATTCCAAAGAGACTTTAAGTCTTCTAGGAAGGCCAAAAAAAAGAGGCAAGAATGAAAGGTAGCATGGCCACTCTAACTCCAAGAATAAGGGGAGATCAAAATCTCCTAGTAAGTCTAAGGCAATTTGCAAGAATTATGGAAAATCTAGACACTTTCGAAAGAATTACAAAGAGGAAAGGAAGAAGAAGAAGAAGAAACAAGATTATGATTCTGAGTCTAAGAAGGAAGATGTGTTGGAAGCATGAATGCTAACAATATTCCTATTGGGGAGTATTGTAGATATGTTACTATGATGATATGTTACATTCATGACTGAGTTTGTCATTGATGTCAACATAACAATTTGCTATGGTGTCTAACAGAAGAATAGTGGGAAGATCAAGTTGGTATGGATGGCTAGTTGAGTATTCTCACTATCCAAGGTTATGGAAGATACTTTTGAATATCTAGTAGATGTATTTAACATCAGATGAGGAAATTTTAAGTCTAGAAGATGTTATGTAAGTTTTGGTGATGTCTATTTTGAGATAGATTTTACAGAGGCATGTTCTGGTAAACATGTTATATGTCTTAGTAGAATTATTATTCTAATAATTGAGGTTGAGAATGTGAAGAAGACATATTGGTGATGAAATTATTGAGCTCACTTATCATAATATAATGTGTAAAAAAAGATATTCAAGTTGCAAGGTGGAAGATTAATGTTATCCCTAAATGTAACATATTCTTAATGTGGTCCTGTAATAATTAATTCAGAAGGTCTAACAATCAACTCAGGGAATTATTTTATGGACTTAGTATAAAGGAAGGACACTTTATTTTATCATGAGGTATGGAATATGTTGATCAGAAGTAATTTGTAAGCAACAGAGAGAGCAAAATGCTAAGTTGAGTAGAGCAGAGAAGAAGTGAAGGAAACTTTATTGTTGATGTTTTATTATGTGATTTGAGGTTTGATATTTAGATCCAAGGTTTGTGACCTAGTCTACAAGGTTTGATAGTGATTAGTTTGATTGAAAGAATAGAGGAAAGAGGAACTTAATAGTAAATTACTTATTTGAGCAGTGAGCTCTTCTTGTGGTTGAAATTACTTGTTTGGGTATTGGCCTCTTCTTGCATACATTGTACTACAACTCCTAATAGGGTTGGAATCTCCTAACAAAGATTCAAAGTCCCCTAACAGGGACTCATATGTACTAAATGTTTCAATAGGCTCATAAGAGGGTCCATCCTCTAGCAAGGAATATTTATATTAGTACATCATCTTGTGGGTATCATTCCCACTGGGGTTTTCCCTCTAATCAAGAGTTTCCCTAGTTAACATTGTAGACACCTAAATTTTATTACACTATTTTAGTAATCCTATTTAGTTATCTAAAAAGGGAATTATTAATTAAATTTCTATTTAATTAATCCTTTGTCATCCCCTAGTTGATTAATTTAATTAATCATCTATAGTCCTAATTGATAAATCAAATAATCTATTATTTATCAATTAAATCCTATTCTTCTATCTAATTTCAAAAATCCCCATTTATTAAAATAAATCTATTTGATAAATGAAATCCTCAAATTCAAAAACCCCTAACCTATCTCTAATCCTCCATTTAGCCTAATCCACCCCATCCACCCATACTAACCAAGCTTAGCCACTAACTCACCCACCCTCATTAATGCCATCCACTTGCACATCTCTAACATTCCTAATCTAATCCTAAACCCAAGCCTAATCCACCCCCTAATGTTGTGACATTCCTTAAACAAGTTTAAGACTTTCCTAATCCAAACCAAAGTCTCCCCTCAAAAATCCCAACCACCAAGTCATGAGTGCTCTTACAAAACATAAAAGACTCTTACAAGTCACCCATCTTCCACACTCTTCCCTCTTCCACACTCATTCCTCTTACATCCCTCTTACATACTCAACCCCACTCATCATGCCTTTAACCAACCCTTTACCCTACCCTCTCACACTCATCCTCCTTGTGACAAGTGTCACTTTCCCATTGGTGCTAAACAAGCACAATCCATGTGCTCTCCTTTGAGTGCATCCTAGCCCTCCTTAAGCCTTCATCCATCCTTGCATCTAAGCCCTCCATCCCTCTACCCCTTAGCCTATAAATTGAATCCCATCCCAAGCCATTTCATCAAAAATCTTTGAGCTAAAGTTACCATGCCCTTTTGAGAGCCAAAAGCCATACCCATACCCTTATAATGCCAAATTGAGAGCTCACAAAGCTACCAATTTGCCATTACCCATCTCCATTGAAGCAGCTTTTGAGCATCTTGAACATACATCCACAGCAAAAGGACACATCTACAGAATCAAGAAAGCATGGAGTGTTTTCTCTTGTGAGGTTTGCACTTCTTGTTTGCTTTCTTTGTCTAAGCATATATGTGAATTTAGTTTTTGGTTTGTGAATGTTTACTTTATTTGTTAATGTTCTTTGCATACTAATTCTTGTTCTACAAACATATCTTGTGTAGTCTATGTGCATCTTGTTATGGTTTCTATTTACTTTGGTTGAATGGTTAAGTTTATTTGAGGATGATAAATGTTTTAATTGTTGGACAACTGATTCACCCACACCCCCCCTACCCCCCAAGTTATCTTGGTGGACTATTGTTTCTAACAAGATGTACATGCTTTCATCATATCCTTGGCCACTCATGTAGGTGAAAATTCATGGTTGATAGACTCAGGTGAATCTTTCCACATGACTCCTAATATAAATTGGTTTAGTAACTATGAAAATTTTGATGGTGGTAAGGTGTATTTCGGTAATAGCTTAGTTCTTGATATTGTAAGTCATGGAAGTATTCATGTGAAATTTTATGATGGTAGAATTAGAAGATTTGATGGTGTCTTGAATATCCTAGAACTCACAAGGAATTATTGTCTATTAGAAAACTAATAGATGTGGGTGTGCATGTCCAATTTTTTGAGGCATGTGTAAAAATAGTGAGAAGTGCTATGGTAGTAGAAAGAGGAAGAAGATTGGGTACATTTTAATGGCTTGATTCATGCATGGTTGAGTGCAATATTACTTCTAGTAAGATTGTGAAAAGATCTACTTTATTGGAGAAGGAGAGGGTTTTTCTTTCAACACATGCTCATGGTTTTTGGGTACCTAAGGTTGCCTTATCTATTGAATCAAAGTTGCCTATAAAGAAGACTATGTTATGGCACTAGAGACTTGACCAAATAGGTGAGAAGGGTCAAAAAACCATAAAAAAATAAAAACCTTGTTGATGGATTAAATGATTGCAATCTTGAGTTTGATTTTTACTAGCATTGTATCGATGGTAAACAAAACTACATTCAGGTTTACTCAAGTTCTCATAAGTCCTCATGTATTTAGGAAATAATTCATTCTAATGTATTTGGTCTAGTTGATGTTCCTTCTATTGGTAGATCATTTTATTAATTTTCTTTCATTGATGATTCCATTAGGAGAATGTGGGTTTATTTCCTTTGGAGTAAAGTTGAAGTTTTTTGTTGTTTCAAAAAATTTAAAGCAATGGTTGAGTTATAGACTAGAAAGTACACAAAGTGTTTAAGAACTAATAATGGTGGTGAATATTTCTCTAATTATTTTTGACACATTTTGTAAATATTGTGGTATTAAAAGAGAGAAGACAACTCTAAATTCTCCACAATAGAATGGACTTGCAGAAAGAATGAATAAGACCTTGATGGAGAAGGCTAGGAGTATGTTGCATGGAGTTGGAATAGAACAAAATTTTTAGGCTAAAGTTATAGCCACTACTTGCTACCCAATAAATAGGTCTCCTACATTAGCTCTTATTGATAAGGCACCAATGGAAGCATGGTTGGGCCACAAGCCTTCAATTATCTGAGTGTGTTTGGTTATGAGGTATATGCTCATGTGCAAAAGGAGAAGAAAAAAAATTTGGACAAAAAAGTTGTCAAATGTATCTTCATCAGATATAGTTATGGTGTGAAAGGATACGAGCTTTGGGATTCTATTGAACAAAACACTAGTACATTTGGGGTTAATTTTTTATGTTAATTTTTTATGGTAGGCCAATTTTGCTTGTCTAATTCATTTAAAAAAATAAATGATCCCAAGAATGTTGAAATTTTGACTACAGTTAAGTTTTCTGTCAAATTTTTGATGTTGTTGAGGATATAAACAAAAGAAAAGAAAAGTGAAACTTCATTTCATCACATAGCAAAGTGCAGGTGAGAGGCTTCAGGTGTGACCAATCAAGAGCTTTTCACCATGATCAAGGTAAGGTTGATGGATTAATTTTCATTCTCCACATTCTCTTTTGTTTGGAACTTTCTTTCAAGGTAAGGTCTCATCCTCTTCTATTTGCAACTTGCTTAATTTCAAGGTAAGGGTTCAAATTATTTTTCATTTTCATTGTAAGGGTTCAAGGTAATTTTTGTTTGCAACTTGCTTAATTTCATGGTAATGATTCAAGGTAAATTTTACTTTGGTCATTGATTATGGCAATTTAGACATTGTTCATATTGCCCAATTTCTCGATTAGATTTTGTAAAGACCTAGCCGGTTAAGATTTTTAAGTGTTTATTGAACCAAAAAAGTGTCATTGGCTACATGATAATAAAATGGGTCTATGACTTCATGGT
Source organism: Cupressus sempervirens (assembly GCA_028749045.1). Classification (NCBI taxonomy): domain Eukaryota; kingdom Viridiplantae; phylum Streptophyta; class Pinopsida; order Cupressales; family Cupressaceae; genus Cupressus; species Cupressus sempervirens. Next base: position 858,216,897 of record CM053792.1, on the reverse strand, counting down.
ATAAAACAAAGCCATATTCTGTGTACAAGACTCTCATTGGTTTCCATGTAATGTTATTGTTGCCACTGGTTCCCATGATGCTGTTACTTTGGTAAATACCAGAATGTTAGAAAATAGAAATAATGAAAAATATAAATCAAGAAAATAATAATCAAATAAAGAGAAATACTTAATGAGAAAGATGATGAAGCTAGGATACACGACCTTAGAAACATTTGAAATGCCAAAGATTGAAAAGAAGAATCCTAAACCAGTAAAACACCTTATACACAACCCTCTTAAAAGAGGGATAAAATGATCAATGATTAATATTATTATCCATATGAACAAAAATATCACACTTTTACCCACTAAAAAATTTAGTTTCTTTTTAAAAATTTACCTAAATATTTTAGTTCCTAAATTTTCATTTGAAAGTAAAGTTAGTTAAATGAGGTTATAAAACTAAGTATGTAGATGTGTGTATGTATGTATGTATGTATGTATGTATGTATATGTATGTATGTATATGTATGTATGTATATGTATGTATTTATATGTATGTATTTATATAAGTATGTATGTATGTATATGTTATGGTGATGAAGACCAAATCAGCAAGAGTAAGGAAAAATAAAAAATCCACAAGTTTCAATGTAATGAAATGACCTATAATGCCCCCAACACCTAAATGATTGTCAAAGACCTATACTATGATCCAAGGTGGTTTGAATGGTCTTAAAATATCAACTATAAGGTGATTCAACTAGTTCTTCCCTTTCACAAACTCGTTGTGTTAAAAAACTAGAAAATGCACAAGATAGGCCTAATAGCCCTGCCAATTAGGTCTCCAACAAGCTTCTAAAATGCATAACTTTTAAGACTTCCAAAAAAAATAGAAAAAAAAGAACCTTTCTAGATACCGTTTATTGAATACTTCAACATGCCAAAAAGGATAAATAGGGTTACTTTGGAAAATAGTCTCTGTTTTAATGCTTGATCAACAATTTAGGCCTCCTAAATGATGGATTTGCAAAACAACTATGAGTGAAACTTACTCCCAAACTTTAAGATTCTGCACAGTCTCATAAAATGAGTTTAATTAAAGGAATTTTCAATCAATTTGAGCTTTTAGACCTTGCAAGTGCAAAAGCTCCAATTTGTGTTTCAAAACCCTTAAAAACTAAGGCTTCCTCAATCCATACTTTCTCAACACTTTCTTAAACAACTGATGGATGGAACACCTTTTCGTTACCATATGTAGTTACAATCCAACATAAAATTAGACATCCTTAAGGCCAATGTGCTCTTGTTGTAGCATACCCAACAATTTCAATGTAAAATTCCTTAAATTAGTTATGGTGATCATCAAAATACTTCATTCCCTCCTTCACAAATTCATGTAGAATGGTTAGTTTCTATAATACATATTGGAAACAAGCTATTCCATGAGAATCAAGAAATTAAATTCATGAAATGACTATATCATAATTGTGTCATCAAAACTGCCTACAAATTGGAAAGTATTATGACAGTCAACAAAATATGAATTGAAACACTTCTGGAAACCTTCAATCAAAGCATGAAAGTGGAAGATTAGATCATAGTTTAATGTATTTTTTGTTAGAAATAGGGAATACTAAGAGGGGGGGTGAATCAATATTCTACAAACTTTTTTTTCCAACTAGATATTATTAATTACTTTTAACCATGCATAAGAAAGTAAACAAGTAATGCTGAATAATAAAAGTAACCATGCATAGAGAGAACTCATAACACCATATTTTATTAACTAGGGAAACCCTAGACAAGGGAAAACTAAAGTGGGGATGACATCCACTAGATGATGTACTAATATAAATGTTCCTTATTAAAGGATGGACCCTATTAGGAGTCTATAAAATCATTCATTACATATGAGTCCCTATTAGGAGAATTTAAATCCTTGTTAGGAGATTCCAACCTTGTTAGAAGTTGTTGTACAATTAGTGCAAGAAGAGCTCATTTCCCAAACATGCACTTTCAATTACAAGAATAGCTCAATGCCCAAACAAGTAATTAAAGTTCCTTGAATATGGAAGTATGGATGTTGTACCTTCTTTTAGCTAATCTCTGACCTTAGCTCGATCTCATATCACAAAATTAGGTTATCAAAATTTTCTCTTGTAGATGATACAAAACTTCACATTCACAAATATTGCATGTTGCTTCTTAGTAATCTTGCAAGATGTCTTTGCATAAATACCATGCCTTTTCACAAATTTCTACTAGGTTGGCTAACACAAAAATAATCTTTTCCAACTTAGAGTAAACATCTAGGATGTCATCCCTAATTGATCAAGTAATTATTTTGTAAACAAAATAATTCCTTTACCTTTCATTCTGATGAAATGTACATCTTAAATATCTTTCTTCTTTACTATCTGTACTGATGTATTAGGTTATACACATTATCATCAACATGTATACTATTCCCATATATCTTCTCTCTCAAGAATATCATCATATAAAAATGTCATGCATAAAACAATACTAAGCTGTAAACCATTTCCATACTTAGACATTTTTTTGAGTACGAAAAAGCTAAGTATCTTTATTTTTGAGGTTTAATACAAGCATGCACATCATGCATTGCCATTAATGACAATATTTGAATATCTACATATAGCCAATTGTCAACAATCTCCCCCTTTGGAATTGATGGCAACAAGGTAGGAAAATTGGCTAAGTATCAAAAACTTTACTAAAACTTACAACATTACTATACTTACTATCTATTACAAATGCTTCATCTTACAAATGCTCCCCGTTTTGACATGACTAAAAAATTCATAACTTACTTACAATTTTCTTATATCACTTCTTCCCCTTTGACATTAATGAGAAAGGTCAAAAATGTCCAAAAACTATCAAAAAGTTCCATTGTCAAAAACTGTCAATTTTTTTGTCTTGCTACTTCAAGCTAATATCATCTTCATAGAATCATCAAAATTTGCCTTTATATTGTCCATACTTTTCTCCCATGTGTCCTTGACACTATATTGAAGTGAGAATTACACATAAGGCATATGATACAATCTCAATTGCATTAAGGTTGGAGTATATGAAGTTGGAATAATGTCCTTAGCTTTGACACATTCCTCCAATTGTCTCTCAATGGTTGATAGTTTTAGAGCTATAGATTCTCTGAAAATCTTTTCAAATTTTTCTCTCTCTCTCTCTCAAGTTGCAATTTCTTGACATCAGTGTGAACACTGGCAACTTGTCCTTCAAAATCATCATCTCTACTAGATTGTTGTTGTAACTGACTTGTTAAAGCTTCTAGCTCACTCAATTTTGCTTCCATCTTATTGACCAAAAATTTAGTCAACCTATGAGATAAATTAAATTTGATGTATAGTACCTTGCCATCTTGTTGACATCTTCAGAGTTCCTTGATATAAGTATCAAGACTCATCAAATCATTCTTTATTTTTTGACAATTTACAATGCTAAAAAGATCAGCATCATGAGAAATTTGAGCCTTAGACTCTAAAATATTCAAAAAATTAGTAAATTCATCATCAAATGATTTTACTACTACTTTGGCTCTCTATTCGAGATCTGCTTCTATGTGTTTGGCTGCTAGAGTATTGTGTAATCTGTCAGTCACCTCCATTAATGCTCTATTTAGACTCTTGACTTTCCTATTATTCTCAATCAATTTGTTCAAAGATGAGATCAAGTTAGATTGATCATCATCATCACCTATAAGGTTGACAAGAGATAATGGAGTGGATGAGCTAGATGCTTTAGTCTCATCATCCTTTTGTTTCTTCTCTATTGTCTCTCTTCTTCTTCCTTATCCTCTTTTTCTTTCTTTTTATGTTCTTTCTTTTCTTCTTTTAGCTTCTTCTATTTTTCCTCTTCTCTCCTCTTCTTTTCTTCTTTCTACCTCTTATCCTCCTGAAGAAAATTCTGCTTGGCTTCTTCAATCTTCTTCTTTTCTTCCTCTAAATGTCTTTTCTCCTATTCAATTAGCTTTAGTTGATATTGAATATCCTTAGACACTCAGGCTGATTAAAAGGATCATCTTCAATATTAATAGTAATATTAGTTTGATCAATTTGCATTATATCACCACTTATGGATGCTTCTAAAGTTTTCTCTATTGTGGTAGGTACTGCCTTAGATTCAGACATCATCTAGTTGATGGTTGTAGCTATTTCACTTCTTGTAACATTCTTCTCACCTCCCATAAATAGAAATGGCCTCATTTTATTTCTTAAGTAGGTTGCTAGTTTGTTCACTAGTTTCCTAATTTCTTCTTCTTCATCATTTTTGCATATAGTCCTTATCATGGACTTCCAAAGTTCCATGTCTTCCTCACGAACTAGTGCCCTCTTAGCTATAAGTCTATCATAGACTTTTTGACTCACAATGCCTTCAATGCCTTCAAGTTTCAAATTATTAAGAATCATATATCTCATAGTAGAGATATCAATCTCATCTTTTTCAATATCATTTTCCAAATCATAAAACTTATTCATTTGCACAATAAGTTTCAATATTTTCTATCTTTGGTTTCCAAGTTTGCCTTGATTTACCTACTAACTATTTAGAAACAATAACCTTGTCTAGCTTTTTAACTTTTTTCTCATCATCATCTTCTTCACTAGAGTCTTCAACTATCAACAATGTTTTCTTCCTTTTCTCAGGTCTAGTAGCTCATTACTTAACTCTCTTTGACTTATGAGTCTCAAGTTCTACTAACCTTTTAGACTTCCTTTTGGGTTCACTTGGTTGCTCAACTGATACAACAACATATGGAATAATTTTTCTATAGGAGTCATTGCAATATATACACTTGATGCTTTCCCAACTGATAAAGGTGTTACATACATCACACCTTGTTTACCAATTTTCTTTAGTCTAGAGATAGTTTTCCTAACTACTTGTAGCTCACTTTATGGCATACTAGCCTCAATTAATGCTTTCTTCATTATAGTCTCAATCTTCTTATGAGATGCTTTCTCCAAGGATGCCTAGTAGGTTGACTAAGTTATCTCCTCATATTAATGCTTTCTTCATTATAGTCTTAATCTTCTTATGAGGTGCTTTCTCCAAGGATGCCTGGTAGGTTGACTAAGTTATCTCCTTATATGTTCCAAATCTGTAAGATGCTTGGTCCTTTCTGGAGTTTAACAATAGATCAATGTAACCAATAGCTACATCATCACTCAATTCATAACCTAAGGGATTAAGAAATGTTCCTTGGGGTTCTATTGATTCAATATTTGTTAGGTTAGTATCTACCATAAAATTTATATCATCCCTAAATCTGTCAATAATTATAGGTGCAATTCTGAATATCTATTTCATCTCATTTTGTAATGTTCTCATAATCAAGTTTCCACTATCCAAGATTTAATCTACAAGATTCCTTCTACATACATCTATTATCTTATCCATAGTATATCTATCACTACTCATAATCCTTGTAACTAATAGAAATGGAAATATATTAAGTATATGAAAGAAAATGTGATTGATTAGTGACTGAGATCTAAATACACCATTCTTAGTTCTCTTATTCTTCTCCAAATTCTCAAGGAGTTGTACTCTCAAAATATCACTCAAATTCACTTGTTCTTTCTCAACACAAATCTTATAGGCTACATAGATAAATCCTACTAACAACTCATCACTCTTAGAACTTGCACAAATAGAATATGCAATGATTCTACTTAAGAATCTCACATCATGTTGTCTGTCTGATGGTGTTGATCACCATTGCCTTACCATTATGAACTACATTAGTATAACTTTCAACCTTTTTCTTAACTAATTTCTTACCAATAGGTATACTACCTTGTTTTTTAAGACTAGTAACCTCATGAATAAGGTCGGCCAAAATGTCAACTAAACTATCTCCCATCCAAAACTTCCCATTATGAATTCTGCTCAATATGATCTGAGTCCATTCTTTAATAACAAGTTCATGGTAGAAATGATATTTGAATAAGTCTAAATCCTTCAGATTTTCAAATTTGGACTTCACAGTCATATCATGGTTGAATTTTTTTTCCATATCCTTGTTCATGAACTCACTTCCAATAGTTTCAAAGTTGCTAGTAAAATAACTTCCTACATCTTCCAAATATACTATGTTGTTCAGAGTTGTTGATAGAGCTAAATTAAGGTTTCCTTCTACACAAGAGTAACCTTCAACTTGGGTCTCTCGTCATCCTCAACATTATGAGCTACTGACATATGCATGATTTCTCAAAATAAAAGTTTATTGAAGAAATTATGTGCAAAAAATGATAAAATACCTAATTCTGAAGTAGGGTTTTTCTCAAAATCACTTTGCCAAATTGCTTTTGAGTACTCTAAGCTTCTGAGATAATTACAATGTGAAAATAATCAAGTTTTTACTCTATTTATCCAACTAGAACTTGCATTAATTGTATACTTTTCTAAATTGCAAAAAGCTGTTAATTCCATTTAGAAATCAAATATCTACTCAAAATCATCTATTCAATCTTCAAATGCTACCCGAGGTTAATCATAGCTTCCTTTCATCATGACTTTGCTCCACAAATTTTTTTGTGAAAGCATAGATTCCATCTTTTGTCAAAAAATAAATTTTCTTTGTTGTAATAGTAACTCTTATTTTCTTCCTAACTAGTTCCATTAAGCTCCAAATTGTAAGCAAGCTTAGCTACAATATCAACTCTTCTTGATACATCTTCTCTCAACATCGCTACTTATAGCTCAATCTATGAAAGAAGTTTCAAATTATAGTGCTATCAACAAGCTTAATTCAACTTGGTTGAATCAAACTCAATTCCTGACTTCAATCTTCCTTTCTCTACATCAATTGACTTTCCTTCAAATCCAATAGGTAATTCCTTTACAAATATCTCATCAAGTTCTTCTCAAAGTTCACTAACTACATTTCTTTGATCTTCATTATCTTTCTTAGTTCTGAAGTTACTTTCATGATTCTTCCTATCATTTCTAAAGTTTCTTTTATTGTTGCTTCTATTTCTAAAGTTTCTTTCATGATTCCTCTTATTATTTTTGAAATTTTTTCCATTATTGCTTCTATCCATTCTGTAGTACTTTGTTGTATGTTTGAAGTTGTTGCATAACTAAGATATTGGAGTTCTGCTTCTAGGATTCTATTGATCAATAGGTGCTTGAAAGTTTTGGGCTATGTGTCCAAAGTTGCTACACTTATAACACACAATTTTCTTTCTTTCTTCATAGGATCTTATTTCTCTTGATGTCCTCTCATTAGAGCTTCTTCTATTTACAGGGTTAGTATTTCTAGATATTTTACTATTCATTTTATCATTATCATATTTAGGCATCTTACAATCAATTTCTTTATGAACCATACCATGATAATTATGACAATAAAAACTTGTAACATTATTAAATGACTTATTTGTACAATTTCTTTTCATATGGCCTATTTCGTTACATGAAAAACACTTACCTCGAAATTCATACCTAGTTTCCTTAGGAGATTTCACTTGCTTAGGTACATCTAATTTCTCAATCTCCTTCTCTAGTCTAACTTCTTTAGATTTATCAGAAGATTGACTAGATTTAATCTTATCATTAGATTTATGTTTTTCTTTTAGATCTAATCCACTTTCAAGCTTCTTTGTAGACATATTAAATAGGTAATCAAGACCAGTCTTATCATAGTTAGGTCTTTGTATTATCATAGTTAGGTCTTTGTATTAAAATTGAATCATCAAGATTTTCAAGCTATAGCTTGCTCTGAGTTAGTTCACCTTTCAGAATAGTGTTGTACTTGTGAAGTTCTTCATGATTTGCTTTTAATATTTCAAATTCAAATGTCCTCTTTTCTAGATTCAATCTAAGATATGAGTTTTTAGCCTTCAAATCAGATTTAACTTTGTTAGGATCATTCTTCAAACTCAACTTTAGATTGGTAATCTTCAATTTGCACTTCAAGATCTTATACTCCATATTTAGTTTTTAATATTCATCATAACTAGTTTCAGAATTAGTACATTTGGGCTTGGATTTGAGATGCTCAATCTTGTCCTTAAATTATCAAATGTATACTTTGGAGTCTTCATATCTACCTTTCAACTTATCTCTTTCTTTAATAAGGAGATCAACTTGTTTAAGTCCCTCTTCAAGGTTCTTCATCAATTGTTCCATATCCATAGGGATCTTACTCAAGCTATTAAGCCTCTTCTGAGTAACTAGGGTCTGATACCAATTGTTAGAAATAGGGAATACTGAAGGGGGGGGGGGGGGGGGGTGGGTGGGTGGGTTGAATCAGTATTCTACAATTTTTTTCCCGAACCGGATATTTTTAATTACCATGAACCATGCATAAGAAAGTAAACACCTAATGCTGAACTATAAAAGTAACCATGCTTAGAGAGAAATCATAACACCATATTTTATTAATTGGGGAAACCCTAGACAAGGGAAAACCCTAGTGGGGATGATACCCACTAGATGATGTACTTATATAAATTTTTTTTGTTAGAGGATGGACCTTGTTAGGAGTCTATAAACTCATTTATTACATATGAGTCTCTATTAGGAGACTTTGAATCCTTGTTAGGAGTTATGGTACAATGAGTGCAAGAAGAGCTCACTACCCAAACATGCACTTTCAATTACAAGAAGAGCTCACTTCCCAAACATCTCTGACCTCAGCTTGATCTCATATCACAAAATTAGGTTATCAAAATTCACTTTTGCATATGATACAAAACTTAACATTCGCAAATTTTTCATGTTACTTCTCAATAATCTCGCAAGATGTCTTTGCATAAATACCATGCCTTTTCATAAATTGCTACTAGGTAAGCTAAGACCAAAATAAATTTTTCCAACTTAGAGTAAACATCTAGGATGTCATCCCTAATTGGTTAAGTAATTATTTTGTAAACAAAATAATTCCTTTACCTTTCATTCTAATAATTTGTACATCTTAAATATCTTTCTTCTGTACTATCCATACTGATGTCTGAGGTTATACACATCATCATCAACATTTATACTATTCCCATATATCTTCTCTCTCAAGAATAATATCATATAAACAAGTTATACACAAAAAAATACTCTGCTATAAACTTTTTTTGTACTTAGACAATTTTTTGAGTACCAAAAAGTGAAGTAATTTTATTTCTGAGGTTTACTACAAGCATGTATATCATGTGTTGCCATTAATGAAAATATTTACATATCTACATATAGAAAATTGTCAAGACTTGTTTCATTCAAGATCAACTTTACTTCAAAGATAACCAAAAAAATGAAAAAAACTCATAAATCTTGCAAAAATAGAGGTTTTCTTATTAAATTTGTGTGTAGTTTGTATCTATTTTTTGTAATGTAATCATAGTCTATCAGCATGTCCAATAGTTTGACTATGGAAACTTGAGACTTAGATGTTTAAGGAATAGTACAAACAGGTGGAAGTTTTTAAAATACAAAACAAGAATATCTTCCTTGTCCTCACACTCTTCTACTCACCAACCATCAAGAGTTTTCACCATGGGAATTAGGAGATATTCATTATTTTCATTCAAACCCTAATTGTAGGGTAGGATAAAGAACATGCGTAATAAAATCCAAAACTGAAACCACTTTCTCCTATTCGACAAAAACTAGTTATTGCATTCATCAATCCTCAAAAACTCAACTTTCTAAAACATAACAACTGATTATCACTCTATAAATAGATTTTAGAAAGATTTAATCTAATTGTGCATGATTTTCCCACCAAAAGGATTTCTATTTCATTCCAAATCCATACAGTACTATTCCAACCCCAAACTAGGTTGAAGATAATCAATTTATAGCTCACAACTCTTGACCTTACAACTTCATCCTTCTAGGTTCGATCAAAATAATGATTTGATTGTTAGACTTCCAGATTACAAGAAAAATTGCAAAGAGTTGCATGACAACTTTTGTTACAATTTTTGCAATTTTTATAGCTTTTACACAAACTTTAAATAAAAGACTCCACATGCCTTTAAAAGTATACCACAATATGCAAAAAGATTATAAAACATAAAAATGGATATTTTTGGTCAACTCACAATGTTTGACTGATTGTTGACCAACCTTTGACTTGTCTATCTTATTACAACATGTAAACAATTTGCCTAAATGCATGTTTGAGATTGCCTAAACTATCTTGTGTCAACTTGGATGCTTATTGACCTTCTATACTATCCTTCCTAGTATTTGACCACCTTATTTAAGACCTAGGGTCCCTACACCAAGATCTAGGATTACATTGTCATGCCCTTTTTATCAATATATATGTATGTATATACATATACATACATACATATGTATGTATGTATCTATCTATATATGTATATATATGTGTATATATGTATGTATGTATGTATATAAATAAATAAAATTCACTCAATAGGTAGCATGGCCACAAGCTTTTAAACATAACTATATAAGGAATGAGTTAGGATGTATATAAGTCAATTTTTTCTAGTTGTTGATTAGCTAGGTTGATTACAAATTCTTGTAGAACTGTCATCAAATTAGGTACAATAAAATGAACAATCAGTTGTTCCCAACTAGCATTAAATTTACTGGTCTATTTAGACCCATTGATTATTGTCACAAGATTTTGAATATAAATATATAAGGAGTGAGTTAGGATGTATATAGGTTAACCTTACATTGATTGTAAACTACAACATAAAGGTTGCACTAGGGTATTAAAGGATTGTAATTATAGAAAACTTCTTGATTCTCCCAAGTGGGTGTATGATGGTCAAGAGTTGTATTAGGTGAGAAAAGCTCACCAGTGGTTATAGGAATACAACTACATCAAAATAATTAGAAACTAGAGCTATGTATTTATTAGAGTGAGTATTTCAAGGGTTTTGATCCTGTGTATATGGGTATGTAGGCACCCTGGTAGGCAAAGTATGCCTCTAGTGTATAGACACCTTGGACATAGTTAGGTAGCATGGATCATTACAATGTTGTATGCACTTTCTCCCTTCCCTCATGGATGTAATAGTTCAAAAGCTTTCTACCAAGTTGAGTAAAGTCTAGAATCAATACTAATGCTATATTGTTAAAAATCAATGCCAATATTTATGTTGTATAATTTATTTGATTTGTTTAGATGCCATCTGTACTGAAGAAATAGTAATATTTAATTATTTAATTATTATTGATTATCTACAAGATACTACTAATGCTTGTATGTTTATATTTGTTATAAATTTATAGCCCAAATATTTTCTTGTGAAGAAAGTCCACACCTAACAATATGAACCTAGAACAAAATAAGGCAACAATTACTAGATTGTGGTTTCAATTCAAAATAAATAGTGATGGAAAATGTTATTGTCCTTGCATAAAATGCAAGGGTTTAAAGAATCAAAGAATTCTAATTGCATGAGATCAGAGACATTGTAGGCAACATGGTCACATTGAAGGGGGAAAGGATTTTCATCCTTTGATGAAAGTGGATTTCAAATTGGTGGAACATGGTGGTGTGAATATCGAAGCAGAAGGTAATACTCCCATGGAAGAAGATGATCCTGAGGCAAAGAACACAATTGAAGATGTTGGTATTGGTGCAACTGATAATGTGCCAGAGAAAAGAATTGAAGAATGTTTTACAGGCACAAATGATGAAGATGATAAAGATGATGATAGTTGTGCATCTAATGATAATGATAAAGAGAATCTTGATATACTTCTAATTGAAAAGGCATATGAGCCCTTGTACCAAGGTTCCCAAACAACACTTCTCTCTGCTATATTGTTGCTGGTAAAATTCAAAGTTATGAATGGTATATCCAATGTAGAAAGCTCATGTATGCTAAGATATAGTGTCATTTTTGTCATTTTCTAAGTTAGCATACCATTAATGTTTTTTATATTAATATTAATGTTTTCCCATAGGTTGATAGGTGAGTGTTTGTTACCACCATCAAACATTCTACCTTGCTCTTACTGAGAATTATCAACCTTTATGAAAGATATTGGAATGGAGTATCAAACAATACATACATGTCCCAATGATCGTATTATATATCATAAACAACATGAATTTGCAATAGAATGCCTTGATTGTCACATTAGTAGATATCAATCATATCAAATAATGAAAAAGGTGCCTCACAAGGTTCTTCAATACATTCCCATTATTTTACGTCTGCAATAATTATTTAGATGTACTAGCTTGGCACAATTTATGGATCAACATACATGCAATAGAAGTCAAGATGAAATTATGTGAATGCCTACAAATGGTTCTACATTTAAGGACATAGAAGATAGGTGACAGTATCTAAATAATAACCTCATAATCTGAAGCTTTCATTAGTAGTAGATGGTGTCAATCCATTTGGAGAGATGAGAACTTCTTACTCAATCTAGCCTATGTTGTTATTAACAATAACATTCCTCCCTAGATGTCCGTAAAGAGGGAGCACATGATTTTGTAAATGATTGTACTAGGTATTTTCAATTTAATAGTTATCTAAATTAATTTATAAGCATACTATCAAAATGACTGTAATAATTATGTTTTGTTTATGTTCATTCAACTAGGTAAGTACCAAGTGAAAGATATGAATGTATATATTGAGCCCTTGATTGATGAGTTGTTGGAGTTATGGAATGTGGTCACTATGTGCAACATCAATAAACCAATTGGTGAATACAATTTCAAATCCATGCAATGCTTGTATGGACTATACATGATGTCCTTGGATTAACACATTTTTGTGGTATGTAAAACTATTAACGTATATTTTTCATTGTATGTTTAAGTTTCATGTGATAATTGTAAATATAAATCTTATAGTACACATTTCATCCAATTACATATGATCTTGTAGGTCTTTAGATAAAGGGAAAATTTTCATGTCCAATTTGTGGTCCAAAGATAAAATCTTGGCATTCAAAAAGTTTAGGAAAGTAGGTTTTCAATAAGCATAAAAACTTTCTCCACAAAAATCATAAGTATTGAATTGTCAAAAAACATCTTTTCAATGGGAAAGAAGAGACAACATCAAAGCCATGAAGAATGAGACCTCACATGTGGAAGTTAGAATACAATAGAATGAATAGTTGAGGTAATGTCATTCCATCAAATGAATGTTTTCGTATCAAATTTAAGTTTGGACACTATCTATTGTTTACTAATGATATAATTGATGTTCATGAAGGTCATCAAGGCATTGATGAAAAACTTCAAAATGTACTTAAAAGATATCGTAGACAATTTAGTAGGTTACTATACTATGAGCACCTCTCAATCATGCATTTTTTTGATGCTATGCATAGTAGAAAGAATGTAATAGATACACTATGGGAAATATTGGATGGAAGGCATGAAAAAGAAAAAATGGTCAAAATTTGCAATGAAACTGATGAATCCAATCATGTATTTAAGTTTTTTGTTGAATCAAATGGAAATGGAAACTAGATTACTATGAGCACCATTCCTTGGTTATTAACGCAACAACAAACTGATGCAATAAAAAAAACTAAATTTCTCATAGGATTTGCTGCAAAAATAAGTAGTCTCATATCAAAGAAAGGTGATTTTAGGTCAAGGTTGAAAACACATGATTGGTGTACCTTTCTCAAGGTAAGTCTTGTTCTTCTTTATTTACAATAAATTTTTAAAACATCATGTACTTTTGATTGTTTTATTTTATAATATATTGTAAAGATCATTTTATTATTACTACATTATGTTCTACTTCTATCTCTCCCACATTTCTTTGACAACATGAGTGTCAAACACGTTATATATGATCTTGGGAAATACATGAGGTTAGAAGTGTTATTTGTTATATTTATTGTATAGAAGTGTTATTAGTCTCATTAATAAATTTTTGCATGATGAATATATTCTAAGTGGTTTTCATCTAAAGAAATTGATAAAAAAGACATAAAGCAATGGAAGAGAAAATTTTCTCAGCTTTTGTGTGAGATGCAAAAGTGTCCACCTTCAACTTTTTCCAATGCACAAGAACACTAACTTATACATCTAGTTGAGGAAATCGAGTTATGTGTAGCTGTACCAACTAGGTCAATGTGGATGGTTGAGAGGAACTTAAATTTTTTGAAGGGCTTGGTTTCACAAAGAGCACATCCTTAGGGTTCCATGGTTGAGGGACCATGGTGAATATCTTCCCAAGTTTGCATCAAATATTCATGTAGATTGCATTTGATATCCCAAATACATGAATAGATTAGAAGGGGAGTACTTGAAAGGGAAATGTAAATTGAGGAAAGTGAGAGGCAATTATAAGATGCTATTGTAGTTAATTAATTCTTATTCATCATCAATATAAGTTGTTTCTAACTAGTCTATTTATTTAATGTGGTTTCTTGTAAGCGAGATGCACTTTATTTGTATATTGCAAACAATCTTGGTTGGATGATAGTATGGATTGAATGATCTCAACAAAATGGTCACTCAGTAACAATGGAAGGTGTTGCTTCATTAGTTAAAGAAGCTCATCATAATGGAGATCTCAGTGTTATGCTAGTGGTAATTGATCTACCAAATGGTTTAAGAGGTGGAAAGGTATGTATAAGTTAATCTATCATGACCCATTTGATTAATATCAACTCAAGGATGGATGCATAATTTTGACATGTTTGAAAAATAATAGGTCAAGCACCACAGAGCTATGTACTACAATGGTCATAAATTTTACATAAAAAAGGTGGATGAAACTAAGAGAAATTGTGATTCTAGGATAACTAATATGTTCAAGGTCACCAATATTTCATCTAGAAATGACATGCATCCTCAACAATTTGAAAATAGATGCTATGGTATTTTGGGTGATATAATGGAGTGCAATTTTAATTCCATTAAACAAGTTCTATTTGGTGTCAAATGGTATAGGCTACGACTAAATGAAAATGATCATGATAGAACTTTTATTGAACATGATGATGTATTATCAATGAATAATACAAGTTTATTTGAGCTAGTTGGAAAGGAGCCCTATGTTCTTCCAAGCCAATGTCAGCAAGTGTTTTACTTTGGTGTTCCACATAAACTAGGTTGGTCATTTTTCACTAGACATGATCCAAGAGGAAGACCGGTAAAGTATAATGTGATTAAAGAAGAAGATACCAAAGAAGTGGAATACAAAGTGGATAATGATGATGACAAAGATGAAGGAGGAGATGATGATGGAAAAGATGAAGAAGGAGACAATGATGATGATGGTGAAAATGTTCATGATGATGTTGATGGAATTGATGATGATGATGATGGTGGTGGTGGTGGTGGCAAAGATGATGATGGTGGTGATGTTGATGGTGATGATGATGATGATGACGATGACGATGATGATGACAATGACAAAGATGGTCATAGTGATGATCATGATGTTGACGATGGTCATTCTGATGATTTTGATGATGATGGTGATAATGATGATGCTCATGATGATGAGATGGATGAAGAAGATGATCAATGACATGATCAATGGAAATTTATTAAGTATTGATCACTTATAATATGTTTTCTATAGAGGTAACCAATTAAAAAATATACGCTGTTATGTTTTTTTGCGATGTATGCATATTGTTCATGTTATGTTCTATGCATAATTTGTAGCATAAGTATCATGTAATTTGTAACTAACTTAAAATAAATGATTTACATATGCAAGAAATATACCCCTTTAACTAGGATGGTACAAAGTGACATGGATTAGTATGTATAAGTTTATTGCATGCTTTCTTTCTCTTTACCTTCAACATTAACCTTAGGAAAACTTCATCAATATTAGCCTCATTTTATAGAAAAATATTTTTCTCCTTCAATTGTATCTCTCATTTGATGGGCTTCAGGTACCACCAAATAAGTATATGTTAGATTTTTCTTCCTCACATGAGGGAAAGGTGGGAATAGAAGAGGATAGTGAGATATGTAATAGGTCTACAAAAGAGAGACAAATTAGAGGGCAAAAGATTAGAAGAAAATTCAATAAACACATGCAATTTTCCCTTTCTCAAGGGGGTCATGTTCTTATGATGATGAGACAAAGGGCATCATCAAGGTTCCCTTGAGGTACACACATCTTGAGAAAGAATGGGTACCCAAGCAATTACCTCCAATTAGCACTGATTTTTGTGTTAACAAGAGGATATATCACATAGCTCCATTATCATTACATGGTTTGGGCCTATTTTCCATGGATGACATAAATATCAATTATAAATAGGTTGTTGAATTGATAGAGTATGTAGGACCTTGTTACAATTACAAAAATTGGATGCAAATAGTTCAATATAAAAAAAGTATGCATAGGTATGCACTATCAGTAAATTATCTATAATGGAAAGAAAATGATCAAAGTAAAAGACTTGCTATGTACATTGATGGAAGGCCAAAAATAATAGGGAAAATTGTATATTTTATAAATATTACACATCCTATGTCAACTAATAAGCAACCCAATTACATTTTTGAGGCACGTGAGGGAAATCATGTTTTTGTATGTGCGATAAAATCAATAAATTTAGGGGAAGGGTTGCTAATAGATTACAATTTGAATCACATAGATACAAAGAAAGTTACTAGCATGGGACTTGTAAGTACTATATATGTAAAATTTAAACTAATTACTTCCAATTAGAACCCTAATATACAATATACCCATTTTATAATAAGTTATTTTGCTAAGTGGACTATTCCTTTGATTATGCTGATGTTTATATATATATATTCTTTGTCACAAGACAATGTGGCTGATCCGTCAGATGATAGAGGTAGGGATGTTTCTCCCACCTCTTCTCCAATGCAAGTAAACCTTTTGTATAAAAATTTATGCAATTGTAATTTTAAAAAATGTCAGATTATTATGTTACTTTCGTGAGGTTTTGGACTTGTTTTGATTATTTTACTGATATTTTTGTCATAATTTGATTCATAGGCAAAGGGAAAGGAACATATTGCACAAAAATAATTACTTGCTAATATGGTAGCCACTATATTATGTGATAATGACATCACATATAGTAGTGACCCTATTAGCTTGTGTAAAAAGACCTTGAAGAATGTCAATCTACAAATTCTTGGGCTTGTGATGGATCCACATCCAACAGAAGAGAAAGAGGCCAAAAGAAATGAATTGTGTCATAGAGCACACTGTCTAGAAGTAAGCAATGATGAATCTTTTTCTAGGATAGTAGTTCAATAAAACTTTATGTTTTATACTAATTTATGGATCATGAACCACAATATGTATGTTTTGTTATAGAATTTTTTGAGACTACACCGAGCTCTTCCACCTGACTAGGGTACTAGTGTATGTCCTATAAGTATGTGATTTCAATTCTTGATCATCAGAAGGGACATTATTTTCTTCATGGTTATTATTGATAGTTTTATATTATTGTTGTCATGTTCACTCTTCTCCTTTACTTAACCACTTTTATTTATTCTTTGATACTTAAGATTGATAGAATCCATTATCCATCCTCTATAATTGATACTCATTCCTAATATGGTATCTTAGCTATATGTGGAAAACTCATATATCTTTTCTAATTATAATTGTTGAACCTTTATGATGATATAGTCTTAAATGTATATCACGTTGAGTAATTCCATGTCCATGAGATTGTGATGATATGATTCTAATATTTGTGTTGTACATAATAGTCAGTCTAAAACTTTCTATCATTACCTCTGATATGATTCGGTTTTCATTATCATAAAAACTTACAAATCCATATAAATTCATTTATGAATGCCTTTTTCATTACAATCTCCTCATTGATAATGACCTTGATGTAATGTCTCCTTTTATTAAAATGTGGGAAATAGGTATAGATAACTTACAAAGCTCAACTGTAAGAGACTTCTTTCCTTAAAGTCTCAAATAACACTTAAAACTGATAATGATTTTTGTAAGAAAAATTGTCTATGCTACCACTTTTAAGTAATTATACTTATGTTATACAATTGATATGATATATGAGAAAAATGCCACTACTATCTTTTATACAACAATTAGGCATATGTACAATGACTTTGGTCTATTTATCTACACTTAGCCCAATGCAACAATGTTAATATTATCTCTATTGTTTTTGACATGAATGATAACAATTATGTAAGGACAATCTTTAATTTGAACTATGCAATTAATAAGATTGGTATTTTTCTTTGATATGATAGTGCAAGTAAGCTACAATCTATTCCTACTCTCACTATAACTACTATTTCTCATAGTGATGCATTTTCTATTCTTCATTTGTTGATGAGAACTTGCAAGTATTCTCAATGATGCTATCGTTGTGTCTAATTTTGATCCTTAAACATATGCAATTATCTTTCAAATATTTTTCATTATAATATGATGATCTACTACTCCTAATATATTTCTATAGGATTGGTTCCACTTATAATGGTATAATGCTTATCATTGACTTGATAATATCTATTTGGAATAACTCATGGGTGGCGAGTTTCTCTTGATAGGGGACATGACAAGTACATTGATATATATATATATATATATATATATATATATATATATATATATATATATATATATATATATATATATATATATATATATATATATAGGTGTTGATGATTTCCATACACCTACTTTCATGACATTGACCAACACTTCGAGATTGCCAACTATAGGATCAACAACAAGGAGCATGCAAACATCCACAACTGCTATAACTATAGCTAGTAAATCCTTGTTTTGCTACAATTTTTTATGTGTTAAATATGATAATATTTGTACTTTCCCATTCATTTGATTATATTATGACATTGATTAAATTTGTGCAGGGACAGGTACTATAGTGCCTCTCATGTTTGCATTATGTACCTTGTCTATTTTTGATTCGAGAGATACTTTATACTCTTATTTTATGTAATTTGAGATGACTTGAGGGTCGAATGTTATACTTTGATTTAATATCATAGATTTTTTATTGCTATGCTATTTAGTTTATCATATTTGCATGTTAATGCCATTTTGAGATGATAGTAGATCTATGATGATATCTAATTATCTAGTATTTGGACATAATTTTGACTATGCTATATGATGGATTTTATGCTATGGTGATTTACTTCATTCTTGTCTCTATATGCTTTATGTGAATGTGAGTGATGTAAATGAATTAATTAGGTATTGAATGCATTATTGCTTCCATTATGATATTATATGCAATTGCACTTGATCATGTGATTTAGTGTACAAGAATTATATCCCTAGTAGTGGCACATGGAGTTAGTAATTCAGCTATTCATTTTACCAATGTCATCCCTATATGGTCAATGAATCCTTATTTAATTGTTTAAATTAAACCTTTTGGTAATTATTAAATTTGAACTCATTTACATTATGTTATTAGACCAGTAAGCATGCTTGTACATTTAGAGATTCACATTGTCGCGAAAGTTGTTAAGTGTTTTCCTGAGATTTTGGGTTTGTGGGCATTAAATCTTCTCAAATTTAATTTCTAGCAGCTTTTCCTTAGATGAATTCTCATTATGAGGAATAACCTACTTTTTTTTGGTTTGATTCAAAGTCTAGCTAGTCTAATTGGCTATTTGACCTAATCAGCTATTCACTTGAAAAGTGAATAAGTATTGAAAAAGAGGTTTTATTATTGACTTCTCACTTTTTGGAAATAGAAATTTGGAGAGCTTTTCTAAAATTCTCTTTTGAAGAATTTAATTTTTGTTCATTCTGGGAGCTATAAGCATGGAATTTTTGTGAGATTAGTCTGATTGGATCTAGCTCAAGGAGACCTTGCTTTGTCATCACTTTTGCCAATTTCAGCGGATTATTTATTTTATCAGCCTGATTTTAGTTTTTACCCCTTTTGCTATCACGTAGGGCTTTCCTATTTTCTTGTTTCTACTCTGTTTCAACTTTTGTTTTTGGTAGCTATTTTCTAGGAGGTTAAGAACTAGTGTTCCCCTCCATTTCTATTTGCTAGTTCTACCTAGTTGGTTGGGTATGAATATTTTCCTTATTTTTGGGATGGGGGTTTGGGGTTTGGTGCTGTTATGCTAGCCATTCTCACATATGGTATCTGAACCCAAATATTATTTGATTTTTGGGGTTTTTTTACCCAAATGCAAAATGGGTTTTAATTTCAAAGTTTTCTAGTTTTTGGATTTTTACCTCATTTTGTGTGCTACCTTATTTTCTTGGGTTTTCTTGGTATGAGTTTGGTCATGGATCTAGATCATTCATTTGGATGTTAGTTAGACCATTATTGTACTTTTATGTTACATTGGTATGCATGTTACATCTATCCTCTTGAGTCTACTTTCAGTTGATTGACCCTCTATATTGTGTTCTCATCTAGTCCTTGTGTCATAATCGTCATGATGGTGGTGCGCCACACATGAGTACATGTGTGTACATTTGTTAAGTGACTTGTGAGGCCTGATCTTCCATGATACTTTAGGAAGTTATGATAGTTGGGGTTGGGTTGGGATTTGCATGCCTATGGGCACTCATCATTGGATGAGCATGGGTAGGGTAGGGTAGAACATGGAGGGGCTTCTATCTTGCAACCTGGTGACTATTTCCCATTGGTTGGAAAAAGAAGTTTTATATAAGTGATAACTAAATTAACATACTGGGTGGTAATAAATATAAGATAATTAAAATGTTAGGAATTGTAACTTTTGTAGGGAAGAGTTACCTCCTTGTGTGCCTTCTGTTGGGGAGTGTAGCTGCCAAACTAGATTGGGCTTTTTGATGCCAAGAAACTTTCCATGATGTCATCCCGTACTTAGTAGCCCATTCAGTGTCTAACCAGGACCTATAGTTTATGCATTATCTATGTCTTGATTTTAGTCATCATACTACCTAACATGTGTGTTAGCCATGGATGTTTGCTTTATGTGTAGTTATATTTGGATCATTATCTTCATCAACATGATGGGGGTGGGCTTATAGGTTTGATGTGGTTGCGATGCATAACTACCTATACCACTACTGGGGACTAATGTATAAAGATAGTCTTTTGTCCTAGTGCAACTCTTGCTAGATATTTTCACTTGGTGCTTCAAGGTCTGAAGTATGCTTTCTTGTGATTTATACTTTCATTAGGATGCTTGTATATCATGTTTATATGATGTTATTTATTAATGTATTTCCTTATTTCACTGATTAGCATATGATAGATGATGTTATCTATATTCGTAGGATTATCTTATGCTTTACTTTTAACATGTTACATTTCCTTATGTTTATGTTGTAGTATGTTTTAGTAGTGACATCCTTTTATGATAGTACCAAAGATTTGGTTAGTAGCTTGGGATGTTATGTGTTTGGGTTGGCTAGGGCCCATGATGGTCTTATGATGCTATTATGGTTGGAAGGAACCACATAATTTGTTTAGTTGTACTGTTCATTGCGATGTTAATTCAATTAATTACAATGTTGTTTTAGTATACTGCAATATTTCCTTCTATAATTTTCCTTCACTATTTGTTAGATGGTTAGGTGCTATTTACATCTTTCATTATTCATTTGAGTGCCTTTTTCCTTGATATGTGGATCCAGACTCCTCAATGTGGAGGAATTCATTTTCTAGTTTTCTTCCTTTATTGTTTTCTATCTTATTGTTCTAGATTCTTGTGCAAAATTATAGTTTATCATGTGAGAATGCGAGTTCTCATAGGGTGTATTGGGTGTCTTCACACAACTTCTAGCACTTTCTTGCACAAAACCCAACACCAATTTTAGGTGTCTTGGTTGTTGGGCCAAGTACATTCTCACACCATTCAATGCACTTTCTCATATGGATGGAAGTTTCTTGGATGGCATGTTGCACATCCTCATGTGAGAAGCTATCAGTTTGTTGGCCTCGCAAAAAAATAATGGATATCTAGGCCTGTCCTATAAAAGCTTAGAAGTTGGTTTTGGGAACCCTTTTAAGTTTTACACCTTCCTAATTCAAAATAGATTTCCTATGGGATTTAAAATATATTTTTTAAGTATTATATGCAACAAGTCTTTTGAGATAGGTTACAGACCTCTACAAGCTAAGATAAAGATTCTAGGAAATTTTAGGGTTTTAGGATTTCAAATTTAGCCCATTTTTAGGAGTTAGCTCTTGTCTTTCAGCTTGGTGTTTAGTAGTTGAGTTGTGCTTACTTTGCATCCTCGACATGTGTGAGACCATGGTTGGTCTCTATTATTTTCTTGTTTTTTTTGTCAGTGGTGATGTTGGGAGATCTTTGGTGTTTGATTTTTTGGTTAGTCTTCCATTGCTATCTTTATGATCTACATATGATAGTTGTCTTGTGCTTTCACACTTATTTAGAAAAAATAAAATTATCTTGGCTTATATTTACCCTTGTTCCAAGTATCTTTGGGTGGGGCATTATATTTGGTATCAAAGCCCATGTTGCAACATTGGGATCTCTATGTTATGCATCCACTATTGGTTTTTTCCTCCTATGTATTATTATATTATGGTTGTTATTTTGATATCTTGCTAGTTCATTGTTTTGACTCTTATGCTTGTGATCCAATTGTTCTTATATTATCTTGTTGTTTCCACAATGATGCCTTTTGCACATAGACCTGGTGTTCGAGGTGGTACCTATAGTAGTAATTGTGAAGAAGAAAATTGGGATAAGGGACATCAAGAAGGAGAGCGAGAACAAGGTAATAATGCTAATCAAAATGATTTGAGGGCATTGATGTCAGTGCTCCAGGAGATTCTTTCTTAGTTAGGCCTTCATATAGAGGAATGCCAATAGGATCATGATAGAGAAGAGGGATCCCATCATGGGGATTCCCATCATTCAGAGCATAGAGAGGAGGAACATGAATTTGAATACTCCCATACTCCACCAGGTGGTAGAGGGCACTGTCAAGGTGGTGGTGACCAAAAAGTAAAGATTCCATCAGGTTGGGTATCATGAAGACCCTTCATCAATCTAAACCACTATTATACAATGGTAAGGGAGGTGGCCTCAAGGTAGAAACTTGGTTATTGGACGTGGAGCACTACTTCACCATGTATCCATATGAAACCAATATGAGGGCCCATTGTACGATTATGCAGTTGAGGGAACATGCATCCATTTGGTGGAATACTGAGAGTTAGAAGCTCTAGATTAGCATTGTAGATCTCACTTGGGAGATCTTTGAGAAGATGTTATGAGAGAGATACTTATCTCCTTAGTTTAGGGAGGCCCATGATGATGAGCTCTATGTAATCTAGTAAGGGAACATGATAGTGGATTAGTACAAAATCTAGTTCTTTGACCTTAACCACTATTCTTGCTGGAATCATGATGATTTACTCTTGGCTCATTATTTCATCCAAGGCCTCAAGGATGCCCTCATTAGAGAAGTTTGAATGCATTAGCCTCAAACTCTTGTTCTAGCCATAGAGAAGGCACATATTTCATAGGAGAATTTGGCTAGAGGTTTTAGTGGTAGATCTGGCTCTGGAAACCAAACCGCTTTGAATTTAGGGTAGGATGCACAATACTCTTAGTCCTTAGGGAAGGGCTAGAACAAGTCATCAACCTCACAAGGTGGTAATCGTTAGTTTTGATCAAAAGGAAAATGGTTTAAGAATGGAAAAAATTCTAGTGACTCTAGAAAGAAAGGAGATAACAAAAACTATGGACAAAATCTCAACAGGATCATCCCCCTCAGAATGCTCAACATAATTCTAGTAGAGGTAGTGCACCTTATCCTAGTGCTACCCAGAGTGGTTGCAGAACAGGTTCCAACTTTGGAGGAAACTATTACTCTTTTGTCCAACTTGGCCATGAATCTTTTGAGTGCTCCATTAAGCCATCTCAAGACCTAGCAAGGGCACAAAAATATATGAGCCTACTATAAGAGATGCTGGTAGGAATCATCGAAACTTTGCAATGGTTGACAACCATCAAGTAGATCATCAAGGTATAGTAGTTGAGGCTATAGGTACATTGCATGGTAATTCAACTTCAATTTTTCTGACTCTAGTGCTTTAGATTCTTTTATATCACCATCTCTTGTTCAATGATGTGGGCTAGTGGTAGTACATTAGGTTGATAGGTGGCAGGTTGAGTTAGCCATAGGTTCTAAGGTGTTTTATACTCATTGGTCAAAGGTTGTATTTTGAATTTGGGAACCTTCACCACCATAGTGAATCTACGCATTCTAACTCTAGGATCATATGACATTGTGTTGGGCATGGATGGATTGGATTGTACCTGTGTCATAATATGCTATAGTGTGTTGATGATAGAGGTGGGAAAGTGGAAATTTTGGGAGTCCTGAGACTAGTCTCATTTTGATTGATCTCAGCTAATCAACTGAAGTGGAGTGTGTGGAAGGGTTTTCAATTTTTTCTTATTTTTATAGTAATATCAAGGAAATTGAGAGTCATATGGTGAAACTTGATGATCACCCACTCCTTCATGAGTATGCATATGTGTTTCCTGATGAGATTCTAGGTATGCCACCATAGTGTGACATTGAGTTTTGGATTGATCTTTTACCAAGAGTAAAGTTGATTTCATGAGCTCCTTACTGCATGACTACTTAGGAGTTGAATGAGCTTAGATTTTAGTTGGAGGAATTGTTGGCCAAGGGCCATATTCATCCTATTGTATCCCCGTGATGTGCACTAGTCATCTTCATAAAGAAGTAGGATGGTTCTTTGTAGTTGTGCATTGACTACTGATAGTTGAATAAGGTGATAGTGAAGAACTATTATCCTTTGCCAAGGATAGATGACTTGTTTGATTAGATAAAGGGAGCATGAGTGTTCTCAAAGATTAATCTTAAGTTGGGATACCATCAACTTCATATCCAAGAGGTTGATATTTATCAAAGAACTTTTTGTACATGGTATGGGCATTATGTATTCATGGTTGTACCCTTTGGGTTAACCAATGCACCATCAATGTTTATGAGTTCGATGAATGGAGTATCTCACACTTACCTCAATCACTATGTCATTGTATTTTTGGATGACATATTGATTTATTCAAATACTATGGAGGAGCATGAAGTCCATTTACATTAGGTATTGCAGTTCTCGAGAGACCATCAATTGTACAACAACTTGAGTAAATGTGGGTTCTTCTAGTCAGAGGTGAAGTATTTGGAAAATATGGTCACTGGTGATGGAATTGTAGTAGATCCAAAGAAGATTCATGCTATCATGGATTGGCTATTACCCACTAATGTTTCACGAGTAGCTCATCCCATCACTTCTCTTCAATAGAAAGGGAAGAAGTATGTTTGATTAGACCAGTGCGAGGCAACATTTAATGCTCTTAAGGAGTGTTTAACTAGTGCACTAGTCCTTGTAGTGCCTAATCTTGTATGTGATTCATGGTTTGCACATATTCTTTGTTGGAAGGTGTTGGTGTAGTGTTGATGCAAGATGGTCGAGTGATTACATATGAGTCTAGGAACTCAAGGACCATGATTTTAACTACCCCACTCATGATTTTAAACTCGTGACCATGGTGCATGCCCTTGTTTTTTGGAGGCATTTTATTTTGGGACATAGGCTTGAGTTGCATAGTAATAAAAGGAGCTTGCATTATATCTTTACTTAGCCAAACCTAAATACACAACAACTTCATGGATGGAGTTCTTGTGCAAATATGACTTTGATGTTCATTATATTAAAGGGAAGGAGAATGTCATCGCTAATGCATTGAGTAGGAAAAAACATGAGGTATCAATGATGTCATTAGGAGTGGATTTGGGGGGACATATCTTGGAGGCTTTGCCTAATGACACTTGGTATTGTAGACACCTAAAAACTTTTAGAAAATAAAGTATTTTTATTTTCTGAAAAAGTCCTGATGACATCATCATTAATTAATTAATTAATTTTTATGCCATTAAATCCCTTTATCTTAATTAAAAATATTTAATTAAGGAATCCCTCCCAAAAATGTTTAAATCTTATTTAAATATTATTTCCTTATTTATTAATTATTTAATTAATAAATTGACCAAAAAACCCAAAATAAATAAAAAATTTATTTTTTGCCCAAAACTTGGCCAATTTCCTTAAGAGCACTAACCTCTTCCAAAATCTTCTAATCCTTCTTTAATTTTAATTAAAGGCTAATCCCATCATTTCCTACCCCTAATCCCAACTCAAAATATTTAATTAAGATTAAATATTAATCCTCATGTTTATTAAAAAAGTTTTAATAAATATCTCCTCAACCCAAACCCTTGAAATAAATAAAACTTTATTTATTTCCTAAAAATCTAATTTATCCTCATCCTAAGAAGTTTCTCGACTCTTTTAGAAAGTCTTCATCCCCATCCTAGGAAATTCTAGACTATTCTAGAAAGTCTTTATCCTCATCCAAAGTCTAGACTCTTCTAGAAGATGTCTTTAAACCTAATCCTAATCCCCTCCTAACCTTGTCACATTCCCTAAAAATGGGTTAAGACTTACTAAACCAAGCCAAAGTTAACAAATATCTCCTCCTTCACCCACCCTCATTAAATGCCATCCACTTGCCTATCCCTAAGCTAATCCTAAACCATCCTAATCCATCCTCTAATCATTTGCACAATCCTAAGAAAGCTTAAAACTCTCCTAATCAAGCCCAAGTCAAAATTTCTCTCATCTCCCTCAAAATATCTCAACCATAAAACTTTATGAAGCCCACTAGGCCATAAATGACTCTTCCAAGTCCTTTTATTGCTCTTACAAGCCATTATGAGGGTCTTTATGAAGATTTTATCCCTTGAGCCTCTTTTTTTGACTCATCCTTCCCCTTTCCTCCATCCTCTCACCATGTGACATGTGTCACTCCTTGATTGGCTGTAAGGAAGCACAATCCATGTGCTCTCTTCTCATGCAATCTGAGCCCTCCATGAGCTTTTTACCATCCTTGCATCTTAGCCCTCAATCCCTCAAGCCTCTTGCCTATAAAATGGATCCTTCCCCTTTGCAAAATAACACAATCCATGAAGT
This sequence comes from Cupressus sempervirens, assembly GCA_028749045.1. Lineage (NCBI taxonomy): Eukaryota > Viridiplantae > Streptophyta > Pinopsida > Cupressales > Cupressaceae > Cupressus > Cupressus sempervirens. Next base: position 858,189,924 of record CM053792.1, on the reverse strand, counting down.
AAAGTCATAATGCCATTTTGAGAAGCCATTTTACATCAAAACCATACACTCACACCCAAATTCCAACTCTATTTGAAGCCCTTTTTGAAGCATAAGCTTGAGCATACATCCTATCTATTTAGACAAAGCTACTCAACAAGAGAGCTTCTCATTGAGAGAGCCCATTAATGGCTCATATTCTCAATTGAGAGCTCATCTTAGTCTATCTTGAAGTTTATGAATTTTGTTTAGTTTGTAGAAGCTTTATTTAAATTTGGTTTCTATTAGCATACTAACATTGTTCATATACATTTTGGCATGCCTAGTGGGACCCCGCATGGGTCATCTTCATTAGCTTTTTTAGTCAAGTTTTGTATGTCATTTGCTAATTTTGGCTAATTTTTCTTTTTTTTGTGATTGGTAGGATTGTATAAATTGGTTTTGTAGGTCCACATGAGCATGAAGAAGACAAAGGAACTCATAGTATATCTCATAGTTTTTGCAGATTTTTCAAGCTTATAGGTGGACAAAGAACTTGGAATTCTTCTTCCTCTTCTTGTATATATTCTTCTTATTCCATTTACTTCTTCTTCTTCTTCTTGTGGGAGATCTTGGCCATTTTTTTTTAAGGAAGCAAAATCATACACACTTCTTTTTAGTGCTTAAAATGAACTCCCAAATCATACTTAAATCCATAAAAAAATTAAAAATTTGCAAAAAAGAAAAAATCTTTTAACAAGTGAAACTAAACCAATCCAATCATTTGCATCCTTGCAACATCAAGGTTTTAGATGCATTCATGCAAAGTTAGGAACACTTCATTTTTGAGAATTTAAAAAGAACTTCAAGTTTCCATTTAAAAAGGTTCAAAATCAACACTAAGTGCACGCTAAAATCTAAATCAAACTCAAAGCATCAATCAAGGATAAAATGAACCTCATTTGCAAATATTTTAAAGTTCTTTTAAAAATCTCATGAAAACTAAGAGTCCTAAATGGTTGCCAAAAATTGTCCTAAAAGCTTTGTTATTCATTCCAAACAAATGTCTTGTTGCAAAATCTTGAATGTTTCTTAGTTTTTTCATGCATCAAAACAATCTAGGAATATCATTTTTGTTCTTAAAATATGCAATATAGAACACAAAATCTTGAATGAAAACCAAAGTCCAAAGAGTCATTTTCACTTTTGAGCCCAAAACAATCTTGAATGATCTAAGGTTAAAACAAAGCACTTCAAAGTTCTTAAAACAAACTCACACTCAATCTTGAATGCCTAACAATCAATGAACATCACATGGTTTGGACACATTTTCAATGATGCTTGCATTTCTTATGTTGACGATCTCTCAACTTTCATTATGCTGACGATGCTATCAAATTGGAATGAACATTGTATGCCATAATCACAAGTGTCTTCAATCATAGCTTACAAAATCTAAATCATCAATTGCAATAAACACGTGTCTTTTAAAGCCCAAGATCATGTATGTGGTCTTGTTTTACACTTTTTAGGAGGCCTTCTTGGGGATTTCATCACCCCTTGGGATGAACTCAACTCCAGCGTTTCGGCGGAGTATAAAAATCAGGAGGTGAATCCAAAGACACCTCTCTTGGAATCAAGATTTTGTCACTCGGGCTAAGCGTCAAGGAACTTTATACCCTTGAGAAGTGAAAGAGGAGAAGTGGGTTACCACTCCTCTCGACTGTGTGACATCTTTTTGGTTTTCATCTATGGATTTGGGCCTCACGTACCTTGCATATATCGAGGACTCCCTAGCTATAACAAATTTCATCCTTGTAGAAAGCTTCCTAGGATGTTGGTGCATTTGACGTGCTTGTTCCAAACTTTTGTCTGCTAGTTTGTTCATAGCTTTTGAATGAATGTTTGCCAACTTTGGTCAAAATCCCAAAAAAGAAGAAATCTCCCAGCTCAAGGCATACTTAGCGTAGTCACTGCCTCATCAGAAAATCATCAAAGCTCCCCCACTGCAACCGAATCTATCTAGTTCCTTGCTTTAGAACAATCCCAAATCCAAAGTCTCTCCAACTCATCCCCCCCAGCCAGCTAGTAACCCAATCCAAAATCACACCCAAGCCTTTAGAGAGTTGTTGTCATTCTGCTGGAATTTGCTATCCAATCAATCCGACCAATCCACCAGCCTCACCAAGGTTATCCCTTTGATAGAGCTTTATCTAGGGTAATCTAGCTTTGTCACTTGTTATCCCTCATCACCTTGAGCTAAAGGTTGGGATCCATAAGTGGTCAATCTCATGTCATGCCCATAGGATCATTAGTCTATCCTTAAGTTGACACAATCTCCACCAATCTAGCGCATAGGAAAGAAAAAATCTCACTTTTTGACAGCATGCCCTTAAAGTCTTCCATCCACAAGAAAGCCAAAAATCTCCAGCCAATCCTCCTTAGGTCTGTCATACAGCTTTGAATCTCCCTAGGAAATCCTTCATCATCCAATCAAAAATTTGTGCTTAATCCAAATCCAACCATGAGCTTCCGTGTTCATCCATATGCAAGACCCCATCCCCGTTCGACTCATCATCAAAACATGAAATCCCAAACCTATCATGATGTGTTCAGTCGTATTGTCCTTGCTCCTGCCACCTCCTATTCCAATGATGATGAAAATATTTTTGACTATGACGGGTATATTGAAAGCCTTAGAAACATTCCCCCAAGCATCGTGCAAAATCCAAGAGTTATTCCAAACTATCTAGTCATGCCATCTGATATCCCAGCTTCTCGTCCATCACCCAATCAACCAAGCTTCCAATCTTCCACCCTCATCACAGCAGCTATTCCTATCAATCCACCACCTCCACCTCCGACACATGAGTCTCTAAGGAATCTCCTAGAGGAAATACAAGAAAAACCACCTCCAATAGTTGATAAGCCATGCCATCTAATCCAACCATGTGAAGTAGTCAGTGATGAAGCTTCCCCATCTATAATATCACCCCCATCTCCCATAGCTATCATCCCCATACCATCCATCAAGTTCCTTAAAATCCTTCCACTTCTCACAAGCATCAAATTCACACCATCCATCAAATCGCTCCAAATCCCATCCACATCTCCTCCTCCAAGAATTATCCAAATCCCATGTAATGAACCTCATGCATCCACTCCCATCCATTCTTGTCAAGATCTTGTCCAAAAGCATGTTGAAATATCCTTCAACAGAACAATAGATCCCACCATTCCACTTATTCCCCTACATGATCCACTTTTACCATCCCCTCCATATCTAAATCCTACCATCTTACTTACTCCATCTCAAGATCCCTTTCCCTCAGCCCACCCAACTCAAGATCCTATCCTCCAATCTCCTATGCTTCATGATCATACATCTCCCATAATCCATGATGATAGATCCATTAAAAAAGAACTAATTATCATATCCGAAGCTCCAACTCCTTCAGCTAGTAATGGACTCACATCTTGTGTTCCAAATAATGAACATCATATTGAAAAAAGAAATGAAAATGTATTTCTAGATGTTGGTATCCCCGCTATTCCTGCATGTTCCCAAGTCCTTCCATCTCCACCCCAAAGTTCCCATCCATCTTATTCCGCATCTATTTTGGGCCCTCATCCTACTCCTTATCTCCAATCCTCCATTTTGGGTCCATATATCCCTTATCTAAATCCCACACCCTTTCCATCCATTTTGGGTCCTTACATACCTAATATGAATCCTTTATCCCCTCCATCTATTTTGGGACCTACACCTTCATCGTTTCCATCTATTTTGGGCCCATATCCTTCCTTCCCTCCATCCATTTTTGGAAATTATATCCATCCATATCCTATGTTCCAATCTATCCTTCCATCCCCTCAAATCTACCAGCTAGATCATCAAAGGCACTCACCCTTGAATCCCTTCCAACCTTTAAACCCTATCACTCCATCAATTATCCCTCCATCTCCTCCATGCTCTTGTTCCCATCCCATGGCTAATAGAAGCATATTGGATGCCAAAATACAAAAGTATAAATCCAAAAATCCACAAAAATCCAAGTCTCAACATGTCCCTTCTAAAATACATGTTCAAAACAAGAAACATTTAATCCCAATCAAAGAAAAAGTCAAGAGGCCACAAAAGCCCAAACTAAAAAAGTCAAAAATCATGTGGATACCCAAGATGCTCATAAAAGAAATGCATCTCAAAGAAAAATCTCAATTGGCATCCATTCATGCTACTCAAAAAGCCTCATCCATCCATCCTTCATCCAAATCCCCATATAAGCATCCTTCATCCCCCCAATCCACTTTTAGTCCATATGCTTCTTATCCTAGATTTCCCATCCTCCATCTTCCAACTCTACTTTTAGTCCTTATCTTTCTCTTCCTCCATTTTCTCCTCAACCTCGCTCAAAACCATCTTTCCCACTACTTTATCACCTCTCAAGGTGTGTGCCAATGATGATCTTTCCATTTTACTCATCCATTTACCCACAAGCCTTATGTCTTCACATCTATTATCTATCAAACTCCCACCCACCATTCCACTTGTTCAATCCAATCCTTTTTCATCCATCCTAACGACATCTAAAAAGCCAAAATAGCTAAAGAAAGCCAAAATCATTCCAGCTAAGTCCAAAGTCAAAAAGTCAAAAAAAAAATAATAAAGAAAAATAAAGCGTCCACTGGTGAAAACTTGGCAATTCAAGCACCTTGGACAAGTACCATGATGAAAACTTGGCAAACAAGCGTCATGCGTAATCCCGCCATCCCCAGCTTCATGCTTTTGGTCATCTCTTGACATCCAAATCCATCTTCCAATCTATCCACCTATCCTCCACCCTCCATCTTCCATCTCACACCATCCACTTATCTCCTGCAGCTTCAGCCAACCATCCCAGCTATCATCCATCTCCCTAGCCCCTTCAGCTTTTTCCATCCTAGCTTCAATCCTATCACATCCATCATAAGACCTCCTTCCGCATGTTATCTTCTGATTGGGGGCACTATATTCCTTGGAGATCTTGTCTTGTCCATCCTCCCTTGACATTGGTATCTAGCTCTAGGCTATCCTCATGCAAACCCAATGTCATCTCTTTATATCCATCATAATCCTAGCTATCTACCATCCTATCCAGCCATCTCATCCTGCTCCTCTAGCTATCCTTGGTCACAAAATATCTCATCATCATTGGATGCATCCTACCAAATCCATATCTTTCACTATCACCCCACCCTTAGCTTTCACATCTTGCACAACATCGAACCATCCCACTATCCTATCATCCTGAGCTTTTTCCTACTTGTAACTATCTTGGTTAGCTTCAGCTTGTAAATATCTTGGTCCGTCAACTTGTACATCCTCTTTAGCTTAGTACCATTTTATCTATCCATCGTTTGTGTCAATTCATCCTTTCTCAGCATCTTGGACACATCGCACATCTTGGTTAGCTATTCCAATGCATCCTTTAGCTAGATTTCCTGTCACCAAAGTGTTATCTATCTTAGTTCAACTTGCCAAACACATCACTCATCCAAATCCACTAGCTTAGGTGGTCTCCGATAGGTCCTTGCAGGATATAGCTTTCCTCATGTCTGATCTTGGTTCATTAGTACCTCGTCCTACCCATCTCATTGGCAAACGGTTCTCTTTTGGATTTTCGCTTTCTTTTGATTTGGACTCTTCCCTGCTGGGTCTTGAAATATCTTTTCCAAGCAATCTCCTTGTTCCCTCCTCAAGGTTGCCATGATCTTCCATATCATGGTATACTGCGAATGGGGCAATCAGAGCATAAGGTCTTGATCATGTCTTTTGTTTGTTTTTATTTTCTGCTTGTGGGTTACCCAGTGTCGGTTCCACGCTGCTTCCTTTAGGAATCATGTGTGATACTGGGGAAATCCTTGCGTGTTTGTTTTGATTCAGTTTGTTAGTCCTCTGGATAGTTGGTGAAAAGGCCTTGATGTTCTTGGTAACCTTGGCAATTAACCAAAAGTCCTATAGCAAATCTAGTGCTCAACTACATGGTGGTACTTCTCTTTGAAGTATCCCCCCGCTCAAAAAGCTTCAATGGTTTTCCTTCATCTGCATTGTCCCCCATCCATATCCAGCATCCGTCTCTCCTACCCCAGCTTATGCATCAGTATCTCTTTGAATCACTCCTCACCTTTAGCTTTAGGGATCCACAATCCTAGTCTTAGGGATCCACCAATACAAATCAATCCACCAAGCCTTATCTTTCGAGATCCACAATCCTAGTCCTAGGGATCTCCAAAACTCATCTTCCGCCAATCTGACTCTTTGAAATCCTATTGCATCAGCTTTTTAATCCCCTCATCCATCTCCCCATCCTGGATTCCTTTTATAGTGCTCTACTCCTTCATCCTCTGCAATCCCTGAGATCATAAGCTTGCTTTCTCTTGTGCCGCTGATTCTCCCCTTATCATTCTCCCGTAGTGAGAGTTTGAGCTAACTAAACCTCTTCTCTTAAGCCAATCTGAGTCTTCTTGATCATCTCAAATTCTTGTACTCTTCAAGAAGTCGTCGAGCCTCTCTTTCTCTCCCCGCCGCCTTCTTGAGGGGGCATCTTGCAGTCCATTCTCTCCTCTTCTGCTCTAGCCTTGGGCATCTTATTTTCTTATCTTTGATGCCATGCCACTTGCGGCATCACATCAAAGAGGGGCAAAATGTAGACACCTAAAAACCTTTAGAAAATAAAGTATTTTTATTTTTTGAAAAAGTCCTGATGACATCATCATTTATTAATTAATTAATTAATTAATTAATTAATTAATTATTTAATTAATTAATTAATTAATTAATTAATTAATTAATTAATTAATTAATTAATTAATTAATTAATTTTTATGCCATTAAATCTCTTTATCTTAATTAAAAATATTTAATTAAGGAATCCCTCCCAAAAATGTTTAAATCTTATTTAAACATTATTTCCTTATTTATTAATTATTTAATTAATAAATTGACCAAAAAACCCAAAATAAATAAAAAATTTATTTTTTGCCCAAAACTTGGCCAATTTCCTTAAGAGCACTAACCTCTTCCAAAATCTTCTAATCCTTCTTTAATTTTAATTAAAGGCTAATCCCATCATTTCCTACCCCTAATCCCAACTCAAAATATTTAATTAAGATTAAATATTAATCCTCATGTTTATTAAATTTTTTTTAATAAATATCTCCTCAACCCAAACCCTTGAAATAAATAAAACTTTATTTATTTCCTAAAAATCTAATTTATCCTCATCCTAAGAAGTTCTAGACTCTTTTAGAAAGTCTTCATCCCCATCCTAGGAAATTCTAGACTATTCTAGAAAGTCTTTATCCTCATCCAAAGTCTAGACTCTTCTAGAAGATGTCTTTAAACCTAATCCTAATCCCCTCCTAACCTTGTCACATTCCCTAAAAATGGGTTAAGACTTACTAACCCAAGCCAAAGTTAACAAATATCTCCTCCTTCACCCACCCTCATTAAATGCCATCCACTTGCCTATCCCTAAGCTAATCCTAAACCATCCTAATCCATCCTCTAATCATTTGCACAATCCTAAGAAAGCTTAAAACCCTCCTAATCAAGCCCAAGTCAAAATTTCTCTCATATCCCTCAAAATATCTCAACCATAAAACTTTATGAAGCCCACTAGGCCATAAATGACTCTTCCAAGCCCTTTTATTGCTCTTACAAGCCATTATGAGGTTCTTTATGAAGATTTTATCCCTTGAGCCTCTTTTGTTGACTCATCCTTCCCCTTTCCTCCATCCTCTCACCATGTGACATGTGTCACTCCTTGATTGGCTATAAGGAAGCACAATCCATGTGCTCTCTTCTCATGCAATCTGAGCCCTCCATGAGCTTTTTCCCATCCTTGCATCTTAGCCCTCAATCCCTCAAGCCTCTTGCCTATAAATTGGATCCTTCCCCTTTGCAAAATAACACAATCCATGAAGTAAAGTCATAATGCCATTTTGAGAAGCCATTTTACATCAAAACCATACACTCACACCCAAATTCCAACTCCATTTGAAGCCCTTTTTGAAGCATAAGCTTGAGCATACATCCTATCTATTTAGACAAAGCTACTCAACAAGAGAGCTTCTCATTGAGAGAGCCCATTAATGGCTCATATTCTCAATTGAGAGCTCATCTTAGTCTATCTTGAAGTTTATGAATTTTGTTTAGTTTGTAGAAGCTTTATTTAAATTTGGTTTCTATTAGCATACTAACATTGCTCATATACAGGTATTAGGAGGTGAGGGCACAGATTGAGTCTAGGAATACCCTTAAGGTGAGATTTTTAGGTTATATGCTCAAGTCTGATGGACTATTATGACACTTGGGGTGTATCTATGTACCCATGATGGGTGATCTTTGTACCCTAGTTTTTTCAGAAGTGCATCATGTAATGTATTTTGTACATCATGGTGTTAAGAAGATGCATTTTTATCTCAAACAACTATACTTTTGGGGAGGAATGAGATGTGATGTTGCTCATTTTGTTGCTAGATTTCTTGAGTGCTAGAGAGTGAAGGTAGAGCATCAGTATCCAATAGGTCTTTTACAACCACATATCATTTTGAAGTGGAAGTGGGATATGATACCCATTGATTTTATCATAGGGCTTCCTATGTTATCATAGAGGCATGATTGTATCATGGTGATAGTGGAAAAGTTGTCCAAGGTAGCATGCTTTTCACCCATGAGAGCATCCTACACAACTTCTTCTATAGTACATTTTTTCTTTGAGAATATTGTTCATTTTCATTGGATTTTTCATCGGATTATTTTGGAGAGAGATCCAATGTTTACTTCTTCTTTGTGGACATCTCTCTAGAACTCTTTGGGTGTGCAATTTAATTTTAGTTCGGCTTATCACCTAGAGATTGATGGTTAGACTATGAGAGTGAATCAGGTTCTAGAGGATATGCTTCACATGTATGTTATGGATAGGTAGGTGAAGTGGGAGGACTATTTGTATCTTGTTGAGTTTTCATAAAACAATGGGTGTCATAGTTCTCTTAGCATGTCACCTTTTCAGGCCTTGTATGGTAGACCATATCATACCCCTTTGAGTTGGGATCACTTAGAGGACTGCGTTCTTTTGGGTCTAGAGATGCTTTAGGACATGGAGTAGTGGGTTGTTTGCATTAGAGAGCATTTGATTACTACTCAAGATAGGTAGAAGAAGTATGCAGATGCCCATAGGTTGGATCATCACTTTTCTAGTTGGTGTCAGGTTGTATTTGTGAGTGTCTCTAAGGAAGAGCCCCATCCATTATGCGAAAGGCTCTAAGTTGGTGCCATGTTTTGTCAAATCTTTTGAGATCTTTGAGAGGATTGGTCCTATTGCTTATTGACTAGCATTTCCACCTAGCCTATCGCGCATCCATGATATTTTTCATGTTTCTAGTTTGAGCTAGTATGTTCTAGATGTGACCCATGTTCTTGATTTGGATGCTTTGCAGGTAGTGGATGGGTAGCTTACTTTGGATCCCATTCATATCCTATAGCACTAGAGGCTAACCTTGCATGGTCAGGACATCGAGCAAGTAAAGGTCCAATGGGACCCAAGCGATGAGACCTCTATGACTTGGGAGGATGCTTCATGACTAAGGGGATTGTACCCCTACCTTTTTATCAACTTCTAGGAGTAAGCCTATGCTAGTGGGGGAGGATGTAGTACCTCTCATGTTTGCATTATGTACCTTGTCTATTTTTTATTTGAGAGATACTTGATACTCTTATTTTATGTACTTTGAGATGACCTATGGGTCAGATGTTATACATTGATTTAGTATCATAGATGCTTTACTGCTATGTTGTTCACTTTATCATATTTTCATGTTGATGCCATTTCAAGATGATAGTAGATCAATGATGATATCTAAGCACTTGGTATTTGGACATAATTTCTAATTATACTATGTGTTGGAATTTATGCTATGGTGATTTACTTCATTTTTGCCTCTTTATTCTTTATGTGAATGTGAGTGATGTAAATGGATTAATTAGGTCTTTAATTCATTATTGCTTTAGCTATGATATTATATGCAATTGCACTTGATCATGTCTTTTAGTTTGGAGGAATTATATCCCTAGTAGTGGCACATGGAGTTAGTGATTTAGCTATTCATTTTACTAATGTTGTCCTTGTATGGTTGGCGTATCCTTATTTAATTGTTTAAATTAGACCGTTTGGTGATTATTAAATTTGAACTCATTTACATTATGTAATTAGACTAGTGAGCATGTTTGTGCATTTAGAGGTTTGTATTTTCATGAAAGTTTAGTATTTTTCTGAGATTTTGTGTTTTTGGCCTTTAAATTTTCTCGAATTTAATTTCTAACAACTTTTCCTTAGGTGAATCCTTGTTACTAGGAATAACCCATTTTCATTTGGATTGATTCTGAGTCTACCTAGTCTAACTGGCTATTTTCTCTAATCAACAATTCACTCAAAAAGTGAATAAGTATTGAAAAAGGGGTTTTATTGTTGACTTCTCACTTTTTGAAAATAGAAATTTGGAGAGCTTTTCTAAAATCTTCTTCTGAAGGATTTGATTTTTGTTCATTATGGGAGCTATGAGCATGGGATTTTTGTGAGATTAGTCTCATTGGATCCAACTCTGGTAGACCTTGCCTTGTTGTTACTTTTGATAGTTTCAGTGGATTATTTATTTTTATCAGCCTGGTTTCAGTTTCTACCCCTTTTTTTGTGAGGTAAGGCTTTCCCATTTTCTGTTTTTTGCTCCATTTCAAATTCTATTTTTGGAAACTATTTGTTAGGAGGCTGAGAACTAGTGTTTTCCTCCATTTCTATTTGCTAGTTATACCCAGTTTGTTAGGTATGACCATTTTCCCTATTTTGGGTATGGGGGTTTAGGGTTTTGCACTATTATGTTGGCCATTTATGCATATGGTGTCCGAACCCAAATATTATTATATTTTTAGGGCTTTTATATCCCAAGGAAAAATGGGTTTTAATTTTGAAGTTTTCTAGTTTTTGGGGTTTTTACCTCATTTTACGTGCTGTTCTATTTTCTTGAGTTTTCTTGGCATGCGTTTGGTTGTAGACCTAGATTATCTATTTGGATGTTAGTTAGACTATTATTTCACTTTTATGTTTCATTGGGATGCATATCAAATCCTTCCTCTTGAGTCTATTTTTGATTGAGTGACTTTTTGTATTGTGTTCTCAGCCAATCCTTGTGTTATGATTGTCATGATGGTGGTGCACCACACATGAGTATGTGTGCATACATTTTTTGAGTGACTTGTGAGGCTTGATCCTCTGTGGTACTTTTGGAAGTTATGATCATTGGGGTTGGGTTGGGAATTTTCATGCCTACGAGCACTCATCATTGGATGAGCATGGGTAGGGTAGGGTAGCACATGAATGGGTTCTATCCTACAACTTGGTGACTATTTCTCGTTGGTTCGTAGAAGAAGTTTTATATAAGTGATAACTAAATTTACATACTGGGTGGTAATAAATATAAGATAATTTTGTGAAGTGTAACTTCCATTGGGAAGAGTTACCACCCAAAATGTGCACCTTTCATTGGGGAGTGCAATTGCCAAACTAGCTTGGGCTTGTTGATACCAAGCGACTCTCCATGATGTTAGCCCCTACTTAGTATCCCATTGAGTGTGTGAACAAGACCTTTAGTTTATGCATTGTCTATGTCTTGGTTTCAGTCATCATACTGACTGGCATGTGTGTTAGCCATGGATGTTTTTTTTGGTGTGGTTGTGGTTGGATCATTATCTCCATCAACACAATAGGAGTGGGCTTGTAGGTTCTATGTGGTTGGGAGACATAGTTATCTATACCATTGTTGGAGACTAGTGTGTAGAGATGGTCTTTTGTCCTAGTGTGACCATTGCTGGATGTTTTCACTTGGTGGTTCGGGTTTTAGAGTATGCTTTCTTGTGATTTATGCTTTCATTGGGATGCTTTTATATCATGTTTATATGATGTTATTTATTAACACATTTCCTTGTTTTGATGTTATAATATGATAGATGATGTTATCTATATTTGTAGGATTATCTTATGCTTTACTTTTACAAGTTAGATTTCCTTATTCTTATGTTGTAGCATGTTTTAGGAGCGATATTCTTTTATTATAGTACTAAGAATCTGGTCGATAGCTTGGGATGTTACATGCAAGGGATGGCTAGGGCCCGCGATGGTCTTATGATGCTATTATGGTTGGGAGGAATCACGTACTTAGTTTGGTTGTACTGTTCATTGCAATGTTATTTCTGTTTATTGTGATGTTGTTTTTGTACATTAAAATGTTTCCTTCTATACTTTCCCTTCACTATTTGTTATATGGTTAGATTCTATTTATATCTTTCAATATTCATTTAGGTGTCATTTTTCTCAATATGTGGATTCGATACTCCCCAATGTGGAGGAATTCATTTTCTAGTTTTCTTCCTTTATTGTTTTCTGGCTTGCTATTCTAGATTCTCACGTGAAATTGTAGTTTCTCATGTGAGAATGGAAGTTCTTGTGGGGTGTATTGGGTTTCTTCACATAGCTTCTACAACTTTCTTGCATGAAACTCAATGCCAATTTTCTCACATGAGAATTTGTCAGTTTGTTGGCCTCACATGAAAAATAGGGGGTATCTAGGCTTGTCTGAGAAAAGTTTAGAAGTTGGCTTTGGACACTCTTTTAGGTTTTAGACCTTCCTAGTTCAAAATAGATTTCCTATTAGGTTTAAAGATATATTTTAATATATGCGATGAGTCTTTTGAGATAAGTTCTAGACCTCTACGAGCTAAGATAAAGATTCTAGGAAATTTCAAGACTTCAAGATTTCAGACTTAGCCATTTTTCAAGAGTTGGCTCTTGTCTTTCAACTTGGTGTTTAGTAGTTGAGTTGTTCTTACTTCACATCCTCAAAGTGTTTAAGACCATGGTTGGTATCTACTATTTTCTCATTTATATTTTGGTCAGTGGTGATGCTGGGAGATCTTTGGTGTTTGGTTGCTTGGTTAGTCTTCTGTTGCGATCTTTATAATCTGCATATGATGGTTGTCTTGTGCTTTCATACTTGTTTAATTTTTAATTTTTAATTTTTATCTTGGCTTATATTTACCCTTGTTCCAAGGATCTCTAGGTGGGGCATTATAGGTACACCTTCTCATGGTGATAATAGAACTGATACTAATATTGCTAATAATTTACCAGCCTTTCCTAAAGCAACCTATGTTACTTGTATTGGATCATTGGAGGCATCATTTTTGATGGACAAGAAAGATATGATTCCCTTAAAATTCCCTAAGATTCCAAGTACTTTAAAATTGTAATTATTTAGAGTGTAATTGTAGTTTACTTATTCATAACTCATTTTTGACTAATGATGTGGTGATGATTTTGGAGGAAACAATCTTTTTTATATGAAACTTTTTATTATTTAACATTGAAGATATTTGGGCCCACATTATTTAAAAGGTACATAGATTGATATAATTAGTTTCTACATTTTTAGTTCATACATTTGTTTAATATATTCAATGTACATAGCTTGAAATAATTTTTTTATCTAACAATTTTGATTTTTGTTAAAAGTTGGATTGAGCAAGGCCCAAGATCATCTCATAAAACTATGGAGGAGTTCTTAATTTGGTCAAAATATTTTGAATAGAGCCCAACTTCTAAAAAAAACTTGCAAACATCTAAAGACTATGAGAGACCAATATAGAAGGGCTCTAAAGCTCAACCCAAATTATGAGCGTCCTCTTATGGTGCCACAACTAGAGTGGAATGAAATCATTGAAGATGCAAAAGAGAAGAGACTAAGGGATAAAGGAATTAACTCACCACCCAAAAAAAATAGGTATGTAAAATTTATTCTCTCATCTTTTCCATCCTTCTAAGAGAATCTTCAACATCTCATGAATGAATACCAACCTTCAAACACATATGCACACCATAACTAGGCCTCTGTCACATTTTTTTCAAGAATGCCAATTCACTATTTTTGCTTGCAACAATAGATAATATGCTGATTTGTGGTCAACTCTTCACAAGGAGCAATGATTATGATTAAAACCCATAAGATAACTATCAAGACAACCAAGAAACAATTAACAACTTCTCTAGTACCCATACAGAGAGAATCATGCAATCAATGTATTCTTCATTCTGAATTTGCACAATATTTACTATCTAATAGTGAGTGGTGAGGCCTTTTACCATTACATGTTATTTATTAGAAGGTTAGTGCCATGATGAAAATATGAAAATAAAAGGATTTGGAGATATTTGGAGTTAGAAAATATTTTGGTGATAGAAACCCATAAATTTCGATGAAGATGTTGAGAAGGATGAGAGTATAGCCTTGTAATATGCCAAAATGCTTGTCCTAGAACTTCTCCAATATTCCAATGAGGTTCTTAATAATTTTATATGCCTTTTCACATGACCCATAAATGTTTTTGAGGAACATTGTTGTAGTCAAAGGTATGGAGTGAAGCAAAAAGAAATAGATTCATTGAGAAAAGTGAACAATCGCTAAAGTTTCGTAGCAGTTCTAGAATATAACATAGGAGAGAAAGATCATGTATCATAGCCAATCATTAAGGCATGGAATAATAACATGATGATTTCATACTAAGAGAGGAAATTTGAACCATTACTATTTTTTCTTTTACAACATACATGTTGAATTCATTTGTGGATTTATATAACCTAATACATTTCTAGAAGTGTGATTGTGGATTTATATAATCTAACATATTTCTAACATATTTCAAAGTTTACATATACAAGTTGTAGGACAGATCGAAGGTGATACAAGCTAGGAAAGAGAAGGTTGGTCAACACCATCTTGGCTCTAGTGGATATATGTGATGTAGGAGCATCTTGCATAAAAAATAAAAGGGGGCATGTTGAAAGTAAAATCATTATTAAAAAAAAAGGAGGAGAGAGAAATTGATGAAAATAGAAAGAAAAATAATTTTTTTTTTGAAAGTGAAAAGAGGAAAAAGAGGAATTTTAATTTTTAAGGTGCATAGGTGGTGTAAATAGAAAAATAAATTAAAATGGTTGTCATTTCATTTATCAAGGTGTGTAGGTGGCATCTTAGAAGTTTGAGGAAAGTTCCTTAAATCATGCATTTAACATTTGTTGTGATCCACAAAAGAAATTTAATTTTTGAATTGGGACACATGGTGGTGCTTAGTTGTATTTGGGTGGGATTTAATATTTTTTTTAAGGTAGTTGTATTTACCTTTTATCCCACATTGGTTGTGTTTCTAATATTTTGGGTGGTAAGTGCCTATTTAAGCATGGCTTATGCTTATTTGTAATGAAGCTCTTCAAGTTTAAGATCTTGTATTAGAAGCTCTTGAATTATCTTCTTGGTGAAGCTCTTGATTTGGAAGCTTTCTTTTTGGAAGCTCTATCATATTGTATGAATTTAGAGTTCTCATTTGGAGAATATTGTAATGAATTTCAAGTATTAATGGATATTTTATGAAGCATTTTATCTTCTCTTTGTCTCCATATTGTTGTATTTTTTGGTTGTGAGTTGGTAAGGGTGGTGTGGCCCTTCATCAAATGGTATCAAAGAGTTCCTGACTATGTGGAAATATCACTGAATGTGAGGCAGTTTGCACCAGGACCTTGAGTTGGGTAAAGTTTGAGAAGGATTTCTTGATTGTGTAGACAGATTGCCGATTGTGAGGTAGTTTGCATGAGGTGCTTTTGTTGCACAATATTTGTCTTATGAAGATATAATTATGGAAAAGAGAAAGAAGAAAATGACTGTTGTGATTGGATGGATTCTAAGGATTCCTAGACTTGAGAAAATTAGACAAAGAAATCAAGAGGCATTATGAGTTGCATTCTTTGATTTGCAAAAGCAAGTGAATGAATTAGAATCAAAGTTGTGGAAGAGTAGATCACACCACTAGAAAAGAGATGTTGACAATTCCTTGGATGTAAAAAATATAGAATATCTTGTGGAGAATCACACATGTAGTACAAAAGAAGAGCAAGAGGATGAAGATGAAAGTATTTGTGAACCTTAAGTTGAAAAAGATGAAAGAGAGGAGAAGGAGCATAAAGATGAGAAGAGTTGCGAACATGAAGTAGATCAAGATGATTTGAAGATTGCATCAATGGAGGAAGAGTAGAGTGCCTTAGTTGGAGGTCAAACAAGTAAAGCAGTTACATGCATTTTTGAATACATGAAAGAAGTAAACAAATATGATTGTGTAGAAGAAGTAAATTTTTATGAATTGTGGAATGTTGAATTTGAGATGAATTTGAAAGATAAAGACAATGGTTTATATGAGGATATTGTTAGTGATGTGTGGTATGGAAAGGAATATTGGTATGGAATTGTTGAGTTTATTACATGTGTATTTAATTCAACAAGATTGGAGGAGGATGGAAGTTATACTTGGACAAAGTTCATTGTGGGGGAGTATTTTCAGCAGCTAATACTTGTTCTAGCTAGGTGTTAGAAAATAAGAAAGAAGGAACTATATCGACAACAGATACTTGTTCTAGCTAGGTGTTGGAAGAGAAGAAAAAAAATGTCATTGTCAGTTGCTTCATTTTGTGAATTCATATCCACAAAATTTTTCCTACCATGGGTTTTTGATGTAGGAGCATCTTGCATAAAAAATAAAAGAGGGTGTGTTGAAAGTAAAATTATTATAAAAAAAATTGGAGGAGAGAGAAAGTGACAAAAATAGAAAGAAAAATATATTTTTAAAAAAAGGGAAAAAGAGGGAAAAGAGGAATTTCTATTTTCAAGGTGCATAGGTGGTGTAAATAGAAAAATAAATTAAAATGGTTGTCATTTCATTTATCGAGGTGTGTAGGTGCATATTAGAATTTTTTGGAAAGTTCCTTAAATCATGCATTTAATATTTGTTGTGATCCACAAAAGAAATGCAATTTTCTAATTGGGACACATGGTGGTGCTTAGTTGTATTTGGGTGGGATTTAATATTTGTTTTAAGGTAGTTGTATTTACCTTTTATCCCACATTGGTTGTGTTTGTAATATCTTGGGTGGTAAGTGTCTATTTAAGCAAGGCTTATGCTCATTTGTAATGAAGCTCTTCAAGTGTAAGCTCTTGTAGTAGAAGCTCTTGAATTATATTCTTGATTCAAAAGGTTTCTTTTTGGAAGCTCTCTCATACTGTAAGAATTTGGAGTTCTCTCATTTGGAGAATATTTTAATGAATTTCAAGTATTAATGGATGTTTTATAAGCATTTTATCTTCTCTTTGTCTCCATATTGTTGAGTTTTTTGGGTTGTGAGTTGGTAAGGGTGGTGTGGCCCTTCATCAATATGAAAATTTATTCACGCCTTGTAAGTAGCTGTAAATGAAATTTCATATCAAATTTTTAATATAAAATTATAAATAAGGAATACATTAATTATTGACAATATTAAGCAAAAAATCCAAGAAATTGAATTTAGTCTAGTGCCCACAGAAGAGGACACACAAATTGGCTTCAAGCAAGGCTATAAAGTAGTGGTTTCCTACCACCACACAAATTCTAGTGGCCAAACAAGTGTAGAAGATTCTGGTGTAGTGGTTGACACACAGGTAACTAGGCCAAATGAATAATAATAGTAATTGAGAGCTTCATGACAAATAATCTATCTAATGTTAATTTTGAACAATGATAACAATGTGTGCATGGCATTTCACTGCAAGCTACTACTCCTGACATAAATCTTACTCATGATGATGAAGGCATAGATCCTACACATGACAAAGACCTCAATGTGCATCACAATGATATACTTACATATTCAATTTCTATTGAAAATTAGTCATGTAATTATTAATAAAATTTAATATCTTAAATTGCAATAGGTGTAACCTTTATGTGATAATTTTTGAGTATGTAGAGTGTGATGTTAGTGTTGAGCATGTTGAGATTGGGGTTGAACAAAATGTGATAGTAGATGATGTGGCACTATTAGGTAAAGAAAAATCCCTATTATGTTCTTTATATTAATGAAATACTTATAACATTAATAAAAAAAGAAAAGAATTAAGCCCATTTATTTCTTATTGTAGGGGCACATCAGCCATGTCTTTGATGAAAGAAGAGGAAGTCTCATGTCATAAGATTAGAACCATAAGAGCCACATGATGCCAAAGATAGTCAAGACATGCCTATTAGCCTTTATCCTCAAAAAAATAGACAATAAAATAATAAATAAATGTTAAAAACCTTGTTTGATAATGAATGCGTTGATGGATTTTTATGAATGTTGATGAATTTTATGTCATGTTATTGAATATTGTTATGTGATTATAATGATTGA
Organism: Cupressus sempervirens; assembly: GCA_028749045.1. Classification (NCBI taxonomy): domain Eukaryota; kingdom Viridiplantae; phylum Streptophyta; class Pinopsida; order Cupressales; family Cupressaceae; genus Cupressus; species Cupressus sempervirens. Next base: position 858,171,631 of record CM053792.1, on the reverse strand, counting down.
CATGTTAATGAATTATTGATGACTATTTATAGGTATTGATGAATTATATGTCGTGTTAATGAATGTTATGTGAATATAATGATTGATGTGTTCACAAATTATTGATGAATGTTTATATGTATTAATTAACTATATGTCATGTTAATGTATGTTATGCGATTATAATGATTCATTGATATAATTTTAAAATAAATGAATGAAATATTTACTTAGTTGTTAATGGAGAATTTAGAGTGATTATAGGGAGGGGGGAGAGGCCAAATGAGCTTCCACCTTCACGTGATTGGCCTTATTAAGTAGAGAATATGAAAGGACTCTCAAAACAAAGTGAAGCTCAAACTAAACCCATTAAAATCATTTTAGTGACAACTTATTTTTGTATCATGTCATTATTGGCTCTCACATGAATTATTATCATTATTGTAGATCTTGGGGATGCTCGAAATTTGAAGTCTCTAACATGGTACTTACTTTTAGTGGGCAAACATAGCTGGTTCTAGGTGAATGCCTTAAAATGGCCTTAACATAAGTATTATGAATTACAACATGCTACTTTCTCTATCAGTTGTATGTAGATTATTATTTATTTCTGATTACCAATTGCTTCTCTGGAAGAAACGGACAACATGTTGCTTTCTCTATAACTTGTACATAGACATGGAGTTACTCTATCAAGATATTGTTTATAACACTTGTTCACCAAAGAGGAGAAAGTATTTGATTGTCAATATTAAGGTATATTAATCTTCTAGTTTAATGGCTTCATGTTTCTTATACTATCTTTGTTACTATCAAGATCTTATGAGACTCTCTATAAGTATAAGCTATGAATCTGTACAAGTCAAATGAAGGTGAATGAATTTAGATCATAGGATGAAAGATGAATCTAGGATTGGAGGGGTATGAGAGAATTAGGCACCATAGACCATAGAGTATATTTAGTTGATTCCAAGAGTTTCTTCAAGGTTTTAATTTATTATCATTCTTATTTTGCAAAAAATAAAAAAGAAACCCCAAGATACCTATTCTCTCCAAGCTCTTTAAAGTCTATCATAGAAAAAGTTATGTCTATATTGAGAGAAAAAGGTCAATAATTCTATAGGTTGTGAAGATAGCAACATGACTTTGTTAGTATGCAAAAAGTTTGTATCATTACTTTATTGTAGTTATTGTTAGAACCAGTGGCAATGATATATAATGATGTTTATTTTTTATTTTCCACAATGATGTTGTATGTCATGAAAATTTTTGATTATTTGTCATGGAATGACCCTAAGAAGTAACTTTCCACTATAATTTTTTAAAAGCACTCTCATATTCAAAGCCCTCCTTGATATGCTTTGACATAAATGGAATTATGTTGTTATAGTTCTCTAATTCAATCTTGTTTATTGCCAGCATGTGCATTATTCACATATATTGATGATGGACATGCTACATTGAAAATATGTTCAAAACTTGCCACTATTGGACTTGGAAAATGTAGTCATAAAATTGGCCCTTGAGCACAAAACTATGACTCTAGTTTCTAATTCAAAGATATGGCTTGTCAACGACAACCAATTAGATTAGTGTCAAAGAGTAAATTTTAAAAAAAATAAAAAAATCTATGACTACTATCTATATTTCGATGCTTACTGTTGTCGATGGTATAAGAAACTCATCAAAACATCTCTACAAATCGTGTCTATTTTGATGCATCCTATTATTGAGAGTATGATAGAACCATCGAAACATCTCTCATGGTCATCAATAGTTTGGAAAAACTTTTCATTGTTGATGTGTAATACCATCGAACCATCTCTCATGGTCATCAATAGTCTGACATTCTGAACTAGTTGTCTAATGCCACTGTGTGACAATGATGGCAATAATTTTTGACAAATTTTGTCATTGATATATCGAAAGATGTCTTGTTCATCAAACTTTTGACTCCACTTTAGCGATAGTATTTTTTGAAGTTTTTGAGTCACAATTTTGATAGATGCGCATTGAAAAATAGGTCCAAATTTACAAGTGATAGGAATTTTATTCTAGAAGTGTTAGCTTTAGAGAAACTAAGCCTTCTTCTGTTCTAGTGGAACCAAAATAGATAGAAGAAAATAAAGATGTGTTTCAACTTCCTACTACATCTTAGAAAGTTGAATCAAGGCCCTTAGAAAGAGAAGATGTTGAGGAGATCTCTGCAAGTTCAAAATCATTAGAGGAAGAGGGAGAATCTAATCATGAACTTGAACATGAGCCTAATCTTGTTCAAAGGTCTAGTAGATAGAGGAAAGTAATAGAAAGTTATGGATATTCTCCTAATGATTGGAGGTGAATATTTTCTTTGAATGCTAATATTGATGAACTAAGATCTGTAGAAGAGGCTCTTGGTATAAATGATTTAGAGTCCTAGAAAATAGCTATGGATGAAGATATGACAACTCTTAAGAAGAATGGCACATGAGGCCTTGTACCATTACCTAAAGGACAAAATTTGGTTGGTTGTAAATGGGTGTTCAAAAGAAATATGGGTTCAAATGAAAGCATTGAGAATTACAATGCACATTTGGTTGCAAAAGGTTACTCCCAAGTTGGAGGAATTGATTATGGAGAAACAAATTCTACTATAGAAAAAAAATGACATCCATCCAATTTTTACTTTCTATTGCAACATCTTATGATTTAGAAGTTGAGTACATGGATGTGAAAATAACTTCCCTTCATGATGATTTGGAGGAAAAAATTTTTTTGATACAACTAGAACACCATGTGATGAAAGGTAAAAGTCATTTGGTCTATAAGTTGAAGAAATCTTTGTACGGTTTAAAACAAAGTCCTCGGATATGATACCAAAAGTTTGATACATATGTATTGAGTTTGGGATTTGTGTGTTCAAATTTAGATCACTATATATATTTCAAGTTTGATGGTGATCATTTCCTTGTTATTTCCTTATATGTTGATGACATGTTGTTTATTGGCAAACAAAAAGGTTTGATTGTAGAATTAAAATCTCAACTCTCAATAAAGTTTGAAATGAAAGATCTTGGTGTAGTTTTGGTTAACAATATTTTCTCCTATTAGTTTTTATAACCTGACTCTTTTAATGCCCAATGTTTTGGAGAAACAAAAGGATGTCACCAAAAAATGGGTCATTTTATGTGTTCTATCACTTGCCTTTGAATTACAAGGTACATCTACCTTAGGACTTATAATAATGTGCAATGAATATGTTTTTCATGGATCAGAATCTTTTACATAATAAGCTCTTAGATTGCGAGCAGTAAAGGCTAACCAAATTTCTCATAGACACAAATAATTTAGGGAAAATGGATTGGGACAACCTATCACACCTAATGGAATGACAATAGTAGGTTATCTTGAAATTTTTTGACCCTTAAACCTATTCTAAATGTAGATTAATCATCTAAATGCAAAAGAAGAAAGAAAAAAGAGATTCACATGAGGGGAAAATGGAATTGCTTTAACTATCAGGCATAGATGAAATGGAATTCAATAAGTTGCTAATATTCTTTAATTCCCAATGAAACTACTTGTAAAATGCCATGAAATAAGAAAGAGGAGAAGCATAATCACACATGAAAATGTAAATGGAATTACCTATACTATAAATACCACAGTGAAATGGAATCGGCATGGTTATCACAGAATCACATTAAATTGTCCTTCAACTCTCAATGCAAAACTAATTTATTGAATGGGAAACAAAACATGAAGAGAAAATTAGGTAAGTGGAATTACAGAGCCAATTCACCATCAAGTTTTTTGACCTTTACATTATCAGAAGAAATTGCGTTTATATTTTTCTCTCATTCCTCAGTTCTGGTAGAGCAATAGTCACACAATAGGAAGAAAATATGAATAAAACATAAAAATATCTAATCTGCAACATGGTATGAATGCATGGCATTTTTCCCAATGTTGATCCTGATCCCATGACACCTTTGAGAACACCTAGAAATTATTTATCTTCATGTGGCTTTTGAAAACCCTATTAAAATCTTCATTTCCTTCTTATTTTTCTATTGGTGCAAATCCATATAATTTGTATCTCAACGGTCACAACAATTTTTGAATTTTGGTTGTCAATCCTAAAACAACAATCATGATTAAAGCCTAGACATTTCCCTTTATGAATTTCTTCATGGGTCCACTCGTGTACATGTGTTGAATCATCATTATGTCACTATGATTATTTTTCTTGCATCTTTTTGAAGTGACATAACAACATGCATTAATTTTCTCAAGATTTGACAATTGTAAAAAAGATCTCAACTCTCTTGTTTGGTTAATAGTGCAGGTCCACCTTCTAACTATGTACATCATGGCAAACAGGTGGCACTATTTTATTGCTTAGATAATATGATGATTGTAGAATATGATTGGCCCATTGAGACGTGTTTCTCTATCATTATGTTTCCATAATTAAAAATCACACAACTCTTCATGGTGACAAAAGGATAACCCTTGATCTCAAGCTTGATCCATAGTGATGATTCTTCCTAAGATCTTACCCTTAGTTAGGTCCCGTGGATAGGTGTCAACTTGTTGTTAGCTTTCCATGATTATTCCTTATGCAACTTTGGAAAGTGACATAATGACAAGCATGGATCTTGTAATATCTGATGACTAAGGAGATGCATTGTTGGACACTTATGATTCCATCTTAAAACACCATTCATATCTAGTCCTCATTGGACAATCTATATTTAATCTTTGAGCTATTTAACTTGTCAACTTTTCCACGTAGATGTGTGGGTTAAATATCAACCATCAATTAGATTTCAAAAAGAGTCATACCACCTTTGACTAGGTTCTTTCACCATTTTGGCATCTTTCAGTGCTCACTCTATATCAAATTCAACTGATCTTGCTTCTACCTTGTTCTCATGATCTACATATCATCTTTAAGCCTTGGTCCTTAATGTTCTCCACTACTATTTTCTATTAATATGCCTATGATATCTCTGTTCTACCTATATTATGCCTTTAACAAAACTCTTGGTCATAGAGTTAGAGTTTTTTCCCTCTCATATGGGAAATGCATAGAATCACCCTCTCTTTCCTAATCACTTAATATGAATAAATAAATTAGATTTTTTTTGAATGCCCACCTAGGTGCACACAAAGGGATAGATGAGAAGATAAGTTCCTTAAGGGAAATCTAAACACAAACATGACTTCACATTGACTCATCCTTAATCCTAAAAGTTTGAAAAATATAGGGGTATTGAAATCATGGCAACATGTAGCAAGGAAAATTATTGGAATGGAGATTATAAGAGATATGTAAAATAGAAATATTTTCCTATGCCAGAGTAAGTATGTTGGTACTATTTTAAGAATATTCAATATGAAGGATTCTAGATCATTGATTATTCCTATTACTATGGGAACAAAAATTTATATCGCGAAGTGTCCTATATCCCCATTGGAGATGGAAGAGATGAGTTGAATACCATACTAGAGTGGTGTTGGAAGCATGATGTATGCTATGGTCTATACAAGACCAGACATTGCCCAAGTAGTGGGAGTACTTTCCCCTTACATGTCTAATCTAGGAAGAGCACATTGGGATGCAGTAAAAAGAGTATTAGATACTTGCAGGGTATCTTAGAGCACTCTATATATTTTCATGGAACTAGAAATGAGCATTCCTTGAATATTCAAGGCTATGTGGATGCACACTAGGCTAGTGATGTTGATAGAAGAAGATCGACTGATGTATATGAGTTTACATTATTTGGGAGTGCAATTAGTTGTATGAGCAAGAAATAGGTTGTGTTTTCTTTGTCCATTGTAGAGGTAGAGCATATGGAAGCTACTCATGCTTACAAGGAAGCCATTTGTCTTAAGAGAATGTGTTTAGATATAGAGTTCAAATAAGGTGCAGTGACATTTTATAGTGGTAGTCAGAGTGTAATCTGCCTAGCAAGGAACCTAGAATTTTATGCCAAGATCAAGCACATTGATGTACAATATCATTTTGTGAGAGATATGGTCAAGGATGGAAAGGTGAAGCTAGAGAAGGTAGAAACTTTGGTGAATGTTGTTGATGAATTAACTAAGCCTATAAGCATAGAGAATTTTGAATGGTGTTAAGAGTCTATGAGCCTCTTAGCCCCTACCAATTAAGCCCATGATATTTTGGATCCCCTAACTCTTGCAAGGTGTTCGACAAGTGAGAGAATGCTAAGAAACATGTGTGTCAGCCTTATAAGATTTTTCTATAATATTCTAGAATATGTTTGTGGTAGTGTTCCACATGTTTATGCATTGGAATAAGGTGTATGAGTTTTTAAAAATGTGCAATGCCCCTAGTAGAATATAGGTGGGCTATTTTTAGAGTATAAACAACTCATTACTTTACTTCTATGAGGGTGTAAAGTAGGGGACACAATTATGGACGAGAATACTATTTTAACTTGGTTGTTTTCCCATCTTGGAGTTACAAATGTCAAGAATGGGTATCATGTGGCATGGTTGTTTTGCCCATGGTTTTGTAAAACTAGAAGTGGTTTCCAGGTTGTAAACTCACTATATAAGGAGGGCTTGTAGATGAGTTTGATCATTGAGTTTTGTTTGCAAGACTGGATGCTAGAATGTGTTTCTTCAAGCTCGAGTTATGTTGATGCACTCTTGTAAGAACTTGCATTGCAAGTGTATTGTAATCATATTGACTTGGTAATACATTATGTGGGTTTTGGAGGGTGGGATTTTTCTCCCTCAAGGATTTCCCCATGGTAATCATTGTGTTATGTGCTTATTGTGATGTTCCATTTATGCATGTTTATTTATGCATTGAAATCTCTACAATAGTTAGTTGAATTTTCATAATCATCATCTCAAGATTAGCATAGGAAGCATTTCCACATACCTTTTCTTCATTTTATAAATTAAAAATTAAAACCTAAATCTAGTACTAAATCAAACTATATCTTTTGCGTAGAACAAATTGACCCTAAACATATTTGATCACTGAACCAAATCAAAGTCTAATCATAAGAATATGTTACACCAAATTTACAGTTAGCTGCAAAAAAATATTTTTCCTAATAGAAAACCATATTGAATGCCTATCCTAAATAGAATAAAAATACTAGATGCTAAGTTTAAGCTACATCTTATAGATAATCGACCCCATTTGTTAAAAAAATTAATTTCTAATAATATTTCTAAATAAACCAAATTAAATTATATAACACATATCCAAATTAAATACCATCACTGAGCCCAAATGACATAAGAAAAAAAATTGGTATGCAAATTTTCAAAGTTTTATTTTCATTGTAATATTTATTAGTTAAATTATTAAAATTTATATAACTAACTAGTTTTAAATTATATGAACATGCAATATTAATAAATTTATATATTTAAAAAATAATTATTTATATTATTTTAAAGAATCCCATATTCATAGGAAATTACATTTTAATTAAAAATAAAATAAAATCTTAAAAAATAAAATAGTTAACAGATCTGCGTCATATTTTGTTCTAAATGCATATATGTGAACAACTCTTGTCTATGCAGAAAAGGATGCTTTTCCTCCAAGCACAATTTCTGGAATTCAATAGAGTAACCACTTTTGGAGGATGAAATATGCCATCCCATTTTATTCAAATTTTCTCAAAGGTAAGAATGATAGAGTGGATGGATGGATCCAAGTCCCTAATCAAATATTTGGGGAAAAAAAGAGAAAGAATTTAATATAGAACAATTTTAGGCCTTCTCACTCCCAAAATCCTTTTGATCCTCTCTATAATATGAAAATCAGAGAGAAAATCAATTTCTCAAGGAAATCTTCGAAAGTAGTGATGTAGGAGTATCCTAGGGAAGTTAGCAATCTTGTATGTAGGAGATTCTTGCTTGAATTTTTGGATTTATGATTCACATAGTTGGGGATCTATTCAAGGCATATTGGGGAACCTTTCCTTAAGTGCATGTGATGTTTGGATTCATTGTCTTGGAGTTAGAGCCATTTTAGTGGTTGTTGGTAGTGTGTTCCTATTTACTAGTAAAGCTTTGAAGATTGTATTTGTGAACTTCAATCAGAATGAGTTGGTGTGTGCACTCTTGTATTTGGACATTTTGTTGACACATGGATCCATGTGTGCATATTCTTATGTGGTCATATGAGTTAGTTATGGATTGTGAACTTAGGGCATGTCGTTTGTATTTAATCTATGTTATATATTTAATGTTTGTAGCCAATTTGACTTGTGTCTTGAGGGTGTATTTAACGTGAGTGTTTATTTAATGTCTATTATGATAAGTCAACTTGTGGCTTGGTTTATCATAAGTAGGGGGTATTGTGGAGTCTAGAGTCATGGTCATTAGTCATGGAGAAGAAGGAGTAGCTAAGATAGAAAAGTTTGAGTAGAGCTAGTAGCTAAGTGTCACTTGGGAAACAAGAAGGTTTCTTGCTGGCTTGTGAGCATGAGTTTAGATTCTTCTCAGAGTTCTCTACCAATTTGTGGATCTGGGAAAGCTAGTGGTTTGGATATTGTAAAATCTTGTTGAACTTTTATTGTAATTGTTGATGTTTTTGGTCATAACCTAGAAGGCCTTAAAACCAAGCATGTTGTATGAAAATATTATAATGAGAATTGGCATTTCATGGATCTAAACCTTTTTGTTATTTTTTATATTGTGCTATGTGGTTGTTTGCTAGGGACTAGGACATTTCCTTTGGGGATTCTCCTATCTTGCACCATGTCAAGTGGTATTAAAGTGAAGGTTGATCTTGTGGTGAAGGTTGGATTGATTTGTTACAAAAGTTTTGTAAGGATCTTGGAAGATGTCTTTGAAAAAATTGGACCCTAGGGTGATTGAAGATCTCTGTGATGCTATGGGAGTGAGGATCTTAGGGAAGAGTAAAGAAGAATTCAGATTTGAGATGGCCCTAATGAAGAGTGATATGATCACTAAGATCATAAGTGCTATAGGTGGTGTAGCTCAACATATGGGTACCAAATATGGTTATGAGGAAGTTGTTGAAGGCTTTGAGGTTGCTGGATTGAGTGGTGAAGGTAGAACTATTTGACTTGAGAGATCTATGGGAAATAGGGCTAGTCAGTTTGATAGATTTGTATCTCAGTTGAAGGTGAAACATAAGATGGTGGTTTCTAAAATTTTAGGTACTTTGAATCTTGAAGACTTGATTGATTGGATTGGAAAATTAGAATACTACTTTGAGTTAGTGGATATTGAAGATCTACTTAGAGTGAGGTTGGCACAAACTAAGTTGAAAGGACATGCTACTTTATGGTGGGAGGAAAACAAGATAGAGAAGAGGACTCGGGTGAAATGAATATCACTAGATGGAGATTAATGGTGAAAAAATTAAAGGCTAAGTTCATTCCTACTAATTATGAACTTGATTTGCTTAAGAAGTTGAAGAATATAAAGTAGAAAGATATGACTATGAAAGATTATACAAAAGAGTTTTACAAGTTGACTATTTGGTTTGGACATAGAAAACTATCTAAGGAGAAGGTGGATAGATATATTAATTTTTTGATATTCAATATTCAAGATGAGGTTGGTATGTTGAATATTTCTTCAATTGAGGATGCTTATTATTATGCTTTGAGAGTAGGAGAGAAGCTAAAGAGGAGACATCAAGGTAATCGTTGAGGGAAGAAAAAGAAAGATAACTTGGTGAAGAATAAACAAACTATTAAAGATGAATGTAAACTTGTTAAACAAACAAATTAAATAAACAAATTAAACAAACAAAGGTGCATTTAAGGGTACTTACTAAAAATGTGGTGAAGAAGGTCATAGATCTGTTTAATGTCCTAAGGATGGTGATAGAATAACTACTATGGTGCAAGAGGATGATGACTTGGTGAAAGAATCCAAGCAAAATGGGGAGAATTTTCTAATCAAAGATTGTTTCTTGGTAAGAGGAAACTAGAACCTTGTCAAAGGAGGAAGTTTTTCAATAGAACTTGTTGTAGATCGAGAGGTAAAATCTATAATGTGATTGTGGATGGTGGTAGTATTGATAACATTGTTGCTAAACATATGGTTCATAAAATTGGTTTGAAGGGGTTAAGACATCCATATCCTTATAGGATTGGTTCTTTACAAGATAAATATGCTTTAGAGGTGATGGATCAATGTCTTGTTGATTTCCATACGGGGCAGTATAAGGGTCAAGTGTTGTGTGATATTGTGGACATGAGTAGTTGTTACATATTACTTGGTAGACCTTGGCAATATTATTTCATAGCTATGCATGAATGTGTCAAGAATGTGTTTACTATCGAGAAGGGTGGTAGGAAGCATTCCATGATTCTTTTTCATGATGTAGAGCTCAATAGGAACATGAGTTTTGGTAGCCAAATTGAATTGGGATATTTTGAAAGGGTTAGAAATAAACATGGAAAAAAAGACCTATTGTACACCAAAGAAAAATGTGAAGATGCCATTCGTAGAAAAGAAGTTGTACAAGAAGGACAAAGAAAAGAGTGTACAATTTGAGCTCATTTATTTCAAGAACTAGTCCAAATTTTATGTGGTGACCTTGAAAGATGTTCTTCCAACTATTAAGAACATATTTTCTTATCACCTTGGGTGTCTGATGCAAGAGCATCCTAGGGAAGTTATCAATGTTGTACATAGGGGTTTCATTCTTGAGTTTTTGGAGTTATGATTTGCTAGTTGAGGATATGTTTGAGGCATATTGGGGAACCTTTCCTTAAACGCGTGTAATGTTTGGAGTCATTATCTTGGAGTTAGATTCATTTTAGTGGTTGTTGGTTGTGTGTTCCTATTTATTGGTAAAGCTTTGGAGATTGTATTTGTGAGCTTTGATCCAAGGGAGTTGGTGTGTGTGCTCTTGGATTTGGATAGTCGGTTGGCATGTAGACCTATGTCTAAGCAAAATTTTTTGTATGTGGTCTTATGAGTTAGTTATGCATTGTAAACTTGGGTCCTATCCTAAGAATTTAATTTATGTTATGTATTTAATGTTTGTAGCCAAGTCAACTTGTGGCTTGAGGGTCTATTAATGTGACTTTTTATTTAATGTCTACTATGATAGGTCAACTTTTGGCTTGGTTTAGTATAAGTAGAGGGTTTTTTGGAGTCTAGAGTCATGGTCATTAGCCATGGAGAAGATGAAGTTGCTGAGATAGAAACGTTTGAGTAGAGCTAGTAGCTAAGTGTGGCTTGGGAAACAAGAAGGTTGCTTGGTAGCTTATGAGCATGAGTTTAAATTCATCTTGGTGTTCTCTACCAGGTTGTAGATTTAGGCTAGCTAGTGGTTTGGATCTTGTTGAACTTTTATTGTAATTATTGATGTATTTTTCCGTAACTTGGAAGGCCTTATAGTTGAGCATGTTGGATAAAAATATTATTATGAGAATTGGCATTATGTAGATCTAAATCTCTTTATTATTATTTATATTCCATTGTGTGGTTATTTTTTGGGGGATAGAACATCTCCTTTGGTGATTCTCCTACCTTGCATTGCATTAAGTAGTGTTGAGGAAGGATCCCCTATCTTAGGGATCTCTATTCCTAAGGAAAGTATCAGAGGCAAGAAGGAAGAAGATGTTTAAACAAATTGTCATATCAAAAAATTAGTCCTTGAACATTTAAAAATGATACAAGAAGTAGGGCCTTTTTGCAAGATTGATAGAAGTAGGGATGGAGGGAAGGTGATTGATGTCTTGGCTAAAAGGATATTTGGGTAAGCGGTTTATTTTATCACTAATAGAGAATGATTATTTTTTAGAATATGATAGTAAAGAACTAAAAGAACTTTTGTATGAAAATAATTGGTTTTACAATGGTTATCCTATTCAATTTGTAGCCTGGATTCCTTTTTTTATTTGTACAAATCATTTAGTTTTGAAGTAGAGAAGGAAATCTCTTGTCAAATCTACTGGTTGTATTAAGGGATATGAATACATTAAGATTAATAGGATCTAGATTAAGAACTTTTATAGGCATGGTAGAACTAGATTCAGTTTATCCCATGCCAACAATAATAGTTTGAATGACTATAGGAATAATGGATTTCAAAACTCTAGAAAATACAAACAAGAAAACAATGATTTCAATGAAACCATGTCTGGCAGAAAACCTTTTAAGAGATGAGGATAAATAACAACTATCACAAGTATTAGGCATCTTAAATAAAAAATCATTGGATCTAGTTGAAATTACATTTAATGATAATGGGGGGGGCTTCTCAGTAAGCTAAAAGAAGGTTAAGGAAGAAGGGATAAGCCCTCCACACCTTAGATCACTCATTTTGAACAAAAATGAGGAGTTAGAAGAGAGTCCTTTGATATCTTCACCAAATCCCACAAACAACAAGAAGACTATAGGACCTACAAATGATATTCCCTTAAACTAGAATCCACCATAGGAAGTGTATAGTGAGACTCCAGAAAGGAAAGAAGATGAGGCAAACCTCATAATATAATATTTATATAACATGGTTATACAAGATCTGATGAATCAATTTATAGACAAAATCTATGATAAGGAGGAACTAGATAGAAAAAAATTGATTTTGATTGATGAGATAAGAGAGATAGAGAGATTAGAGGAAATGGAGGTAAGGGAAGAATAAGAGAAGGCTAAGGAATATCCTCTAGGTCTTGAAGATAATCTTCAACGTAGGGAGACCCTAGATTGAACTAAAGTAATAAGGAAAAGAGGTAGGAAATCCATGAATGAATTGAGCCAAAAATATGGCATTGCAAAGGGCTGGATTAAACTCATTAATATCCTTAATGTTGGGAGGGGGCAAGTCTTTCCTAGGGTGCCATGAAACTCATAACATGGAATGTTAGGGGTCTAAATTCCCCTACAAGAATTGATTACTTAATTGTTGCATTTCTAACACAAAAGCTGACATAAATCTATGACAGGAAACCAAAATAAGTATTACTAAGATGGATATATTTAGGAGGTCCTTAGAATGGAGATAAATAAATAATTCTCTAGCAAAGATAGCATTGAGGGGTTTATCATTAATATGGGATCCCAAGAATGTATCAATATAGACTATTGAGACCCATAGGAATTGGATGTGTGGAAAGGTAGAAGGACTTAAGTCTAATTTCTATTATTGGATTTTATCTTTATGGTCCTATCTAAAAAAAGGATAAATCAAGGCTCTGGGTAGAACTAGATTTTTTTTTAATAATAGCAAAGGAAGGTCTATTCATAATTGGTGGGGAAATTAATGCTATTCTTAGATCTTTTGAAAAAAGAGGGGGTAGTAATACCCTATCATCATCTTCCAAAGAATTTATTTAATGGGTGAATATAATTGGCCTTTTGGAAATGACTATCACTAATAAAACCTTAACATGGAACAATACAAGGAAATGATTTAGAAAAATAACAGATAAGTTAGATAGATTCTTCTACTATGACAATCTACTAGAGGCATTAGTGACCTTTAAATCTAACATGAAACCTATAACATGCTCTAATCACTATCTAGTTGAGTTGAACATTATTAAAAGCAAAAGACCTACCAAATGCCCCTTCAAAATTGAATAGACATGGCTTAAAAATGAGGATTCAATCAACCTAATAAATTGATGCTAGGAAAAAATTGAGATTTTAGGCTCTAAGATATTTTAGGTAGTTAGTAAACTCAAAATAATTAAAAAAAGGCTAAAGGAATGGAATGCAATTTTTTTTTGGAAATATCTTTGTGGATAAACTTATAATATAAGAAAAATTGATATCTCTTCATAATGAGGTGATGGAGAAGGGAATGAGAGAGGAGTATTTTTTGGAAGAAAAAAATTGATGTTACAATATGAAGAAATTTTAACAAAAAAAGAACTCTTCTGGAGGTAGAAGATAAGGAAAAAATGGTTAGAAGAAGGAGATAACAATAAAAAATTATTTCATAATAGCTCCAAGAGAGATGGGCCATAAAAATAATTACTATGATAGAAGGGATAGATGGGAATTTGAGGACCTCACAGGAGGAAATCAATAAGGAAGTTGTTTCTTACTTTGAAGGTATTTACAATATCAAGAAAATATTAGATAAGGAAGCTCAAGATAGGATTCTCTCAAACATCTCTAAACTTGTCATAGAGGACTAGAACAAATCTCTTCTACAAAAGATAAAAAAAATCTAAAGTGGAGGCTACCCTTAAACTAATGAACCCATATAAATCACTAGGTCTGGATGGTTTTCCATCTTTCTTCTTCCAGAAATGATGGGATTTCATTGGAGACGATATAACTAAAGCATTAGAAGGGTCAAGAATTGTGGAAAATTGTTAAGAGAAGTCAAAAATACTTTTATTTCTTTAATTCTGAAAAAAGAGAACTCTCAAACTTTTAATGAGTATTGACCCATAGCCCTTTGTAGCATTTTCTACAAATGTTTCACTAAAATTATGGCTAGCAGGATTCAAGGTATATTACCTAGCCTCATCAGTGAAGAACAAACCAGTTTTATCCCAAGTTGATCAATATATGATAGATACATCATAGCTCAAGAAGCTATCCATTACATTCATAGTAACAAAAATCCTAGCATGCTCATAAAGTTAGATATCAAAAAGGAAAATGATAGAGTGGACTGGGGATTTTCTTGGAGTCTTATGGTTTTTCAAAACAATAGATTAGTCTCATGTTTGAATGTCTCTCAGCCCCTAAGTTTTCAATTCTTATTAATAGTTCTTATGTAGGGTTTTTTAACATATCTCGTAAATTGAGACAAGGAGACCCAATTTCGCCTTTCTTTTTTATTTTATTGGCGGATTCTTTGGAGGTTAATATCCAAAGCAAGAATAGTAGAAGATAGTAAAGGCATTCCAATAACTAGTAATGTAGATCCATCCACACACCAACATTTTGTAGATGATACAAAAATTTTCAAGGAAGGGTTAGGAAATCAATAAGGATAAATCATATATTTTCTTCTTTAATACCTCTCCTAGTCAGGAAAATCAAATATGCTCAATTTTAAAATTAACAAAGGAATTCTTCCTTGCAAATACATTTTTATGCCTCTTAATCTAGGCTATAAGGAAAATCCCCTTTGGGACCCATTAATAGAAAAAATAAAAAATGAAATGAGTTGTTAGAAAAGGAAATGACTATCTTCGACATGTAGAAGAATCGTGGTCTCGATAGTTCTAACTACCCTCCCTATATACCATCTTTCGAACATGGACATCCCATCTAGAAAACTAATGGAAATAAATGTTCATATACGAAATTTCTTATGGAAAGGCCAAGGTGAAAGATAAAAATTCTCCCCCCTCTCATGGGAAAAGGTTTGTAGATCAAAATAGTTTGGTAGGGCGGGAATAAAGGATATCAAGAGATAGGCCTTAGCCTTAGGAGAAATTTTTTTTGGAGAATGATTAGATCCCCTAACTTAAAATTGGTTACAATTTTTAGAAATAAATATCTATCATCCCCTAACCCAATTAGTCTTTTTAGGGAAATCAGTCCTCCTAAAGGATATAAATTCTAGAACATTCTATTCAAATGCAAAATAGTCATTTAGGATAAGGTCTTGTGGAACTTAGGAGATGGTAGAGAGACCTTGTTCTAGAAGGACTCTTCGGGGTGGAGCGGGGGGTGGCGCTACTCTCCTCTCATTCATGTTACTTTTCTTCAAAACATCAAAATAATCCTAGAAGAAAAGTGGTGATCAAAAGTCAAGGACTATATAAAATTTGATAAGAAAGGTTTGAATTGGCAGTGGAAAGATCTACCAGGTATGGGTATTCTTGATCATGAAAGATTTCTTCTTCAATTAGTTCTTTACCCAAGTATCATATCCTTTAAAGGGGGAGAAGATTCCCTTATCTAGAGTGAAAGTAATGATGAGGAATATAATTCAAAAAATATTATCAACTCAAGGTTTGTCAAATTCTCATCTTCCCCTAAGGCTATGCTATGCTAGGAAAAATATTTCCTTCTCAAGGATGCAATGTTCCTATGGTTAGTACTTCATAATAGAGCTTTAACAATGGAAAGAATGAGGAACTTTTGCTTTCAAGGACCCAATAGATGTCCCTTATGTGAATATGAGAAGGAAGAAGCTGACCACCTTTTTTCCACTATAAATTTTCAAAAGTTTTATGGTAGTGGCTTTGTTTGCACCTAGGAATTAAGATGGCCTTCCTTAGTTCAATCAAAAGAATGATGACCTCTTGGCCATTGCTAAATCAAGATAGTGTTTTAAAATTTTTATGGTTTGTAACACCTTCCATAGTTCCTTGGGAACTATGGAAGGAGAGGAATAGAACAATTTTCCAAGAAAATCAAATATTGGTAGAGTAGCTTATTAGGAAGATAGAATCCCTAATCATAGAATTAACAAACAATAGAATCCTCAGGGTAGGATGAAAAAAAACCTTACATGTCTCATTGGGATGAAACGGTGAGAGGTAAATGGGAAGGCGTAAGAATCCATCCTTTTATTGGATTGGGGGATTCCCAAATCAAGATAAAAAGAGAAGAATGTGTGTGGGAAGCCCTTGGGAATGGATGGTTCAAGCTAAATTTTTATGGAGCAGCAAGAGAAAATCTAGGTCATGCAAGAATTTGATGTACCATACATAATGACTAAGGGATAGAGGTAGAAATGGTCTCAAAATATATAGGTAAAGATACAAACGATTGGGTAGAGATATATGCTCTCGTAGAAGGTCTCTATCTATTTAAATCTTTGCATATGAGAAATCTTGAAGTAGAAGGGGACTCAACCATCATTATAAATGCTATGAGAAGAGGGAATACCCCTTACTATAAAATAGAGGCAAAGCTAAATCTATCCCTAGAACTTAGTAAATTCTTCCACCACATTACTTATAACCATATCTATAGAGAAGGAAATAAGTGGGTGGATGAGTTAGAAAACTTTGGGATTAATTTCTTTCTTTCCTCTTAATTTTTATCCATCCTTTCCATTTCCATAATATTAAGAATTTAGGTCCGTAAGTGAGTCTGTTAGGAGTAAAGGAAGGATTACCTACACATGAAGTATCATGATTTCTATTGTCATTTCAAATATTCAACGAAGTTAGGAAAATGATGACATAAGGAAAGGGTCCTTTAATGAATAATGTCTCTTTAACAAGTGTGAAAAGTACTTTATATCATTTAAGTGATGGGAGATTATGATCTATGATTTTATTAGCTACTATTAATAAAACTAAAGATCCATAGGACCTCATATGTCAACATTGGTTGTTAAAGAAAGCATAGGAGAGTTAGTGAGAGTTAGAGGTAAGAAACACAAAATAGAAGTGAAAGATGTCATCACTAAGGAAAGAATGAAGGGAATTTTATATTTTCCTAATGCTCTGGTAAGGGACTTGGTAGTTAGACTATTTGGGGAGAAATACATGAAAAATATGAATAGGACTAGGGTAGATTCTAACATAACATCTATGTTTCTAGCATTAGTAATATTTTTTAAAAGAGACAAGTATTGGAATTCTTTTGAATAACTAAGAGGTGGGGGTTTGAATTAGTTATCTAAGGTCTAGATGTACAAATAAAAATTTTCATATCTTAGTGAACCCATATCCATAAGACGTTATTATGCATGCATCCATTAGATCATAAAATGCTTAAACTTTTTAGGTTACTGTCCTAGGTCAAAAAAAGTTTGCAAAAATGTAAACATGAAACATAACAGATTCAATAACACATTTGACACATGGATTTTATGTGGAAACCCAATTTTGGAAAAACCACTAGTAACATGCTACTAATTCTTTCTCTTTTGAAGTGATGCCTTGTGAAAGGACAACCCTATTAAATGTCACCTGGTTAGAGGATTTCAATCACCCTATTAGGAGTGAGCCTTATTTGAGGACTTTAGATTATTCACTTGGAATGTCACATAGTTAGAGGATTTAGACATGTCTTTTAGGTCAACCTTAATCTAAAGGATTTACCCTAGACTAATACAATGATTAGAAAGTAATAGTAAGGCTTGTTTTGATAAAAAAATAAAACTCACTTGTAGATTATAGATCTCTATTTTAGTCCTCCATTCTTCTTGGATTTCACACACTTCAAGTCTAATAGCTTGTTCACCCTTCAAGCATTCATATTCTTAAGACTTCTTTCTTTGCATTGCAATAGAAATCTCTTCTATTCAGCCACTGAATGAAGCAATACCCTTGATTCCTTGTCTTCCTTAGGTTCTCACACATGACAACCTTTTCTTCTAACTAGTTCTATATATAAATAGAGATTTAAGATCTTTTTCTATTTCACCACAATTGTCCATTTTAGGGTTAGGTATGATTAGGTAGGATACAATGAATCTACCCACTTTTCTATTTGGTTCCTCTAGAAACTTCTTCGATATTCCTTGAATTCTCCCAAAAATGGTTTACCTTGAATTCTGTGCCACCAAGTCATCATAGTTATCTTTCACATGCTTTACACTATTTAAGAAATCAAAATAGTCAACTCAAATTTGTCAAATCTATTATCTAACATGAATACTAGCACTCAACATCAATATGTTGTCACTCGACTTCCATTCTGTTCTACCACTTATCTTCAACTAGTTAACTTGGGAAAAATTAAAGTTTATTCATGCTCAAAACCAACTAAACTTTACTTGGCTTACTCTAAGTTCACTCAACATACACTAAATCTTTACTTTACTTGGCTCCAACTAATTTTTTGCTTGACTTGCACTAACTTTTCTCAGCACCTACCATGGAATTGGTCAAGCTTGGCAAATGCAATTCTTCTTACTTGTTCTTCTAGACTTAATTAATTTATCCAACCTTTGTAGCCTTAAGTATATAAACAATACACTATGTAATCACTATCTTAACTGATATTTGTACTCCTTTTTTATACCATAACTCAACCTTTCCTCTAGGTTATCTTTTTATCTCTTTTAATCAAAGCCTCTTCATTAATCAAACAAAGGATATTACTCAAATCAACTAAGTATTTGTCTTACCAACAACTAGTAGGTTTGACATTAGTGAAAAAATAATGATTGTTCTATTATAGGTTCTTCACTCCAAAATAATTGCATATCAACAATCTCCCTCTTTGGCATTGATAAAAAACTAATACCAACAACAATACCAAAAAGAAAATAATTCCTTGTATTGAAATCTCCATCTATCATTAACTTTCTTCTTCTATATAGGCTACATAATTCTATTATAATCAATAAACAATCAACTCCTCCTTATCTCCCTTCATCTATCATCTTGCAAAGCTTTTCCTTCTAATTTTCTCTGATCTTATATCTCCCTCAATTTTGTCTCCCTCTTACTAGGTAGATGAATTTATTGTAGTCATTTAATCCTGTTTAGTAAACATTAGGTATACTAGGTCCCTCTGAGTAGATAATTCATATTTCTTTCTCTTTCTAAAGTATTTTTCTATCTTGATTGCTTTGTTTGATATTATTTTATATCTCCCTCTTTGACAACAATTCCAAAGATGTGTCATCTCAACATACAAATATTAAAATTTTTAGTTTATTCCTCTATCACCTTAATTGTGACTAATCTTCTGTTTCAACTCTTTGATTACTTTAGGAAACTCCTAAAGTAATATCCACTGCATCAAGTTGTAAGATACAACATTTATCTTGGTTGATGTAGGGCACTACTCATACTTCTTAAGTAGCTTTAGATAGGGGTACCAACCCTAGTTTACCTCTTAGATACTAATGAGCATCTTTAGGTAATACTTTTGTGAAGATATCAACTATCTACTCTTTTGTATTCACATATTCTGTCTTCACTTCTTTTTCTTGAGCTAACTCTCTCAAGTAATGATACTTGATTGAAATGTTCTTAGTCTTTATGTGCATCATAGGGTTCTTTGATATATTTATTGTAATACTCCAAAATTGGCTCATTGCCATGATTATCAATTTTGGTCTATTCTGATCAATGTTAAAGTCCTATTTTACTAGGCAATTCTAATTCTAATAATCTCTACTTGACCTAGGTGTCAAATGCAGAAAATCCTAATCTACATTAATCATATTATTTATTTAATTCCTAAATATTGACTCAAATTAGATACACAAACCTAATTATTTAATTTAATTTAATTATAAGTGTTCTACTTTAATTAAATTAGAATTACCTCTTTAGCTAATGTACAAAGGAATTAAATACATTTAATTTAATAAGATATCTCCTCTTTTTAATTATTGAATTTAATTATTCAATTAGTTAAAGTTATCCATTTATAAGGTCATATTATATTTTATTAAATTAAATATTCACTCAAAAAAAGGAACCAGTCAGCTCCTTTTATCACTCAAAAGGCAGTCAGTCAGTTCTTTTTATCACTCAAAAGGCAGTCAATCAACTCCTTTTATCACTCAAAAGGCACTTAGTTAACTCCTTTTATACTAAAAAAGGACTCAGTTAACTCCCTTTATCACTCGAAAAGGACTCAGTTAACTCCTTTTATCACTAAAAAAGGACTCAATTAACTCCTTTTATCACTCAAAGGCAACCAGTTAACTCCCTTTTCATGAGGAAGTTACCTTTATGACTGGCTCTCCTCTTCAATCTTGACCATCAATCACCTCTTGAATTCTATAAAAAAAGCTCTCCATTCCTCATTACAGAGGATGAATTTTGGAATTTGCATCGAATTTATGTTGAAATTCTTACTCACTTTGCTGACATTTGGATAGCTTTATTTCTTTCATTGTAATATTATTTAGATTTTAAATATGCATCCATTTAGTATACTATGCTTCTTCATTTCTTAGATTAATAATTGTATCTCTCATCTAGATTAATTGCACTTTCATTTAGCTACATAAATCCTTCATTCTAGAGGTCTAGTTGATGGCTTCTCATTTCGAGAGCAAAGGCATAATCCTCCTAGTTAGAAGGCAACAAGTCGCTCTATTAGACTTTTGAAATGAACAATACAATGTTTGTTTTAGAATGATCTCACAAGTAATGACCATGTTGAAGTGTATGTGAGGATCAGAGGCCCCCTAATTTTAGATATACATTGATAACACTTGTATTATCACAATAAAGTACCACAAGTTTAATGATTTCTTCCTTCATATAACCTTTCAGTAGCTATTTGTTCCATACAATTATTCATACAATTTATTGCAACAACCACATATTCAACTTCAACAATATATTGAGGTATGCAATTTTGTTTCTTGCTAGTCTACATAACCAACCTCTTTCCCAAGAAAATGGGTCCTCCACTAGTGTTCTTTCTGTCATCAATATTTCCAAACCTATCATCATCAGTGTACGCTCTCAACTCAAACTTCTCATTTTTCTTGTAATATAGACCATAGTCTTCTATTCCATTCATATATCTCATAATTCTCTTAACAACAATCAAATTATTCTCCTTAGGATTAGTAGAAAATCTTGCAACAATACCAATAGATAATACAATGTCAGGTCTTCTATGTACTACATATTGCAATTTGCTAATCATAGACCTGTACAATGTTTGATTCACATCAGGTGAATCATCATTGGTTGACATTTTGTGTCTTGTCACCATAGGTGTGCTAACTGGTTTTGAATCTTTTAATCCAAAATTTTTTAATATTTCCTTCACATACTTAGACTAAGCGATGTATAAACCATTTTCATTTGATATACTTGCAAACCAACAAAGAATTTGATCTCTCAAAACATAGACATGTCAAATTCTTTCTTCATTTCATTTTCAAATTCCTTAATCCGTGTTGACCTCCAAATATGATATCATCAACAAAAATTTCAGCTAGTAAAATACTTTTACGTCCTTTTGTCTTCAAATATAAATTGATGTTATAATCAATACTTTCAAATCTAATCTTCACAAGATAATTGTGAAGCCAATCATACCATGCTCTTGGGGATTTTTTTAAACCATATAAAACTTTGTGTTGTCTACATACCATATTCTTGTTGTTATCATCAACAAATTCTTCTGGTTGTTCTATATAAACCTCTTCTTCTAATATGTTGGATTCAGAAATGTAGCTTTCACATCCATTTGGTAAACTTTGAAACCTTTGTATGTAGAGTAAGTAAGTAGAGTTCTTAATCTTTCTAGTCTTTCAATAGGGGAAAATGTTTCTCCATAGTCTATCCCTTCTTCTTATACATACACTTAACAAACTAATATTTCCTTATTCCTTGTGACTTCACCATTTTCATCTAACTTGTTTCTGTACACCTACTTGGTTCTAATCACATTCTTGTCCTCTAGTCTAGGAATTAGAGTCCATGTCTTGTTCTTCTCAATATGCTCAATCTCTTCTTTCATGTATTTACTCCACTCCACATTTTCTAAGGAATATTTCACTAAATTAGGTTCATGCATGCTTAGAAAAAATGTATCACTTCTTAGCTTGTTCCTTGTCATTGGTCTAGCATCTTTGTCTGCAATAATTTGTTCAACAGGGTGATGTCTTTTGACATAGTTTGACAATCTTGGTTTTGTTCTATTTTCCTCACTAGATCTATCAACTTTTGAATCACTATGTAATTCTCTATTAGGTAATCCAACATTTATTTCATGTTAACTAATCTCAAAATTAGAATGTTACTCAACTTCATTCTGCAATTTGGCACCTAACTATAACTCAATTCTTGAATGCAACTCGACATTCATTGTATGTGACTCAACAGCCACTAAAACTTGATGTTTATTTGAAACTTGATTTATAAATTCTTCATTAGTAGACATACCTTTATAAAGTATACAAAATATTTTTATTCCTATGGTTCCTTCATAGGTTTAGCCTCATGTACCTCTGTATACTCATCAAACTTCACATTTTCATTTTCTACAACTTTGTTAGTGTTAGTATTTAAACACTTATAAGCTTCACTTCTTTTGGAATAGCCAAGGAATATAACTTCTTCACTTTTAGCATATAATTTATCATTCCTAAAATCTTTAAGAATATAGCACTTTCTTCCAAACACCTTAAAATATTTTACATTGGGTAAGTATCTATACCATAGTTTAAAAGGTTTTTAATGAGTACCTTTCTTGACTTGCACACAGTTCAAGGTATAGATAGCTATACTTACAATCTCTCTCCAATATTTTAGAGAAATATTTTTCTCCATCATGAGTGTCTTAGCATAGTCCATTATAGATCTATTCCCCCTTTCAACAATTTCATTTTGTGGGGGGGTCCTAGGTGCAGATATTTGTCTTTTGATTCCTCTATCATTACAGAATATCTCACATTCATTTGATGTAAATTCTCCTCCTCTATCATATCTCATACATTTTAGGCTTTTACCTATCTCCTTCTCAACTCTTGCTAAATACCACTTAAACATATGAAAAGCATTAGATTTCTATTTCAGAAATATAATTGTCATCATCCTAGAATAATCATCAAAAAATAGCATAATTTACTTCTCACCCTTTATGCTTTGCACTTCAATTTTTCCACACAAATAAGTATGAACAATATCCAAAATCCATTTATAGGTGTGAGTCTTACTCTTAAAACTCAATTTTTTTATCTTGCCTAACTTACATTATTTGCAAATTATATTGTCAGGTTTCTTCAATTTACGAAAACCTCTGACTCTTCTCATGTTATTGATTCTAACCAAGCTATCAAAGTTAAGATGACATAACCTCTTGTGCCATAACCATGCATCATTAAGTTCTATAAAAAGACATGTAGCATCATTCATATCAAGATAAAATAGATTACCTATAGTTTGATCACCTATCCAAATTAGTTTCCCATCAATGTCATATGTCTTAGCTATCTTGTTCTCAAACTCAATGTTTCAAGGTGAACTATTAAGTTGTGATACACTCAAAAAATTATAGTTAAGTCTTTCAAGATAATAATCATTTTCACACAAAAGCTTTTATGTGAGTTTGATAGATCCTTTTCCTTTTATCAAATAAGGTGCATCATTACCAAATTGTACATTATTTCGATCATAATAGTTCAGGGTAATGAACTTACTTTTATCTCTAGTCATGTGATGTGAAAACCCACTATCCATGATCCATTTATCACTCTTGTTTATATAAGATACCTATGTAGTTGCCTCATCCTTATTAGATTCATCCTTCATTGCAACATACACCACTTCATCATTATGATAATTAGATTCATCTTTGGTTTCCTCTTCTATAGTGTAGCAAGACTTCTTGCCTTTATCTTTGTAATCTTTACTATCCTCATCTCTTCTACTTTTGTATTTGTCACCACTTCTATTATTCTTCTTCTCTGGACATCTAGTAGCAATATGACCAACCTCATTGCAATTAAAACACATGATAGGTAACTTACATTTGAATTTTCATTTTCCTCTATGAAATCTCCTTGGTAGCAACACTTCAAGCTATTCTACATTCTCCTCATCTGTGTCATTGTCACTAGAAACATATTTGACCTTTTTCTTCATCTCTTTAGGTTCCTTCAATGGTAGCTCAGCTTTGAAAGTATATTCAACAATGTAAGGTTTGAAATTATCAAAATTAGAGAGCTCAAAGGTAGTGAGTCTACCTACCAAACCTTCTAGAGTCAAACTAGTACCTAGTATGTACATCTTAGCTCCTATATAGAAGAAACTTTAATAGCATAGATGGGAAATAGTTTTTTCAATACTTTAGTCAATACAATATCATCATCAATAACCATTAGATCCTCTTATTTCATTGACAAAATCTTTAATTCTAGAGCAATATTGAGCAACATTCTCACCTTATTGCATCCTCATGTCATCAAACTTACCTCTAAGAATTTCAGATTTGGCTCTCAAAACATTTTTGTGTTTTCCATAAATAGTGTATAGAGTATCCCACATCTTCTTTTCATAATCATAACCCTTGATGTCATCGAACTCAAAATAACTTAGGGCAAAGGTAATCCCCAACATTGCCTGATTATGTTCTTTCTTCTTTTCCAGATCATCAGTAATTGGGGCTCCAAAATGATCAACATGATTAGTGATAATGGTAGATTGTGCATGGTCTCCACAATCTCCTAGATGCAACTTCATCAAAAAAAATTGTGTAGAGAATTTGTCCTTGTTAACCTTGTGTAGCTCTCTTTTTGACATCTTGATCTTCTGCTTCTGGTACCTTCAAACTAGTCCTCTTAAGTAGATGGCTCTGATACCAATTGTTGGAATTCTTTACAATAAATAAGAGGGTGAGGGAGGTGAATTAGTTATCTAAAGTCCAAATGTACAAATGAAACTTTTTATAGCTTAGTGAACTCATATCAATAAAACCTTATTATGCATGCAACCATTAGATCATACAATGCTTAAACTTTCTAGGTTACCGTCTTAGATTAAAACAACTTTGTAGAAATGTAAACATGAAACATAACAAATTAAATAAAACATTTGACACATGGATTTTATTTTGATACCCAATTTGGGAAAAACCCCCAGTAACATGCTACTGATTCTCACTTTTTTGAAGTGATGCCCTCTGAAAGGCCAACCCTATTAAAGATTACAATACACACTATTAAATTAGATTTTGTTAGAGGATTTCAATCACCCTATTAGGAGTGAGCCTTGTTAGAGGACTTTAGATTATTCACTTTGAATGTCACCTGGTTAAATGATTTAAAAATGATTGTTAGGTTGACCTTAATCGAAAGGATTTACCCTAGACTGATACAATGATTAGAAAGTAATAGTAAGGCTTGATCTAATAAAAAATTACAACTCACTTGTATATTATAGATCTCTATTTTAGTCCTCCATTCTACTTGGCTTTCACACACTTCATCTTTGATAGCTTTTTCACCCTTTAGGAATTCATACAGTTAAGCCTTCTTTCTTTGCTTGCCAATAGCAGTCTCTTCTATTTGTCCACTGAATGAAGAAATGCCCTAGAATCCTTGTCTTCCTTTGGTTCTTGCACACAACAACCTTTGCTTCTGACCAACTCTCTTTATAAATAGATATTTAGGATCTTTTTCTTTTTCACCATAATCATCCATTTTAAGGTTAGGTAGGATTAGGCAAGATACAATGAATCTACACACTTTTCCATTTGGTTCCTCCAAAAACTTCTTCTTCAATCTTCCTTGAATTCACCTCAAAATAGTTTATCTTGAATTTTGTGCCACCAACTCATCATAGTTATCTTCCACATGCTTCACACAATTCAAAAAAATAAATTAGTCAGCTTAGCTTCATCAAGTCTATGATTTAACATAAATACTAGCACTTGACATCAATATGCTATCACTCGACTTCCATACTATTTTTTCACTTGTCTTCAACTAGTTAACTCAGTAAACACTAAAGTTTACTCTTGCTCAAGGCAAAATAAAATTTACTTGGCTTACACTAAGTTCACTTGGCATACACTGAATCTTTACTTTGCTCTGCTTGCACTAACTTTTCTCAACACCTACTGTGCACTTGGTCAATCTTGGTAGGCACAATTTTTCTTACTTTTTCTTCTAGACTTAATCAGTGTATCCAAACTTTTTAGCTTTAAGTAGATAAACAATAGATTATATCATCATTATCTTAACTGATCTTTGCACTCTTTTTTCATACCATAACTTGACCTTTCCTCTAGGTGCTCTTGTTATCTCATTTGATCAAAACCTCTTCATTAATCAAACAGATGATAGTACTCAAATCAACTAAGCAGTTGTCTTACCAACAAGTAGCAGGTTTGACATTAGTGACAAAACAATGATTATTCCATTATAGGTTCTTCACTTCAAAACAATCTCATATCAACAACAAGGAGGTGGCAAAAATTCTCTACTATAATATGTTTCACAAAAAATGCTTGGTTAATATGGACATAGTCTTGAGAAATATTGAGCAAACCCTAATAGCTCTAAGGGCAATGAACTATGATAAGATAGAGATAAATTAAAAATTGGTACCCAAGTTCTCAATTCTATCCCTCTATGATTTGAACTCCTTTAGGGACAAAACAAGAATAAGAATGAGGAATCTAAATTTCTTGCTAGCCTTATTATGTTAAGAGACCCTTGGATCCCAATTGGTTTGGAAAATGCCTCATGGATGAAGGAGGTTAGGGTTTGGATGACATCCCAAATTATGCAAATATTGCCATTTTAGATTCAAATGATGAGGTTGATGATTCCAAAGAATATGCAATCTTGAGAAAGCTGAAGGTCAAGGAAAGGCCAAAGTTAAGAGGCAGGGGGGAAGGGAAAGGGTAAGCTTTTGGAGTGGAGAATATAAATTATGGAACAAAGAAATCTTGGAGTATGATTTTATAAATAGCTGAATTAGGGACAAATATCTAGATGCTAAGGAAATGTCTTTATTAGAATACTTCTTATCAAAGCCTTTGGTAGTATGGAAATCTTGTAACTTATTGTATTTTTAGGATGGCAATATACTTTAGAAGTCATATTCCCAACCAATTGTTTCCATTTTGGGTTTACTTTTAGGCCTTTGGACTATAATAGTTTACTTTTAGGCGTTTAGAGTCTATAATAGTTTTTTAATAGTGTCCTATTTATTATACTATGGTTAGAACTTATGAGGTTTTGACCTCTATAGTATATAAACAAAGGGTTGTAATACTCTCAAACTTTGCAACTTAATTATATTTGGGAATTAAAATTTATAGTTTAGTTTATGCACAATTTCTAAATCAAAGATTTTAGGTATACTATTTTATCTTTCAGGATGGTCACTCCAAGGGATTTGTTTTTAGTAAATCTTGGTGGTTATAATAGTTTTTCATCTTTGCAATTTCCTTCAATGTACAAAAAACTATAAGTTTATTAGTTCTCAGTAAGGATAAGCGAGGAAGTAAATTTCTTTTGATAGTTTTAAATGATGTTGTGGTAATCAAGCTATGATTAAGGTTTGTTTAGACAATTATTATTTTTAGGCCATGGGTTTCTGTTGGAAATATTTAGGACTAAAAAAGTTACTGAGAGGGGAGGGGTGAATCAGTAAGCTTTAAAATTTAAACCAATTCAGCATAATAACAAATTTACCAATCATTCATCTACTTTACTGTATGCATGAAAAAAGATTAACACACTGATTTGGTGACCCAGAAACCTTTCAAATTGAAAGTAAAATTGGGGTGGGAATGATGCCCACAAAACTTTAATACTGCAGTATAAAGTTGGCCGGTTAAGGCTTACAGTGATCACTTCTGGTGATCTGCCCTATTAGGAGCAAGTAGGACTGCTAGATCCACCTTGTTAGAGGATTTACAAACATACAATGAAGTATGCACTCTGTTAGGAGATTTACAAAAGACTGTTAAGTCTACCTTGTTAAAGGATTTACAAAACTGATTCACCTTATAGGATGAAGCAGTGGATCTGCTTGCAACTAGTTTGCTGATTAGATCTTATGTACTGATCACTTGATGTAATGGATATACCTTTGCTGCTCCTTGATAACCTTGTTGAATACTCCTCTGCTGATTCTCTTTCAATTCATTCTTACTTCACTGTTACTTTTCTTCATCATATCTATTTTTTTTTTTCAAATGGCACAATACATTACATATATACCATTCCAATATTTACAGCAACAAGGTCAGCCAAATACAAGTGGACAAAACATTACTGAGTCGGCTAGATAGTAGAAAATTCAGGTTCCTCAAACTCACTCGGTGACCTTCTGACACTCAACATCCACTACATTACATGGCATTGTCATGTACTCGGTAAAGGTAGGGGCTCGGTCCATACTAATCACTCTGAGTAGCTTGGGACTAGGTAACCACTGGTGACTCAGTAAACATTGTGTCACTCGGTAGAAACTAACTCCTTTGATTCACTTGGTAAGCATTGTATACTTCCTTTACCTTTCTATCTTGGTAATCACTGAAGCCTTCATTTACCTTCCTAACTTGGTAAATACTAAATCCTTCGTTTACCTTTCTGACTTGGTAAACATTAAATCCTTCATTTACCTTTCTAACTCAGTAAACATTAAATCCTTCATTTACCTTTCTAACTTGGTAAACATTAAAACCTTCATTTACCTTTCTGACTCAGTAAACACTAAAACCTTTGTTTACCTTCCCGACTCGGTAAATACTGCTGAACATACTTGGTAACCAACGAATGCTCGGTATGAACTGTAAACTGAGTGATGAACTCGGTAAGCATTTAGAATCAAATAAGTGTTGTAACTAATGACAAATGTATCATTATTCCAACAATCTCCCCCTTTGGCATTAGTAACAAAAACACTTATGAGCCAAAATTTATATACAAGATCTGACAAACTGATTTGATTCTGCTGTGCTGAATATACATGGGCTACCTTACATATAACTCCCCCATACAATATACACAAGGTTTTTACATGAGTTATATGACTTTATTTTTTATTACTTTATTACCTTCTCCCCTTTTGTGTTTGATTTTCTTCTATATATTACTTTCTCCCCCTTTTTGACAATAATGCCAAAGAATAAAAAATGTATTTACATGGAGACACCAAAATGTGTGATAAACTCAGAATGTACCTGAAGAATTAGTTGCAGAGTTTTATCCCAATTGTCTTACAGGATTTTACATGTGGAGAGAGCAACTTGAACTTCTGCAGAAAGTTCAATCACATGGTCTGCAACAGAGAAATTATTGTCATGGATCAATGTTTTTGAATATGCAATGTGCTTCTGCATTGTGTTCATGACAGGAAGGATCATATTCTGGATGTCAATCAGAGTAGACCTGATCCTTGCTTCCTCTCTTAGTAATTTTTCCTATTTCTCTGACAAAAATTTGATTCTCAGATGATGGGATGAACTTGCACTGTGGTCAGATTGCAGCATTTGGACACTGACCTTCATATCTGCATCAATTTTATTCAACTTTTCTTTTACTTCCTTTGTATACTCAGTAACATCAAAAAGTTTTGCAAAAAGTGAGGTTACATTATTAAAATAATTTTCAATGTTAGACAAAATTGAGGTTAATTCAACTTGTTTTAATGCAATATGCTGAGCAATGTGCTCAAGCACCTTATTGTCAAATTTCTTCTCTGCCTTCTCTATTAATTTTTCTTTTCCTGAGATATCCTCATTAAATTTATTCACCGCTTCTTCTAATTGTAACAAAATGTGTTGAGATGAATCCACTTCAACACCTATAGGCTCTATTATTATATTTTTAGCACTTTCAATAATGTTATACTCCTGGTCTCTTTCATGCCTGAGCTGTTTTTGCCTAGCCTTCTACTCTAGTAGCTGACTGATCATTCTCATTTCATCAACTGATGCAGTATCTAGATCTATCTTAGGAATGAAAATGTCCTTATCCAGATCTATTTCTTTTTCTACTGCCTTACTGGAAAACATGTATCTCTTAGGTTTTTCTACAGTGACTGCACTTTTGCCCTTTGAAATTGAAACAATAGTTGATGATGCTGGACTAGCTGTCAAAACTGAAATGGGACCAACTAAAGGCAAACTAAGAGAAGTGATGGCTGTATCAAAAATTGATGTACTTCCCAAAAATTATGGACTACTCAAAAATGATGTACATACTAGTATATTTATAGTTGGAGAACTGACTGGAGCAAAAATTAGGGCCAATGTGGCTGAGGAAGATAAAATTGGTAAGAAATTGGGAAGACTTACTATACAAGCTACAGGTGGAAAAGATATACTTAGTGAAGTAGCTGCTGCAGTGGATGACTCGGTGGCTGATGATGTGCTTGGAAGCTTGGTAACTGAAGAAGTGACTACTAGCTCGGTAGATGAAGTGCTTGGCACTTGCATTGCAGAAACCTGGAGCTGAGAGGAGACAGGTGGAGATTGATCAATTGATGAGGCTATTGAGCTCACAATCTCACTAGTAGAGGCTGCTTCTTCCTCCATTTCTCTTTCAGCTTCTTCTTCCTCAATTTATTTTCTAGCTTCTTCTTCAACTTCTAACATTATTGATTGCAGATCTTTTGGTATTTCTTCAATGTCATCACCTGCATCATCATCATCATTATCATCACTGCTGTCATTGTCCGTGATTTCAACAGTATCCTCACTGGGTTTGTGTAGATGATAGATGTTTTTCCACATGTTTGTAGCATCATTTACCACATGCTCAATATCTTTGACAAGTATCAAACAAGTGTGGAATCTAATCATCATATTGCCTTTGTGATCTTTTAGAGATTTCTTCACTTCAGCATTAGAGAGATTTGGCAGGAGATTCCTCAGGGTCTGCTTATAAATGTCTTTGAAAGTTTTTGTTGCAACTTCCCATCTTGGTTGCAATCTCTCCAATAGCTCTTTGGAGATCTGAGAGGCTATCTGGTCCAGGGAGTATTTCCATTTTCCCATTTTGTTCAGTACCAGATCCTCAATCTGCATTTTCTCTTGCTCTATTCTGGTTTCGAACTTTAATGCTTTGAAGTTTTTGAAGCTACCTCCTTCATCTAATTGCTTTAGTCTTGCTTCAAAGGTGAGTGGAGGCTTAACAAATATAGGTTCCTTCTTTCCCTGTCTTGTTCTCCTGGAGAATACTACAGTGGTTTGTTTTGTAGGTTTGGTGACAGTCACCTTACCTTTCTTTCATTGAGGCTCTTCTTCTTCTTCTTCCTTTTCTTCATCTTCTCCTCTCCCTTCTGTTATCATGAGAGGTCCAGTATTAGCTTTTAGCTTTTCTATCTTTCTCCTGCCTTTAGAGATTGCTTGAGGAAGCTTGATTTCAAGCTCTATTCTAACCTTTGCCTCTTCATAGGTTCCAAATGCAGGCAACTTGGGATCTACTGGTTCATTTACCAGTGCCTCAATGATATCTCTGGCATCATCAATATTTAGCTCATAGGGCAATGGTTTTACCCATGCCACTCAGGGTTTGACTGCCTGGATGTAGACTCTGTCACAGTCAACCATGAAACAGACATCATCCTTATACTCTTCAACAAGTTTTGGAGGTATCCTGAACCTGTTGTTCATCCTTTCCTTGAAATATTCAAAATAATTATCCATTACCTTATCAAAATTCATACCCATTTCTGCTATGAATTTTTTTATTTGATACAAAATTGGAGTATCTTTCCTCCATACAACTGCACCCTTAGATGGAAAGAATTTCTGTACATAGAAAAATAAACAAACTAGCAAAGAGCCAAATTTACAAGGGTTTGTCTTTGTAGTCCTTATGCTATCCATGTTTTTATTCAATTGTTTTAATAGCAGATCAGCTAGGTCAAATTCCATATTTTTATTTACAATCTTATATGCCAAATCTACAGCCTCACAGGGTACACTATTCAGCCTGCTGGAACTATACAGTTTGTATGCAATAACACAAATACCAAATTTCAGTTCTATATCTGAAACATTGTTGAGCTTTAAACCTCTACCATCCCATTCAACTTGGGTTAATTTTTGGAGGTCATCTCGACCTAGGGTTTTGGTGGTTTTGGCTTTGGTCAACATTGGTAAGCCCGTGATCTTGTGGATCATCTTCTTTAGTATGAGGATGGGTTGTTCTAACCACAATTGTCCATTATGCACACGGCTTAAGATATACCTTACCCATTTTACTTGAAAACTCCTTGGTAGATGCGAGATATGGGTTAAACCTTTGGTTTCCAAATGTTTGAACTCAGGTTTTAGGGTTCCATCCACGCATAACTCGGCTAGGGTACTATCCATATCTAGTGTCCCTATTTCTTGCACAGTACACTTGAAATGAGTACGAATATCATTTATTAGAAGTACCTTTGGAGGGATCTGTGATTGAGCTCCATGTGGGTTGAGTGATTCAGCGATGGCAGGACCAATTTTGAAATTGGGCGCCTTCCATTCGACTCCCTTCACAAGCATTTCAGAACCTTTCTTTTTCTTGCTGCCATTGGTGCTTGTAGATGCCATTGCTACTCGGTGAGAGAACGATTTTGTAACATAATTTTTTTGCTGGAAAATTGCTTCAAATCACTTGAACTCGCTTGGATGCTCTTGAAAATATATTTGCTCTGTGAACTCTGAATTCGCGATGAATAATGAGACCAAATTCTGCCCTTTTTGATCGAAATCCTGTCATTAATGCTCGGGTACGAAGGTAGCTGAGAATTAGGTTTTTATAAATGGTCACCGACTTATTCGGTAAACCTTGCAATTCGGTAAACACACAAAACTTTCTTATCTTCCTGACCAAGCTCGGTAAAGTCTGAAAATCAACCTTACTCGGTAAATGTAACACTGTGAATTATGACTTGTATCTGCAATACTGATTTATCATTTCCACTCCTTCTTTCTAGAACTACTTAGGATATGGCTTGAGGATGCATTCCCTTATCCTTCTTGATAAGTCTAATTAGGAATGGTGGAGTCACCCATTCTTAGAGTGACATTTCCACCATTTGAATTTTCTTGCTCGGTAGACTTAGGAATCCACTATTGTTTCATTTGCTTTTGAATATTATCAGTTCTAGTTTTGTTTTCATCTTCAACCTTTCCTATATTCATGCAATTCTTGGCTATATGACCAAGTTTAGTACAAGTATAGCATCTTATGGTTGTATCTTTCTTCCTTAGGTGATGCCTTCTACAGTTTGTTCCTACATGTCCATATTCTCCACAATATTGACATCTACACCAAGTATTGTAATCCCAACCAAATATTGCTTTGACAATTTGTTCTGCTGGGTTGAGTGATTTTGATCTACATTCAGATGCCTTATGTCCTCGTTTCTTGCATTTGTGACACTTGCCTTCAAACTTTGGTTTCTCCTTGCATTCATTGGCTTTGTGACCATGTTGATTGCAATTGAAACATTTGCCATTGAATTTACCTTTACCATTACTCCAACATTTGTTAGATGTATGACCTATCTTACCACAATGATTACAAGTGGGTCTTTGATTCTTTTGGGTACCTTGTTCAGAAGATTCACCTTCTTCCTTGTATCCAAGACCAACTTTACCCTTTTGCTTGTAAAAATTCTACTCATTTTGCTAATTCAATTGACTCATGTCTGCTTGAGATTTCATCATCCTTTCATTGACTTGCTTTTCAATATTTAGATCATTTTCCAAGATTTCATTGATTTGTCTCTCAGTTCTTAAGTCATTCTGTAGACTTTCATTTCGTGCTCTGAGAATCCTGATTTCTTCATTTGCATTGGATAGTTGATCTGCTAGATCTTCATGTTCAAGGGATTGATTTTAAGTTTCATGACTTCTATCTTCCAATTCTTCTTGTGATTTGTTTCTTTGTTCCAAAACTTCACATAGCCTGATTGACTGTATTTCTTGTTCTCTTTTAAGCTTTCTTACCTCTTCTTGCAGTGATCCATTTTTTTCTAGAAGTTCTTTGATTGCTTTGTCAGCTTCTTCTGTATTACTTGATGGTAAGAAATCTTCAATCCTTTCTTGAACATAAAAATGGTCATTTATTTGTCTTGCAAGTTCCTTTCTTCTTTTTAGGGATTGAGAAAGATTTTCCTTTGCTTCTTTGAGTTGAATCATGGCTATCTCCAAATCTAGCTTCTCATTCTTAATAGTTTTGTCAAGTCTGAATATCTCCATTGTCCTTGATCTTTGCTCAAGTTGTCAAGCTCTGTCCTGAGAACCACAAAGCTCTAATACCAATTGTTGGAAATATTTAGAACTAAAAAAGTTACTGAGAGGGGAGGGGTGAATCAGTAAGCTTTAAAATTTAAACCAATTCAGCATAATAACAAATTTACCAATCATTCATCTACTTTACTGTATTCATGAAAAAAGATTAACACACTGATTTGGTGACCCAGAAACCTTTCAAATTGAAAGTAAAACTGGGGTGGGAATGATGCCCATGAAACTTTAATATTGTAGTATAAAGTTGGCTGGTTAAGGCTTACAGTGATCACTTCTAGTGATCTTCCCTATTAGGAGCAAGTAGGACTGCTAGATCCACCTTGTTAGAGGATTTACAAACATACAATGAAGTATGCACTCTGTTAGGAGATTTACAAAAGACTGTTAAGTCTACCCTGTTGAAAGACTTACAAAACTGATTCACCTGTTAGGATGAAGCAGTGGATCTTCTTGCAACTGGTTTTCTGATTAGATCTTATGTACTGATCACTTGATGTGATGGATATACCTTTGCTGCTCCTTGATAACCTTGTTGAATACTCCTCTGCTGATTCTGTTTCAATTCGCTCTTACTTCACTGTTACTTTTCTTCATCATATCTATTTTTTTTTTTCCAAATGGCACAATACATTACATATATACCATTCCAATATTTACAACAACAAGGTCGGCCAAATACAAGTGGACAAAACATTACTGAGTCGGCCAGATAGTAGAAAACTCAGGTTCCTCAAACTCACTTGGTGACCTTTTGACACTCGGCATCCACTACATTACACGGCATTGTCATGTACTCGGTAGAGGTAGGGGCTCGGTCCATACTAATCACTCTGAGTAGCTTGGGACTAGGTAACCACTAGTGACTCGGTAAACATTGTGTCACTCGATAGAAACTAACTCCTTCGATTCACTTGGTAAGCACTGTATACTTCCTTTACCTTTCTGTCTTGGTAATCACTGAAGCCTTCATTTACCTTCCTGACTCGGTAAATACTAAATCCTTCGTTTACCTTTCTGACTCGATAAACATTAAATCCTTCGTTTACCTTTCTGACTTGGTAAACATTAAATCCTTCGTTTACCTTTCTGACTCGGTAAACATTAAAACCTTCGTTTACCTTTCTGACTCGGTAAACACTAAAACCTTTGTTTACCTTCCTGACTCAGTAAATATTGCTGAACATACTTAGTAACCAATGAATGCTCGGTATGAACTGTAAACTGAGTGATGAACTCGGTAAGCATTTAGAATCAAATAAGTGTTGTAACTAATGACAAATGTATCATTATTCCAACAGATTCTTCAAATTGTCTTAGTAATAGGATTTATCCTATTTCTCTATTCACTCCTCTGGTCTAGTTTGTACTTAGTAGAATTATTATCAAAAAAGGATGGTAAGAATGTTTGGGATTATCGTTTTAAAATGAAAAGTGCATTTTACACTCTCTGGCTTAAGAAATAGGCCCTCAAAAAGAAACCTTGGTAGTAATTAGAGCTAGAGTAAGATACTAGACTTTCATC